>VZRH01005608.1:37965-62971 GCA_013397555.1 Urocynchramus pylzowi | reverse complement strand
AAAAAAACCCCAAAACCCCCCAAAAAAACCAAACCAAAACAAAACAAAAAAAACCAAACCAAAACAAAAAACCAGCCTTCCAGAACTTAGAGACAGACAACCAGCTGAGGGCTTATAATGTTATAGGCACCATGTTACCTGAAAAGTATTCATGAGATGGTGGGGTATGAACTATGGGGTAGCAAAAAAATCATCTGGACACAGAGAAGTCTGTGTTTCAGGGACAAAAACTTATGTACATTCACTTCGACTAAAGGATGACAAAGTTACCAATAAGATAAAAGTCAACAACGTATCTGATTTTATGGTAACATCTGATCCATTCCTCAGCAGCACCTTTTTGCTATTCATTTTTTGTCAGCCTCACAAATACCCTCTTTCACTGAAGCCATGAATGGGACTATGGACCCTCTGTGAATCCATTTCAGGATGTAAAAATATGCAATACATTCCTTCCAGTGCTCAGGATAAGACCAAAATACATCTAACTCTTCTTTCCATCTTCACCCCAGCAAATTCACCACTGGAAGAGCAGCTTAAAAGAAGCCGTGAATGTCTGAACCACATTTAAAGCAGATTGGACAAAACCCTAGAAAAGCACTTTGTTGTGAGAACTGTCGTCATACTGATCAATAGCATCTAATTGTTACTTAGGTTCCCCCATCTGTTTGTAGCCATCTGTTGTTTCTCATCTTATATTTAGGGTGCCTACTGCCTGGGTACAGAGACACCCAGGCTGGCCTCACACCCTCTGAGGAGGATGTGGGGACAGAGACACCCAGGGAGCCAGAGGAGGTCTGGAAAAGTGAAAGCTGTTTGCTCCTCTCAGTACAAGCATGTGGCAGGGCTGTAGCCATGAGCTATACTGCTTTTCTAACCACACTGCTTTTCTAACCACACTGGTGTGCCTCTGAACAGAGTGGCAATTTTGCCATGTCCAGACTCTGAGATATTCCTCTGTGAATGGAGCACATAGGATAAGGGCTGATTAAGGAGTTTTTTTATGTGCAGCTCTGTTAAATCTTGAAGCCTGTTACAGCTCATCTTGTCAAATACTAGTTTAGGAATTGCAAAGTTTTTTGCAAAGGTTGTCTAAAAGTCTAGAATGGCAATGAACCCACAGGAGATCTCATATGCCTGCTCAATGACTGCACAAACTCTTTAGCTAAAATTATTACTGTGAACACAAACACATGCATATGGCTAACATGAACTACTATAGGGGATCTATACTCTGCCAGTTCTTTGTAGAATCTGTGCAGACTCAGAATCCCTAAATAAAATCATTTGAACTCTAACCTACCAATTTCATAATAAAATGAAATTGTAAAATTAGCTCAAGGAAAGAATTAACAGGACTATGCAACAATTCTCCCACTGCTCAAATCACAGCTCTGCTAGCAAAAACAAAAATTTTACAAACTACCCAAGACCTCAAACTTTCTGTGGTCCTTTATCAAGCCAATGTTGCACAACCCTTACCAGAGTTTATGAAATTGTGTATCTGTGTCTTCCTAGTAATTGATGGAATTTCTAATAACAAGGAAATATTTACAAATAATAAAAACCCCAAATATTGTAAAAGATGTTTTCAAACTGCATGCAAAATGTGAGCTGGGATTGTCCTACACTGAACTAGGGGGCAATGTTCTTTCTTCCACAGATGGAATCAGCCTCATGTACAGAGCAATAGAACCAGCTTGAGGTCACACCTCAACTATTTTTAATCAAGACTCCAAACTTAGATATCAACCTTACTGGCACAAATTCCAATTAGGCCACAATTAGAAGTACCAAAAGCATTATATGCAAAGCTGAATTTTGGGAAAGTGAAAGTTGTTTGCTTCTCTTAGTATGAATAAATGGCAGGGCCATACTCCTGTGCTGTACTGCTTTCCTAACCACCCTGGTGTGCTCAGGTGGACAAAGTGGCAATTTTTCCATGACCACATACAAAATGGAAATGTGTCATCCACACGCAAAAGACAGTTTTTTGTGTAGAAAATATACGTGCCCATGATTATTTGGAAATGACTCCTGAAGACTTTGCTATCAAAATTCAGAAAATAGTCCCAGTTTTGTGAGCCACACACAGGTAGCAGAGATTTCTAAACCTCAGTGAAAATATTTTTGCAATAATTAAAATAGAAAAAGCGTAAAATATAAAAATTCAACAATATTACGGTTGTAACCTAACATTTTAAACCAGATTTGACTTCAGTTTGAGGAATTCAGTCTACTGCATTAAAAACAATTCAAGTTCTTGAAATTCATTAACATTTAACTGAAGGACAATATTGGATTTTGTGCCCATTCAGATGTCTCAGTCTTTAGCTTAGATCTTGTAGGGTCTCTATGAAATTTGGAACATATAAGTTTTTATATGTAACAATGTGCAGAGGAGAGCAGTCAATATATGACTGAGAACAACACGTTATTATTAACAGTGAAAGACAAGACCAAGTAAAATATTGATGAGAAGCTAACAACCAACAACCATTTTCAAACTCAAAACCTTATGGTACATCCCATGCTTTCTTTTGCCAATATGTTTGTCACTTACTGAACCCCTGAAATTACATGCTTGCTTCAAACAATGACCAAGTATATCTGGGTTTTTTCCCACTGGGCATTTCAAACCCTGAATTTTAACATAGTACAAAAAAAACATTGTCCAGTGAATATTCTGGTTCAACAATTTTTGATAAAATCACTATATATAAATATTTCCAGGATAGAAAACTTAAGACTAGACTTTATATTTTAGACATTAATGAGTCTATGTCTTCCTATGAAAGTGTAAATGCTGTGCTATCCCCTCACTCCTCCTGAATTGTTCCCAGTACAGCAGACAATGAGTTTGCAGTTGTTTCATTTTTTTTCTCTGTATCTATTTCATTTTTTCAGTGTTAAAACATGCAGCTACTCAACTCTCTGCCTAATGACACCTTATTTCAAGATCAAACTAGTAAAAATATGAGGCACAGAAATGGCAGCTAAGTATATCCAACTTGGGAGAGAGCTCTGTGGTTAATGTGCTCTGACAGCCTTTGCAAGCCAATAGACTTTCAGTGGAATATGGCTGCAGATCAAGCATAATCATTTCAGCCACTTTTCAATTTATGGACAGGGTGAGTAGATAGCTTATTCTAACATTTGGGTTTTTGGGGGCCAAAAAGCTTGTATAAATTAATGGCATGTATAAGTACATACTGCTGCACTATAATGATGCAAAACAGGAGGCATCCCAGTCTGTTCTTTCAGCAAAGCTCTGCTATGCTGCTAGTCAGCACAGTAGGGCTTTATTTGCATCCCTGCAAGCTACTCATTGTGCTGCTACTGTTTTATCCTTTTCCTAGCTACTTCTGTTCATGAAAGGTTGTTTTATCCTGTCAGTACAAGAAAATCTCTTTTTTTATACCATACATCTCATTTAAAAATCTGGCACAAGTGAAAAACCAGACTGAATTAAGTAATTTTAATCAATTATTTGTTATATATCTTGCTTAATCAGCAGGTATTTTATCAACAGGAAGGTGCAATGCCTGGATGTGATCAGTGATAGACTATGAGTCAAACAGGCAGGTCAGTCACTGTCCCTCTCCATGAACTCAGACAAACAACTTCATCTCCAGCTGCCCTTCTCCCTCTGCCATCTATTTACATTTGTGGTCTTGCACTGCACTAAGAGTTAGATATCTGAATAAGCAGCTTGCCAAAACTGTAGCTGTAGTGCTGCTACAGCTGTACTGTGTCTTTGGTGTATTTCTCTTATGCTGTTCATCATCATCATCATTATTAATAATTATATACAAATATAACATGGAGTAAATGAGCAGTCCTTTCCAGTGGCTGAATTTATTGGGAGGAGATGTAAAAAGGCAACTTGAATTGGAAGCTGCAGTCTGCCTGCATGCTTCCACTTGGTAAATTTAACAGTGGATGAACTCATGGATCACCACTATTTTTGTAGGTGGGGTTTTTGACTCAATCAGTTTTGGATACTTTATCTCTCAAAAAGACTGCATGCATCTTCAAATCCTGCTGAGATCTGGTCTCAGCTAAACTGCCCTCTCTGAGACCACATTACTCTCAGTTCTAGAACTTAAACTCTTCTGGAAACTGTGCCTTTTGCAGAGCATCAAACTCACTGCATTATATTTATATGTGAATATGTTTATATTCACTTTTTACTGCCCCCTTAAATTTACAGGTAGCCAAAAATAGATTTAATTGAAAAGGAAAATTTGGCAACTATTTTTATATTGATGACATTTTCACACTGAGTCAAAAGATCAGGATATGCTCATTTGATACACAGATGACCAGAAGAGAAAACAATTAAAATCTTGCTATTTTTTTAAATGAACAGAAGATTACTGTCAAGTATAGGGAAAATAGGTTTTCCTGTCTGATCTGACAACTGCTGTACCTGAAGTTCTGGATCATGACTACATCTGATCTAGGCAATGCTTAAGATGTGTTTGGAAAATGAAAGATCCCACCTTCTTTATATACAGGTGAGAAAAACAAGGACCCAAGACTCTTCTGTCTCAACTACCTCAAGGAGTAAAAACCAGCAGAAATTCATAAAAAACATCTTCTATGTGCAGCAGTATCCTGCATACAGACAAAAATGGTACATCTCTGGTTTTAGCCATTTGTTTGCCTTTTTTTTAATGAAGGACAATAAATCAATTTCTGATGTTCCAAAATCACAGAGCACACCACAGTATTTTTTTCTTTGTAAAAAATAACAAAATCTCTTTATAACAAGTTTTTATAATGTTGTTCATAACATCCTGTTATTAAAATCTCTTCTTTGTATAGAAACCTGCAATGGTGACTAACTGACACCTTAACTTTTTCCTCAATGGACAGACTTGGCTCTATGAATCTCCTTTGTCTCTCTCAAGCAAACTTTCCACACTTTTAACCTTTCTCATCTGTTCTACAAGTCCTGTCCTAGTTTTTGTGATAACTTTTTTTGCAGTGCAAGCTTATGTTCAGCTGACTGCCTACTCTGAGATCCAAGTATCTACAATGGCTTCCCAAGAAAGAATTCCCCATATGTTTGAACTGGGTATGCCTGAAAAGGGATTGCATGAGAAGCTTTCTGCAATGGCCAGAGATAACCACAGTTGTCAGGAAGTTTCTTCACCATTGCATTAAAAGACACTGTGGCACTTCATTCATCACACCCAAAGTGCAAATGTGTAAATTTCAAATCTGGATATGTAAAAAATACCCCTTTTTTATTAATAATATTTTTTGCAGTTTCTAGCATGAACAATGGTACATTGGGTGAACATTCCTTTGCAGAAACCATTTGGAGAATTAAATAGTGACAAAGAACCTAAGAGAAACACCACTTCTTCCCAATGATGACTTTTTCCAATCCATTTGATCTCTCAGTGTCCTTGGCTATCCATCTAGGGGGAACAAAGAAAAATACAACTCTCTCAGAATCATTTTAATATGTGAAATTATTATTAACAAGGGTACAAACAAAATATTATGAGACTGTAGATTTAGTCTTCTTCATTTTCCAAAATTGCTTTCTACTTATAACTTTGACAACAAATCTCTTAACAAATTGAGAATATTTGGTAAAACAATAGCAACAAATTGCTGCAGTCACATGATGAACTTTCAGCTGCCAAGTCTTACCCGAGAGAGAATTTTGCAGCTAAACTGCATAATCCTCAGAAAAATAAGCATTTATAATAGAATTACTGACAGACTTTCAACTGCAGTATTGGGAATAGTGATATTTAACAAACTGGTGGTTATGTTTTTATTTTATTCTTTTTTAGAGTTTGCATATGTAATAATTTTAAATAAAACTCACAACAGACCTCAGCTACCTAGAAGAATAAATTATGGAGGATAACCAAGATAAATCAGAGCATAGATAACACAAAATATATTTAAGTTGCTCTATATTTGGGAAATTCAGCCCTGGAAAGTAATTGCTAAAGCACAGTATTAGGTCAGTACAGAAAATTAAAAATGTAAAATTTACTAAGTGCAATTAAATTTAGTTAAACTCAGGTCATCTTTATAAATTCAATGGTTTCAGGTGGTCAAAAACCAGTCCTATTTCTTTTGCAGTACAGAAGTACTGACAAAACTATATGCTTTTAATATTAGGTAGTGGTAGCATGCATTACTTGCTAAATAAAAATATTGCCTGGATGAACACAAAATAAGTAAAACTCTTTACAAGGCAATTGAGCTATCAGAAGTTCAGGGGAAAAAAAAGCAACTAACAACCTAGCATCAGAATAAGTAGAAAAAAATAAGAATATAGACATATACTCAAAATAGGAACATTTTCTTCTGTCTAAATATAGATTGTACTTTGCCTTTCATATACAAAAGAATTAAATGGATAGTCAAAAGTAGTGCTTGAGATAATGCCAACAGTAAGAATGACTATGTCTTTTAGGATTTTCCCCCCTTTGAATTTAACAATGCAAATTTAACAATGGATTCTGCCCAATGACTGCAAATTTCAGCAGTGACATTCTTGATGGAATAGCCTGATTAGAAAATAATTGTACTTCTTTTCAGCTACTGTTACCTCACCCACACTTTTCATTTCCTATAAGGTACAGTGGCAAAACCGCATCTTTCAACTCTCCCTCTTTTATCTGATGTAGTGGATGACAGGTAATCTAGCTGAAAGTTCCTACAATTGCACCACCAGAAAAACACTGGCTGATGAAATCTGAGCAGTTATCACACTAACCATCACCTGTCAAGCCTCCTGCTTCAATTTAAGGGTGCATCAATTTTCTGAAGAGGAAATCAAGGGCAAAGAATAAAAGCGCTACAGATAAACACTGACAAAGGCCCTTTCTGGTTTTTTTTTTTATTTATGATGGGATGTACTATCATAGGTTGTGAGGTTTTATCAACTGTCCTGATACATCCCAGATAGCTTGGAATTCTTTGGCCATTGATGAAGTGCTATACTTGCACTTACTGAAAGGGCAGAAGATTTCTAACTGAAAATTACTTTCACTAAATACCACAAAGATATTGAAGTCAGAAAGAGCAAGGAGATGGAACAAATGACAGCTGCATATAACAATGAAGTTCTCTGTTCTCTGAGCAGGCAGAAAAGGCTGATTACAGTTAGAACATGAAACAATGTTTTCTTAAAGGCAGGGAGCATATTGTGTAAAGTGTCAGGTACAAAGAGTTCATATGTTCTTTGTAGTGAAATGTGAACACATTTGCTGCTGACTGTATTTGCCATGGACTCACCCAGTTCTCCTGAGTAAAGTACAATGGGACCCTCTTACAGGTGGGAGAAAATTACAAATTTCTCAGGGAAGAGGAAAAAATTCCTCAATATCAAAGTGAGCCAAATTCAGGTTGTGAGCAAGTACATTCAGCATCACTGACTTCCATGGAATGATAACAGCCAGTCAGCAGTCAGACTGGCTTGTAAGTGTGAATGGTGTTGACATTTTCAAATGTTATTCATCTTGTTTGCACAATCAGCAGAGGGAGAGACTCTCAGTTCCAATGTGACTCTTTGGTAGCTAACCTGTAGGGGAGCAGATGAAACAAGCAACATAAAGAGAAGTAATAGCAAGAAAAACATTTGTACAGATTCTCACACAGATTCACATCTGACTATTAATATACCACGAGACTCTGATTTTGCCCCACTGTTTCCAGATTCCTTACCAATTATGAGAAGAGGATCAATACATCCCAATAAAGCCCATGGGTGATTTCCTGATGACTTCCACAGGCTTTCAACTGAACATGAAATATTCAGATACATGCAACGTCTGCTCCAGTCAAGCATTACCCACAGTAGACTGTTGTGGGTGTGGGAAAAGCACAAGACCTATGAGTTCATGAAGGACTCTTTAATTCAGAGTGACCATTGTGCTTTTCCCCTTTTTTTGTTACTCCTTTATTCATTTGTTGATATATCAGCCCACAGTGAAGACAAGAGATGTGGATAAATGCTACATGCAGTCAGTCATGCAAAAGCTAGCTGCTTTTCTCAGTAGACAACATGCCAAGTCTGGGATTCAACAAGATATAATGGAGATAGATCAGTTCAACAAAGTTCACAGTTCTCCCTGGATAATATTCTTACATTCATGTCAGGCCCCAAGACAAGGCCCTTGATGCTGACGACCTTGTCAGGTGGCAAATTGCAAATTCTGCCAGTGTTGCTCCTGTCAGGAGTATTTTAAGCAGAGCAACCTTCAATGGAAAAAGTGACAGTGTCTTCTGTAAAGCCTTCAAATACCCACTAACTACAGAGCAACACATTAGGAAAAACTTGTGCTTTATTAGTCTGAATTCATCAAGCAATTTGCACAAATCTTTCTCAACAACTGCATCAATTGCAGACTGTTCTCGATGACAACTCAGTAAAATAATCACAAAGAATTAGTGTTGCTCCTTGCAACACTAATGATAACATTTCTAAACAGAATAACAGTAATTCCACCAAAAGGATTTCTCTCTTGGGTTTTTCTAGCAATTCTTTGAATTTCAGCTCTCAAAGTTAAATGATTTCTCAAGAAAACAAGCTTTTCTAGCAGAAAGTAATTTTTGTTTCTCATATTTGTGGAGAAAATTTGAAAACATTATTAGACTGCAAACTATGAACTTCTAAACCAGAAAGTTCAAAGTACCTAAGCTTTTTCATATTTTTTAACTTTATCAGTGTTTTGAAGGATTGACTTACGAGTTTGAGTATCTGAATCTGGCAATCAACAAAACTATAAACAAGAACAACTAGTGTCTGATAAGGGTTCCAGGTGAATATTTAATCAAGTTGAAATGTATGACATCTGCTGGGTTCATCAGTTCTTTCTCTAAATTCTGGAGATAATTTTAATAACCCCAGAGGGAAAAGAATTTACAAAAAATTACTATGATATCAGGTTCATCTTCAGGAAATCATATTCTTTTGCTATTCAAACAGCTTCATTTAACAAATATTATCTATTCTAATTTTGCAAATATGCAGCAGGATGATTTCAACAGTTCATCTTAAATGACACTAAAAATTAATTACTTACATTTAAACAACCTCATGTTTTGAAAAGTTATACTCTTGATGCACTTACATGACACATTTACCACATCCTTTCTAAAGAATACAATTAATTTCACTTTTTAACTGAGTAAACAAAATAGTAGATTCTAATCCAGCCTTAAGAACACCCAGCTAGTTCAGGTGGCTTTATGCTACACCTAAGCCTGTCCCACAGAAATCTTGCAAAAAAAAAAACCCCAAAAACCTATTCCAGTGCTATGGCTGAAGACCTACAGCCAGGGGCCTCTGTCTTGGGGAGGGACAGAGGTGACAAGATGTGGGAGTAGGCTGAGAGAATGTCCCTGGAACTGGGCATGTGGAAGGGATCAGAAGAGAGGGGCTAAACTATGTGAATATACTAACTACTGATTCTGGTCACACTGCAAGCCATATGACAGTTTAAATAAATAGGTAAAAAGTATGGCACATTGCTCAAACTTTCCTAGTAAAAAGCAGATTTTTATATGCTAGGGCATATCTTGTTACAGTTTTAGGATAATTTTAGACATCTGAAAATTTATTGAAATTATTACAAGTCTCCCATATTTCAAGAACTCATGTTTGCCTAGCAGCAAGGGTCCACTTTTGGGAAAGCATAGGAGCACATATTTAAATTTATCATAAATCCAAAACTGTTAGTAAATATTTGCTGAACAGAAGTGGTTTTCTGAGAACTCATGTCATCCTAAATTCAATTTACAGTCCCTATGTTTAAACAGTGCTACTATCCTGGTGACCAGGCTCAAACCCAGAGTCTACAGACAGAGCCTGTGACTTTCCATTGCAAAATCATTGAATGCTTTGAATGTGGTTTGTTTTGTTTTACTGTATTGTAAGACAGCAATCATTTACTGAAATAATTTACTGAAATCTGAACTATGTTTGGATCCTAAAGTCATAGAAACCCCAAAGTTGGTAGAACCAGAGTCTTGTTTTGAATCCATCTGTATTAGTAAGGTGTTTGTCCTTGCAGGATTTCAAGAATGTGCAGAAAAGATTCATACTAGAAAAACAATATTTTTAGAAAAACATCAATTAATGTGATGTCTCAGATATAATGAAACCCAGCAAACTCCAAATATAACAAAAATGAACAAATAATAGTTCTTGATTTTATTGAACATTTGATGTAGTATTTACAGTACAATATTTTACAGTATTTAATCAGAGGTTTCAGTAAGAAGCTTGCCCCAAGCAAATACTATTGGCAAAATTGGTTTATTATTAACCACTGTGCATTATTAAGTAATTTGAAGGAGGAAAAAAAAAAAAAAAAGAGGTTTTTAAAAAACCCCAATGGCTTAACCTAGATGATAAAATCCAAACTTCTTATGCTTTCCTATTTTGCATCTATGAACAGGCATACATTCAGTGTGTATGAAAAATGTCTGCTGTATCTTCTGCTAGCTGTGGGGGTTATGGCTAAAGGATTAGAGGGGGGAGAGGAAAGGGAAAGGGGAAAGGGGAAAGGGAAATGGAAAGGGAAAAGGGGCCCAGAGCAATCCCTCCTCTTTGGTACTTTAATCAAATCATATGTTTCAGCTGCTTCCATTCAAATGATGCTAGTTGCTCAAAAAATATTTTAAATATTATTCTGTGGGAAGTCCTTTATTTTTGTTACCCAAACTCTGACCAAACTCCATCTTTCACAATGTGCAGGGTTGCCTCTACACCCATTATACTGTGTAGAACAATCCAAATCTGATGTAGCTATAGTGCAGTGGGCAGGGTAGGCATTCCCCTAATTCTGCAGAAGTGCTTTAGTGGAAAATGGGAAATATCAGGGAGCAAACTCAGTGAGGTCCATGTGCCATGTATGGCCCAAGAACACAGCAATCATATCCAAGGCCTGCCAAATGCATTTGCAAAGGACAGAAGGAAGAATTCCCAGACTGGGGACGCAAAATTACTCTCTTAAACCCATGGCCAAGGTCACTGAGGTGCTGGACCTTTTGTAGCAAGGTCCATATTCTTATCTGCAAATTTAGGCACCCACATGCAGGAGTGTCTTGCAGCATGGTGTATAACATGCTTGGGAGTAGATTCAATAGGTCAGTTTGTTTTAAACAAGTATCACCAAATTTTATTTTTTTTTAAACAGTGCTGTGCTATTTCTGGGCTGTTGAAGCAGGTTGAAGAAAATCACCCACAAAGTAAAAGGAACATGGCAAAATGTTCCTGCAGTGTGTTGCCTTAATACATTTAAATGATTTAATGACAAGTAGGGGATTACAGGAAAACACAATGCATGCTGGAGGTAGCAAAGGACACCCGCTGCCTGTACTGTGAAATTCAAAATGGATTCCAGGAAGGGAGCACAATGCCAGGCTGCTTTAACTATTGCTCCTACTTCCTATACTATTATTACTGCTCACCAGTCTTGAAGCTTGAATGACAGTGGTCTGAGCCCTTTCAAACCACAGCTAGAAGGTCAATTTTTGTAATGAGAAAATGGAAGTGGTAGTGCAGTGGATCACTGAACCTTACAGTTTCTTCTATGATAAAGTAGCAGTGCTCAATCAAATTATGGTGTAGGAACAGAGTGACAACACCACCATGAAACACACAATGGATGAACTAGCAAAAGCACTTAAATTTGTGTAAACCCAGTGTGATATCAAAGCTAAGTTTGCTACAACTTTCACACTGCAGAATGGCTGTAACCCCTCACCAGCACAGCAGAAATCCCTAGACCACAGGAAAATCACATTGCTTACAAAGCCACTCTTCTGTCCTGGGTGCTTAGATCCCAGTCACACAGTAACTAAAATCTCTGGTTGGAAAGACTTATTGAATGAGCTATTCCAGAGAATTAAAATGCTTCATGTATACAAAACCCTGCTTTGATTAATACTTTAGCTCCACTGGTTCTGAGACTTTGGAACTTACTGCAGGTGAGCAAGCCAGCATGAAAAACCTCGAGGTTTTAAAATACTGTCAATAGATCTGCAATTACAGTACTCCAAGGCCACAGTGTCTTTGTGCTTGTGCATAAAGCTTCTCAAAGGAACAAAAATTAACAGCTGTAAGCTACAACTATTTTACCCTTGAAGTCTTGCACAGGAGTTCAATGAGTTCGAAGTACCTCTGTATTCTATTCACCGCATCTCCCCACTTTGATATACAGTAATATTAAGGGTAATGCCTAGCAACAATATTCACATATTCATCAGCTTCACATTTCTACTTTAATTTGTGTCCCTTTAACAGCCTAAGTGACTCTAATGAAAGGGAGAAAACCTTAGCACAATAAATCTGTGAAAGAAATTACAGACATAAACAAGAAATCTGAGGAATAAAGTAACTTGAATTTCAGTAAAATGGTAAGAAATTGTCTGGTACTCTGAAGTACCAGCTAATCAACAGAAAATGTGTATTATTTGCCCAAACACACCAGATAAGGAGAATTACTTTAAAAAATCGTGATGATTTTCTTAAATTGCACTTTTTCTAATGAGAACATTAGAGAAGTTTCTCCATTAGATGGAGAAACATCAAGTAGTACATGCAGGACACTTTCAACCATAGATCTATAGAAGAAATAAAAATGCTGGATCTACTGGAGAAGTTAGATAACCATTAGCCAAGTCTCACAGATGTATCTTTTTTTTTTTTAATTTTGTAAGGAGTGAACTAATTTTTTAAGGCTCAAAACCTGCAAATGAGATTTACCCAGAAAGATTTTTGTGCATTACTTAATAATGCACAAGTGGCCGCTGTGAGGGGTAAACTTTTCTTGCACAGTTTCTGTCAGCCAGTCTACACTTTAAGGAATGGTTTTGACTATTCATGTAATCTACTTAAACTCAAAAGCATGCTGTACTATGCCAGGCAGTAAGGGTGAAAAGAAATATTAGCCCCTCTGATGTATATTTTCCTGTATTGGGGACCATCCTTGGGAGTCCCAGCTGTTATAGGAAGTCCCACCTGCCGCTGCAGCTCAGCTTTGAACAACTCAGAAAAAGCAAATACAAGCACAGCTTCCAGAATGTGAAAGGGACAATACTTCCTTAGCTTAAAGCCTACTATAAAATCATCTAATGCTGTATATATAACAAATTTTTGCTCAATTATTTCTGAAATGTGTCAATAATTAAAGCAAAATATAATATGAAACAAACTAATTTACAGATGCAATATATTCTGTATTCTACTGAAATCAAAACATTATAAGAAATTTTGATATTAAGCAACTTAAACTTACCAATCACTTTTGGAGATCTCACTTAATCTCATAATAAATATTTTTAGAACACAGCTAGAGCCTTATTTTCTGGCACAAGACTGGTGAATATTTCAGTGGGAGATCTTCATATTCTTGATCAGAACCTCCAACTCTTACGCAAGAGTTCATTTACTGACTTTATTTTCTCTATTTTTGCAAGTCAACTTCCCCCACCCCTTTTATGTGCATTGTTGATGACAGAAGTGATTGTGATTATTTGCTCTTTCAACAGTAGATGGAATCTTTAGGAAGCTTGGGGTGGGACATAGGCTGATTTTTTTTTTAATGGTTCTGACTGGCTGAACAGCTGAGTCATGACACCATCTCCATTCCCTTTACTTCTGAGGTTTGCCATTGTTCCCTTGGCATTCCCACCCTCCCAACAGGCCAAGCTTTGATGCAGAATTAGGAGTTCATTTAAATGCACATTAACAACTGAAAGCCTGTTTACATGTGAAGTTATATAAAAACTTCAGTATTTACTATTTATAAAGCATTTCAAGTGATATTAATACTGTGTGATCACTAATTTCAACAGTAATTAATATGTGGGCTTTGCTGGCATGAAAATTACAGTAACTGCTAAGAGGCATGCACTGGAACAACGCATCAGATACAATATTTGCACTCTCTGAGTTGCTTTTAAAATATGGATAGTGTTTTAGAAGTCATTTATCTTCCCAGTCACACAACTAGAACAAGAACTCTTCATACAGACCTTTGGAGAAAGCTAACGAGCTGGATTTTTCCCCTACAGGCACTGCCAACCAGCCACATGATTTGATTCTTCTCACACATCATAGCCAGGTCTTGGTTATGCTCCTGCATCCCTGGGCTGAGCACAACAGAAAGGCCTCCCCAGGACATACTTTGTTTTTAAAAGATATTAAATAATTTTTTTCTTCTGAATATTCTTCACTCCCACTGAAATCAATGACAACAGGATGCAGTTATCAATTCCAAGGACTGTGCTCTACTTGCTAAATACCTCCATACTGCTACAGAATACAGCACTATTTTTTAGTTACAAAGAAGCCAAAATTCACCCAAAAGCTTTCTTTCTCTCTTCAGTCTAAATCATTTTTCAAGATTAGAATTCTCCTTAATAGCATTTATTTTATTTTTTACAGCTAGAGTTAGAATATCTCCTTCTTTTTGAAAATCTTATGATAGGCCTATTAGTCTGCAATTACTGCTATTCATATATTCAACTATTTATCATGCAAACAGCCTGCTTTTTTCAGTAGGTGTCCATTTGATTTCTCTACTTATATTCATCTATATGTTTTGTGTCCTTAGTTAATCAGCAGGGATATCACTTAGAATTTGCCTCTTTGGGGAAAGAACTGCTTTATGCCTAAAGTTAAGCTTATGGTGAACCCTGCTAGGTCTTAGAAGAGGGACTATGCACGCAGTGATGTTGAATTTAACCAGATTCCTGTGGGCAGATCCTGTAAGATGTCTAAATCATTTTGAATAAAACTTTGCAACAGTCAAAAAATTACTAAGGAATAAAAATACTTGAGAATTTTTTTAGCAGTGAGTCGATATTCTGGTAGACCACAGGGCCTGATTTAATCTAACAGAAATTAGATTTAATGGATGACTGGTTGTAGGTCAGAGGGACCTCAGTATCATACTCACTAGACAAGACCTACTCTGTGCCTCAAAGGGATAAACATCTCAGCTACAATCTGCTTGCTAGGTGTTGTGTGATAAAATCTGTGACCCAAAACACAGCCTTTATGCACAGGCCACTTCTAAGTGCTACAGGATTGTCACACCACTGAGGTAGTTCCATGAATAATAGTGCCAGAGAAGCAGAGTATTTCATCCATGCTTTGAACAGCAAGGGAATGAGCAGGGCACACGTAGCACAGCTCCTGCAAATGCCGCTGTTCTTGCCCTTTTTGCAACAGGCTGAGCACAAAGTTGCTGGAAGTCCTCAGGATTTGGGCTGTGGCTTGTCACAGCATAGAGAAGGTGTCCCACTGAGTCTCTGTATGTAAAGTCAGAACCAGGGACTGCAGTAGATTCTGTACCTCACTTTCAGCCCACAAAGCACTCTTCCTGGGAAATGTTTTCCTGTAACTGCTGCAACAGTTCCAAGGCGAAGGGGGAAATCAGCTTTCTGCTTTTCTGGTGGGAACAAGCAGAGATTTTAAAACAGTGCTCTAGCACACTGAAGACTGGTATCTAACTATTGTTGTTTGCCAGTTGGAGGCCACCACTGGGAAAGGACTGTTAAAACCATCCTGCAGCCATGCAACTGCTGTGTATACAAAAAATATCCCCACAACAAATTTTGCCCTCCTGTGTAGGGTGCAGGGGTGTGGGGGTTTGGGCTCTTTTAATTTTTTTTTCCTAAGAATTTCAGTAATTACATTCAATTATATCAAACACTATCCTTTAAAACATCTTTAGTGTTTGTCTTCAGGTCCAAGGAGCATGTATATTTTATTAGCTTAATATTATTCTAATTCTAAATTTAAAAAATACAGTAAGCAAGTTTGCTAACCAATTGTTCTTATCAAAGACAGAGTTACCAAACAATATTTTTGTTTGAGAGACAGTTCCTGTTATTTCTTGTGCTCACACATATTATTGTCAAAGTTAACTGGCTGGCAGGCTCAGAAATGCTATACAGTCTCTTGGACAGTCCCACCCAAAATGAGAATTCAGGCCCATCACTGATATATCAAGGAGTTACATAGAATTAAAATCTGGAATTTCTTGTGGCAAAGGTGTGGCCTATCCCTTTCATCCCACAATTTTTTATTATAGGTGTCTTCAATTTCATAGCATATCTTTGTAGCTCATTAGTCATGGTATATATCAGTGGGCAGGGGCTGGATAGGAAACAAGTAATTGGAAACAAGCTGAAATAAGAAAACAGTAAGAGCTTTTTCAGCTGGGTGCATGTCCTGATTCTTTGATACATTTCTGTGAAAGTAAGGACAAAGTGAGGAGCTCAGCAGAAAGGAGAACAGCAAGGTCACAGACCTTGACATGATACACAGTCATGCAAAATATATATGGCAGCTGATACTTGGATAAAATGACAGGGTTGCCAGAGAGGTATAAAAAAGCTATGAACATCAATTCTCTTTTGTAGACCAGAAGATGAGTTAGCTGGGTGCTGAACAGATAGAACTGGTGGCTGTACCTGTTGCCATTTAACAACACTGCTGATCAGCTTAAGCCCAGGCACGTTCAGCTGCTCCATCACAAGCATTTTGTTATCTGATAGGCAAACTCTTCATTACCACCCCTGCAGCTTCATTTCCCAAGTCTGTTTCCCTTCTCAGAGCCCTGTTTCCCCACGTGGCAACACCATTCCTGTTTCCTGACCTTATCTTGGCTTTCTATTTCAGTTCTATGTAAACCTCCACCAACAAAATTCATAGCACCTGCATGTTCCATCAGTCCCATCAACAGCTTTCTCACTGTTCCAGAGAAGAAAATAAAATTCAGAGTGACTGTCCCATAAATCACAATTTTGTATGGTGCACATACCATCTTAAGTTAGGGACCAACAGTAAACTTGCCTGAGAGGATATTCCTCTGTTGCAGCTCATGCACTTCTGTGGCTGGTGTAAACCTCATTCATAAGCTTCTCCTACTTAAAACAGTTTATTTTACAAAATAGCTTGGCATTTCTACTCATTCTAAAAGCTAGCTCACCCATCATCTTCAGCAAGGCCAACAATTGCTCACAGGTCAAGAAGACTCCAGATATTACAGCACTATCATTGCTGGTTGCATTAATAATCAGTCTATCCTTGTGTAGGAGAGATGAATTCCCTTTTACAATAACTTTGATACGAGTTGTTTGATTGAAGGGAGTTTATAGAGCAAGACATAGGTATGTTTTCAGAGAGAAGAGAACAAATATGTGACAGATGTCAGTCATGTTACTTAATGCACTGCTGGAAAGAAACACACTTGAATGCTACAGGATAATAGTTTCACAAAGACATCCTGAAGAATATTAAGCAGAGCATGCATAATGGACCCACAGACAACCATTCAGACAGATGCAGTTATTAATCAGGGTTGCAAAGTAAACTTCCAGGACAACATGGCTTATCATTTGAAGGGTAAAGACATACATTTTCTTGTTGCTTATCTTTATTTCCTGCTTGCTTGTTGAGCCATTTGTTTTGAGGGAAAGCTAGTGAGAATACTGACAAAGTTGGGACAACCCACCAAGCCTGACAGTCAAACATCCTCTGACAGCAATGCAGGGAGCTAAACAAAAGACAAGACCTAGAATTGGTTCCCTTGCATCTTATATGCTCTCAGTCTTATTTTGTGGAACTTCTGCCACCAGAACCTCATGCCTTATTCACTTCTCCACCATGCCAGAAACAGATTCAGCTCATTTTAAATCAACTTTGCTTCACCCAAGAAGCCATTCCTCTCTTCCTTCCTCTATCACTGAGCAAGGAAAATGTTGAACAGTGAAGCAAATATTAGTTAGTGGTTTCTGAGGTGGTAGAACAAAGACCACAGTAATACCTGTCTTTACATAAAATGTGGCAAAAATATGGCACTGGCAACAATAGAGAGGGAGAGCACATAGCTGCTGCTTGTCAGAGGGTATCAATTTTTGGAAAAGGCAAACATAAAACAGGCAACACCTCACACCACCTTCTGTGAAAGGGAGCATTTGCTGGTTGCCAGCCTCTAGATCTATTTTAACTGCTTGAGGCTTTGAATAGCTATTTGATTCTCTTTGGACAGACACCTAATTAAACTAGTACTGAAATGTATTTGGTCAATTAGGGAGAGATTTAAGACAGATACTAAGAACTGTTTATCTGATATTTTTATTCCCTAGTGATTGTACAGGTCTATTATGGCTCTTAAGAGAAAGTGGTAGCAAGAAATGCAATATCAGTTTATCAGCAGAGATATCAGCAATGCTCAGATAAAGTCCTTGCCTTCAATATTCTACACACAGACACTTTTTTTTTTACAAAGTGAATTAATGCAAAAGCTTTATTCTCAGGCTGTGTCAGTAGCACAAAGCCCACATAGGATATCTGCTTCTTTTACTCTGGATGTGTATGAGGAAAGAAAAAAAAGATTGCTAAATTTGCTCTCTATTTTCCAGAAAATGCTTTCGTAGCTGATTCTCTGAAAGGCTTCAGGCTGTCAAATATAAAATGAAAGAATTCTTCTGCTTTCATTAGAAATTCTTAACTAATGACAAAATCATTAAGGCAGAGCTTAGCTAGCTGTTTATTAAGTGCTCAACAAAATAGAACTCACGTAGAATTCTTGTTACAGACACAAGCACTGTTTGTTGTTGATATGCTTCCCATAACAAGATTCTAAACAACAAATACTTAAAACTTAGCAGTTTCTGGACCAGACAGCATATTGTGCCTGAATTATGATGTAGGCTTAAAGACTAGCAAGAATCCAAGAGACCTGCTGGACCATGGGGTTCAGCCATCTTAAGGCATTATTTTCCATAAATATCTTGGAGGCATTTAAGTACAATCACATTACAGTAAACTCCTCTTTTCTCATGTTGCAGAGTGTGAATGTAACTTGCAGGGTGAACCTTCTCCAGGGGCTGTGCAGTGAATAAAGCTGTTGTCAATCAGAGTCTTGTCTCACATGTTGAAGAAGCTGGAGAGTAAAAAGAATGCAGGAAACACAAGGGCAGAGTCATGGTTAACAAAGTTACTGCTGAAGAACAGTATTCTTTCCGTGACATTGTTCAAGTTTCAGAAATCAAACTCCCATTTTGGACAATGTCTCAAGACTCTGAGAATTAGTTCCATTTATTAGCCTTTGTTATGCCAGTTCTACGGCTGTAAAGTTGCATGTCTTTGGGATTTCCTGCTCTCCACAGGCTATATTTCACCAAACACTACATTTGTATAGAACTAGTGGAATTTTATTGCCCAGAAGTCATAAAATGTTTTATTGCATGTGCAGTTTCACACACACAAACTCCAAAGAAGTTATGAATAACAAACATTTTTAAAATTAAATTCTCTGAAAATCCAGATTAAAATGGATAGTCCCTGCTACTTTCAGTAAGTTAAATTCTGCTAGATTTCACAGACCTCATTTCCAATCCTTTCCACCTTTACATGCTGTTCTGTCTTTTCCTAAAGATAACAAAATAGAGCAGCGAGATAAAAAGAAAATTTGGTGAGTTTCTTGAATCTGCTGGATATACTGCCCAGAATGGAAGGCCTTCATTCATGATATATAAGAGGTCTAAGTCCACTGAAATTAATGGAATGAGCCCTGTTGTTTTTAAATAGGCTTTGAGTAGGGGATCTCAGTGGTTGTTTATTGGCTGGGTTTATTCTGTTTTTCTTTGCTGTATTCATACATAATTCCTTGGAATAATATGAGCAATTTTTACCTTTCACTGCTCCCTACATTTCCTCAAATTCTAATGCAGTGTATTTGCTACAAATGCAGATATCTTTTTTTAGCTCCATTTAATGTTCTGTTCTGCATTTGAGCAGACCACTTTGTCAAGTCAGTGAATTTGGTACAATGAGGAGACAATTTGTTGCCTCCTTCTGGGGTCCCCAAAGACATCAATTAACTCAAAGCACGAGTTCTGACAGCACAAACAGGAAGAGTTAACCCCCCACAGTTATTCTTTATATTAGTCAATCCACCCTCCTCATTCCCTCCGTCCCTCTTCATTTTCCTTTCTAATGAACAGGGACAGATACCTCTTTCTACTGAGATACTTCCACTACAATGACAATTCCCTGGCTCTCCCCAGGTGATTTACTTTTCAAGCAGTGCCCACTTATTGATCTCTTCTGTGACAAATTTCAACACATGCACAGTCCTGGCAAACATTTCTGGAGATGAATCCTTCCTGCTGTTCAAATAGAAGGATTATTTTTATGCAATCTATTTCAAAAGATGGTTCCTGGTATAGAACCACTTTCAACAAACGGTGCAAGAATTCATCTACTAACAAGTTAACAAGAATTCCTGCTGAAATTCTTACCTTTATTATTGCTTAAATATATCTGTATATAGTTTAATTTACATTGATATTCTTCTGAACTTTGACTCAGAAAATATTTTTAAATTTTTTTAAACCAAAAAACTTGTTGCTTTCTGATAGGGTATACAGAACTAGAACTAGAACTAGAACTAGAACTAGAACTAGAACTAGAACTAGAACTAGAACTAGAACTAGAACTATTTCAGTTTAAAAACTGATGGCAAATACAAGGATGTTTTGTTGTTAAAATGGCAGGTTAAAATTACTTTACAAGGAAAGGACCCATAATAAAATATTTTCTGAGAAATAAACAAGTAGTCCCTTCATTTTCATACACTAAAAGTTCTTGCCAGTTCACTCTGACCAAGTTGTAGACAAGAATGGCCCAGGAAGCACATTATTATTATGTATGATAAGTATTAGGGCCAAGTACTGCAAATAGAGTTTAAAATTCATAATAATTTAGCCTCAGAAAAACACCACCAGTCACACTTTGTATCTTTTTCTTTACCAAACACTGGCTAGTGACTTCACAAGATCTGGTATAGATATATTTCCCTACTGTGGCACTAAATGCTTCTAATCCCCAATTCTTGCTGCAAACACATAACCTGAAGTGTGGCCTTTTCCAAAATACCTGACGCACAACTCTGGGTTTTTATTATCAAGAAGAAATTTTCCACAAATTTTTCCTGAAATTTTGCTAATGGTATCAGCTCCTGCTTCCCCCTGGAGAACCTAGACCCTTGATAGCCCAACCCTACTTCATGGCATCAGGCTGCCAGAATAACCACCAATTGAATCAAATTTCACCTGGAACAATTTATACTAACTGGATACAATATTCTTTTTTATCACTGCTTTCTGCATTGCTATAGCTTGTGTTGCCACCAACCCCTCAGAAACCATGATCTTCCTAAAAGCAAAATTGTTCTTTTACAGCAAAAAGCATTCAGACAGTGGTGCATTCTATGGCATCAGCACTCCATGTTCTTCAATTCTTTCCTTTCAAATGCTCCTTCTCATCTAATTATTCAGTAGAATTTCCTTTTAATGCTTCCTCCTTTCTTCTAGCCACAGGCTGACCTTCTCCATCCTGCTTAGTCTTACTTAGCTCCACAACACACTGCTTCTTTTCTACAAGCCCCACTGTATTTTGTTCCTCTGTTCTCCTCTCCCTCCCTTTACATAAACACTTAAAGTAATTTCAGGTAATTTAGAAAGTCTTACTCCTCAGCTTCTTGCATCTTTCTCTTATGAATAGTCCAAATGAATCAGTAGATCTTTTCACACAGCAAAGCCAAGAGAATTTTTCCCCCAAAATATATGTTTTCTGAAGTATTAGCCTAAACTTTTCTTCAGGGATGGTTCCTAAATCTCTAATTCATCCTTACAATTAGCCAAGCAAACAAACTATCCCAACACCCAAAACCCCCTCACAAATACTGTAAGAACTATTCTCTCTATTTAGCAACAGGTTTCCACGTCATCAATTAAACAAAATCGAGTTTTTCCTTGAGAAGACAAGTTACAAACAGCTGAAATGAAACCTAATTATTTATGTCAGGGTTGTTTGGATTTTTGTTTGTTTGTTTTAAGACTGGCATCATTTCATGAAGATTGGGGTTTATCCTGCTTTAAATTGTTAAGAAAATTTACACATCTTGTGCAATTACCCTGATCTACAGACCTCATCTGAAAAAAAATGTGCCAATCTGGCAACCAGAGCAATATAAACCAGAAGAGGTTTTTACCCTTCCCCCTCCCCATTTGTATTGTAATCATATGTGTCTTTAAATCATTACCAGCATTTTCTATTTGCAAATCTGTTAATGTTTCTAGGTTACTAGAAACTAGAAACTAGGTTACTAGAAACTATAATGTTTATATTGGTAAAATATCTGACTGGAAGATACATATAAAGTTACCACATATTGGGCAAGTTTTGGGCATCATCTGCTTTTATTTAAAGAAAAATAAGTAGTGCAGTGTTTTGGTTCAAAGCTTACTTTTAAATTTGATTATTGGCAGCTAATTTTTCAAATGTTCTCACACCCTGAAGTCTTCAAATACAGAATTCCTTCAGTCCAGAAAATTAAAACTTCTAACAGTTGAAGGGAAACTTGCACAAATCTCTCAGTCAGTCTGTTTCTATTTCTTTGCAGGGCTATTTAAGGAAAAAGACAAATAGGAGGCTTTCAAAAGACCAAAGGTTTCTGCTCACTGTGTGTCACAATGGGAGCAGAAAGTAAAAGTGGAGCTCCACTTTCTCCCAAACTTATTTTAGAGTCTGAGCCTCTGCACAAAACACATATCCTTTTGCAACACCCCTTGTCTTTACAGCCTGCAAATGGCAGCAGGCCACAGCTCTCTCTGAAATTCGTATTTACCACTGAACTGAGTGGCAAAATTTCTAAGATGCTGCCAGCACCCACTGAAATGTGCTGCTACCCCTGTCCAGAAGCACACACACCAAGCTACCCAGGCTGTTCACAAGCAAGCAGAAGTGACAATGACAGCGAGTAGCTGTCACTGAGGTAATTGAGGCAAGCAGGTGTAGAGCACTCCAGCAGGGAATTGTGCCATTTGAATGTGATTTGCTCTCAAGAAATCCTGTTTAGGCACTTCTGCTTTGAACTTTATGTGACCTTTGTGGCCCATATCTCTTAGGTGGGAAGGTTCAAGAGGAGAGGGAGAGATTGTACTTCCTGCTTCCTGTCACTCCAGAAATGACACATGACTCATTTATCTGGTGTTTCACCTTCAGTACTTCTGACATCCACCGCAACTAAAAATGCAAGAATTGAGCAAGTTTTAATGAACTTTGAAAAGTTTAACTTTTGGATATCGATTCAGGAGGGTTAGGTATGTATCCAAACCTGATTTCTCCTCTGAAATGTACACCAACACTCCAAATTGCACATACACCCAGTTAAGCTTTGCATTGCAACAAACAAAATTAATCACAGCTGAGGAATTGAGTAAAACTTGCCACAGAGAGTCCAGTGTAAACAGAGTAAGCACTTTACATATTCTACCTCCCTTGTAATTTACCACAAAATAATTGAAAAGTTTTGAGGTGAAAAATTTTCATGTATCAGACCACAACAAGTTATAAGAGCACTTTCCAGGAGCTGAGGTATGTAACACTGATGAGAATGTGGATAAAGAAGAGCAGCACCACAGTGGCTTTCCCTACTGAGTCATGCTGGCAGACATCCCCTCAGACCAGCAGTTCAGTTTGTGTCTTCAAGAAAAGTGCAGGGAGGGAGCAGAAGCAGTGCTGTGGGAGAGAGGCAACAATACAGGAATGGGGAGAGAGTGGGAGGGTGATGGCAAAAGCCCAAGGAATGGTGGGAGTGGGAATGGAAATGGAAATGAGGGAGAGAAGAAAGCAATAGCCAGGAGATCCACATAAAGCAGGTTGTGAATTACAGGGTTACGCTTGGTAAGCCATCTGTCACTTCTCCTCAGGCAAGGATACTTGTTTGGTAGTGAGATGGATAACACTTGGCTGTGTTTCCATAACAAGCATTCCCTTACTCCAAGAGCAACCAAATTTTAACTGGGACAATCCCACTGCTTTTGAAGATGCATGGGAGGGCCATATGCTTTGATCAAAGCTATCTACACTACCAAAATCACAAAGAAGATGTCAAAGCACATCACTAGACATCCAGACTGCCTGTCACAGTCCAGTCAGCACATTCGTTCTCCATCCAAGACAGTCACAGACTCATCACATGATTGGCCCTGTGTCTGAAAAAGCACAATCTTTTGATTTGTCAGTTTACTTCCTTCTCCACCTAAGTGCATGGCTTTGATAGAAGCTCTGCTCTTATTATCAGATCTCCTACTGTCTAGATGTTTTCTAAACTTTACCCTCATTATTTTTTTCATCTTATGGAGCCACCCTTCTTTTCTGGTATTTGTATAATGTGCTGGTTTTGGCTGGTGCAGAATTAATTCTGCACAGTGGCTAGTATGGGACTGTGTTTTGAACAGTGTTGATAATACAGAGATGTTTTTGTTATTGCTGAGCAGGGCTTGCACAGAGCCAAGGCTCTGCTTTTCGGACTGCCACACTGGAAAGGAAGTCGGGGTACACGGAAGGTTGGGAGGAGATGCAGCTGAGACAGGTGATCCTAACTGACCAGAGGAATATTCCAGTCCATGTGGCATCTTGCTCTACACATAAAGTGGGGGGACAAAGGAAGAAGAGGAGGGACTGGTCTGGGCTCAGAAAGAGAGGGTTTGGCATCAGTCAGCAGGTGGTAAGCAATTGTATTGTGCATTGCTTGAGTTTCCCTTTTTATTGTCATTATTATTGTCATTTACCATTATTACTGTATTTTACTTTATTTTCAATTATTAAACTGTTCTTATCTCAACCTACAAATTTTACTTTGATTCTCCTCCCCATTCCATCAGGTTTGGGGGGGGAAGGGTGGGGGGTTTGAGCAAGCAGCTGCAGGGTGCTTAATTTCCAGCTGGGCTTAAACGACAATTACTACAGCTTAGAAAAGCATGAGCCAAGGATAGAAATCCCACTGCTACTGATCCTCTCCAAACAGAATCAAAAAGTGACTTCCTGCCCTGAAGAGCAAACACTGTAGATGTAAATGTATCCCCGTTTTCAGGGAGCATGCAACTGGTCAAGCAGAGTTCTACATTTACTTTTTTTTCTTTTTCTTTT
>VZRH01005608.1:7674-37952 GCA_013397555.1 Urocynchramus pylzowi | reverse complement strand
TTACATTTTTTTTTTTTTTTTTTTTTTTTTTTTTTTTTTTTTTAATGATAGTGTAGTTTATGTTAGAAGGGACATAGAGAGCCATTGGGTTCAAACACTGCTTAAAGCAGGGCTAACTTCAAAGCCAGATAGTGTTTCCTAGGGTCTCGTCCAGCTGAGTTTTTCATACCTCAAAGGATGGAGATTGCACAGCTTTTCTGGGCAGTTTTTCCAGTGTTAAATCAACCTCCCTAGGAAGAATCATTTTTCTTTAGAAGAATTTCCCTTGTTTTAACTTGGGTCCACTGCCTCTTGTTTTGCTATGCACCTGCAAGAAGAGTCTGGCTTCATCTTTTCTATAACAGAGATGAAGACAGAAAATTGATCTCTTTTTAGCCATCTCTTTTCCAGGCTGCAGAAATGCAGCCCTCTCAGATTCTTCTCATATGTCATCTGCTCAATGCAAATGTTTTCATTTTCCTAATCTGTCAAATCTTAATGGAGTATTTTCACTGTTTGAAATTATGGGTCCTTGTGGATGTATCACAGTGGGTAATCCTGACAGAGACACAGTGAGCAATCAGATTCTGGCAGGGCCCTAAGAAGCCCTCTCTCTGGTGAGGCGAGGGATTCACTCTGAGAGCTATCATACAGTTTAAGACAAAAAGACACCCAGGCCTTTTTGTTTTCTGGCACAATTGTTTTCCCAGGCTTTACTATCACTGAAATTTATCTTGATTCCCAGCAAAAGGCACTGATTTAAGATGTCTGCATTCCAAATCTGATTGCCACCTGTGCTGTTGTTTTCACTCCCGTATTTGCAGTGGCTTTTTACTCAACACTATGATTTGATTTTGTCCTCAAGATATGCAATACTGCACCCAGGCAAGTACCTTGGAAAAAATCAATTACTACACATGCATGCACAAACTCAGTAGCTTTTCTTTGATGATACACCACAATGCAGATTGCATATACAAGGGTAGATTGAGCTTTTAAGAACATAAAAGCACTTAGAGGACTTCACTGTTTAACAGACACAGACTAATCTCTTCCTCTCTGACAGTCAGGCTTCAGAGTTCACTGTGTGTGCATACAGATACAAGATAATGAACAGATACTTATTCTATACAGAATTCAAAAGCAGAGTGGAAAATTCTCCCATTTCTACTGTGTGAAATTTCAGATATCTTGCTTCAGTAAGATAAAGTGTTACCCTATAAAACTGTAGCTATTCAATGTAGCATTCTTTTCCACAAGTGAATTGTGTATATTTTATTATAAGCCATTTACAGTCTTACTTGTGAAACACTTGCCTTTTCAGTCCTCCCCTTCCTTAAAGATACCACAACAGTGCAATGAAATGTTAGACCATTCACTGTACATACATGTCTATTTGTACACTGAATGAAAGCTGCTTCCTACAACTTGAGACATTTCCACAACCACTAATTTTGGTCTTCTAATCAAACAAGAGAGCATGCTTTATCATTTAATTTATTCTTAGTTCTTGAAATGGGCCAGCTGCTTAAAGGGATGTTTGTTGACTTCCACCTAAATTCTTATCTGTGTTAGATGACTAGTAGTATTATTACAAATAAACAACTTAATAAGCACAAAAAATTGCTTATCTAAATGTAGTTAGTGAAAGTTATTGAACCAGATCATTTACCCTTAGTGTTCTGAAAAAGATAAAACTATCTTATCTCATTAAGTCACCAGGGAAATTAACTTCTCCACTATCAAATCTCATGTAAAGTCCACTCCCATTGAATGGGTACTTGTACCTCCTTTGATTATCTCCTTTCTGTAGATCCCTAGAACAACCACTAAATGACCTTTCCTATTAATTTTGCTTTTGGAATGTAGGAAAGTCAGAGCACTGCTTTGTTCTGCTCTCTTTCAGTTGTCCTTTACACAGAAAAAGAACTTTAAATACTATAAATATTTTAGGTTATCTCAGAAGTTTTCTTTCACCACTGCCAGCCATGGAGTATTAAGCAGGTTTCATTTTGTGCCAATGTAGGCAGGGTTAGGAATTGAGAGTCAGCAGCTCTAACTGCTCTGCTCAGATAAATGAGTCCCAGAAAGGCCCCAAAGAGGTTCAGAGTGATCCTGCTTGTGCAAAGCACTAATGCTCATCAGGAAAGGCTAGATTTCCCCTCCTGTGAAACCTCCCAGATATATAATGCAGGTTCTCATACAGATTTTCAGCATCGGTCAAAGTCATTCTCACTTGCATTGCAATGTTCAGACCTCTGTTTACAGGGCTTTAGGTTTTTTAAACAATTTGGATTGGTTTAAAAAAAAAAAAAAAAAAAAAAAAAAAAAAAAAAAAAAGAAAAGCCATGCCAGCCTGATGTTCACCTTCAGAGTCAGCTCATAAATCAGCAAGAACAAGATGGCAGCAATTCTCTCCAGAAATAATTGTAATTCAGACTACCTAGGAAAGACATTTAAAACTTCTCATGTCACTGAGTTACTGTCTTTAGATAATAGTGCACTTACCTTAATCTTGGAACTTCTAACATGGAAATTTTTCATCTCTCTGGTATTTTAAAAGTAGAAAAATACAGCACTGGCTATCTAATTAAATATATTTCTGAATATCAATTTTGTAAAAAATAGGGGTTTATAAATCCTAAAGACAATTAAATTTTCAAGGAGTGAATTTCATGCAAATGAAACTATTTACCAAAAAAACTTGCTTTTTCACTAGCCAAGAGTCACAAGATGAGAAGCAGCTACCACGAGAAGGGAAACAAGGTATTGTGCATTTGGTTAAAAACTTTGAACCTAATCTGTATCAGGATATGGCTAAGCCTTATTCACCTCTTATTACTTCTTATTAATTCGTTTACTGAATTATACAACATAAGAAAATCAAGAAACTCACAAAGTCTATCTAGTTCACCACAACAATATTTTGAATATTAATTATACAGAATCTTAAGAGCTTGCCTGCAAACAGATGCTTCCACACTGAGGGCAAACATCCCTGAAGGTGATAGTAACTTAAACATCTCATCTGAAGCACACAGGTTTTTCTTGTTTTATAAACATTAGTATTAATGATGTTTTAGTTTAAAATCAAATTATAATTATTTACTTGGCTTGCTAAGCATTAATCACAGTTAAAACATTCCGATGATCAACCTTTAAACATTAGCACTCAAACACCTTCAAAAATGTCAGAACAGCTTTTCTGATGTTCCTGTCTTTCTGTGGATCATCTCTTGCCTTTGGGTTTGTGCAAAGGCAAGAGATGAGTTCATGGAGTTTAACACTAAAATGGCTGCATTTGTGTTGAGCTATGAATGTGCTGTGAGGAGAGAGAAGATCAAGCTCTGCTTAAAAAATCAAGAATTAAAACAGCAACAGAAAGTAGAGAAGAGAATCTTTATATTTGGCATCTTCCTCACACCAGATATTAAAAAACATTCTGTTCAACATCAGCAAGTGCACTGTCTCATTTATTTAAAGCCCAGCTTTCCAACTACAATCCTTTTTCTGTCTTTGGCACATGCATACTGATGCAACAGGTATCTACAGGTTATTTGAACAGATTGTCACAGCAGATTTTTAATCTATAATAAAGAATGAGAAGTTTGTGTTGACTGAAAAGTAATGAAACTTTCTGTCAAGATAAATTTTACACATTAAATGTGCTCTGGGTTTAGATCAATGCAGATAGTGTCAAATAAAACAAAATACTACAAGGGAAGATTCACGAAAATTGATTGTGGCCAAAATACGCCCCAGCACTGTTAAGAGGTTTACTTCAGTAATGTCTGTGGTCACTGACTAGATCAATGAAACTCATTCTTTCAACAGCATCCAATTATCAGTTTACCATGGAGTGAGCTTTCTAATAAATCAGTACACTTTACATAAAAGTAGACAAAGCTTCAATGAAACTTAATAGCAAAGTATAAAAATATTTTGGTTCCAGGAAACAGAGATTTCTGTCACACCCAAGAAAAAGGCCATTACTTGCCTTATTTAAGGCTGGCCCATAGGTAGTAACATTTGGAGGCAGTTACTTTCTGTTGGCTAGTTTATGGTTAGCAGGATGATAGAGTTTGATTAAGCACTTAGGACAGGTGATCAAAATGCTTCAGTCATATTTACAGAATAAAAAAACGGCACGCACAGCAAGTACCAAACAACATAAAGTCAGGCATGATATCAGAAAGTCAATTAAAGACCACTTTCCACAACACAAGTTCTGAAATGCTTTCTTACCAATATTACATGTCTCAGCTATATATTTTTTCATTTTCTTGGGTAGCCAGTAACCATTTCAGCTTTACAGCAGAGGTGAGTAGAGTGGCAGACTTTGGGTCCTCCATAGCTACTTTTCTTTGTGCTCTCTAAGAGGCACTGACGTGAAGAATCCCCAAAGCTTCATGCTGCCAGTAATAGATCAGAGACACAGAAAAACTTGAGCACCACACAATCTGTAATGTGTCACACCACTTCTATAGAGCAGATGTTTTCTAACTATCTCAGAGTTGGGAAGCCAAAAGAGAGAGAGATGAAGGACCAGATCTTAGAAAGATCTTATGAAGATCAGTTTAGAAATCCCAGCTGGCTGTCACATAGGACCAGGGGAAACCAAACAGACATATCTATGGGAAGCATGCAGCACTGACAGCCAAAGGGTTGAGTCTCAGAAGATCCAAATTCACCCTGATTAGCTGAGGGATTGAAGGTCATCTAAAAGGAGACATTGTTTGAAAAAATTATACCACCAATTTTACCCAATTCAATGCTGAATGAACATCTCTGTAGTGATTATAGGCAGAGAGAGGCCAGAAATGGGACAGATGTACATGTGTCCAAATCCATCTCCAGAAGCCTGAAGAGAGGTTCAGAGAGTACAAAAGGCCATCAATGCCTTCTCTGCTCCTTGCAGAGAAGCAAATACTTGGTCCATATTTTAACACCAATAAATCATATTCTGCTGTTATAATCTCATTGCTGTCATGGGTGCTGTCATTTAACCTTTAGTGTGCTCCAAAGGATTTACAAAACTGTAGATTGCATGAAATAAACTACAGTGTCACTGCTGCTGTATTTGGCCCCTGCATCCACAGCAGGCCGGGTGCTGCTGCCAGGCTGGCTTCATTGCAGTGCTGGAATTACTGGGAGCAAACCAAAGGAAGGTGAGCCTGGCCACTGCCCTGCAAGGAGCAGAGCTCTCTGAAAACACTCTGTGGTGCTGCACTGCACTGTTCCACCCGTCTGTGTTCTGTTTGCAGCACCAGGGATGTCTGTGGGGGCTGTGCCACGTGCCCTGGGGACATCTCCTGCATCGCAGCAGCTGCTGCACAAACTTGGATAAAAGAGCTGGAAAAGGGCAAACCCTAAAAGCCAGTTGTTATTTTGCCTAGCGAGTGGAGTGAATGCCAATTATTTAAAAACCTAACTGATCAATTAATAATTTTACTTTGTTGCTTCACATTACCTGTGAAGCCTGATTACCAGGCTCAATGTAAGAGAGGAAAAAGAAATTGTTCTCTTGTATCCTTGATCCTGAGGTACAGTTGTGGCAGTTTAGCATACAGCAGTATGTTGTTCTTCATAAAATCTACAAAAATACAAATTCCTATCGACATCAACATTAAAAAATGTCTGATAACTCCTTCATCACAAGTTTTATTGTACTGAAAAATTCCCCACAAAATAGATTTCATTTTATGTGTACCAGAGGTGGTATATTTGAACAGAGAACTCCATGGCTGTAGGAAGTACAAATTGCTGACAGAAAGTTATCAGTCCATCAGATACTGGAGTCAGTGAGTCTTGTGTACTAAGACTGGTATTTGAAGAGATATGATTTTCATTTTATAAGTTGAACTGACCAACAGAGAAGGGAAGATGGGAAGAGGAAAAGATGGGAATGGTGAACATCCTTTTCAACTGCAATAAATACAGCAAGGTTCCAGTCTCATTTCAGCAGCAGATTTTTGTTCTTCTGTGCATCATTGTGACAAAATTCCTGCTTTAAAAACAAAAACAAAAAAAATAAGTCTTTTAATGCAGTGAGGCAAATAGATGAGAGGATGAGAGACCATAATAGTTCACAAAAATCAGTTATTTATCAAAGACAATGGAGTGAGGTATGTTATGATCAGTGAGAAATACAGACAAGTTTTTTAGAGATGGTGTAAGCAGATGAGTTCCTGGTCTAGGAAAATTCTCATGTAAGTTGAATTTGATCTTTCAGATATGGGAAGAACCCAATAAAGGCTCTGAGCCTGGTGTTCCCATTGAGCTGGCAAACACACAACAGCTACCAGTGAATTTAGTCCCTTGCAGTCTCTAAGCCTAAACATTGTCTTTGGTATATCTAATTTGTTGGATTGCTCCTAGAAAAAACTTGGCCAGACTGTCCAATTTCAGCTTTGTTGGCTGCCACAGCAGCTCTAAACAAAGTCCAAATCACATTGTTGAACCTACCTGTGGACACACAGAAGTTTGAACCCGAGTGAACCTGGATTTTAAACCTATAAAACACCTAGGCTGGGCAAAGCCTTGCTATTTATTTCCATACACTGGAAACAAAATTAATACCTTGTGCTCTAGATAAAATACATTGACTGTGTGGTTATAAACATTTACACAATGCTCACACCAAATATTCTGTGTCTTCCCACTGAGTTTCAGTATTTGTGGGACCCACCCACAGCTAATATAAAAATCTCTCCATACAGATGCCTTCCTCATGAGCCTTAGAAAGGAGGTGAGCAGGGTATATGCACCTCTACTCAGGCTTGGAGCAAGCTGTGGCTGTCCTGTGCCTCCCCCAGCACACAAGGCAGACCCTGGAAGGCTGAGCTCCTGTTCTGCAGCTGCAGCTGTGTGTCCTGGGCATGGAAAAGATGCACAGCCTGGCACCCCAGCCAGTTAGGGGGATAGAGATGAAAGTCAACACCTCAAATCCCTTGAATCCGGGAGTATAGAGCACTTTGTCTTAGAATTAGACTAATGATGACACAGTACTTTCAAAAAGTCCTGACATGTATTTTAAATGCCTAAATATGAGCTTGCCTGATTATTTTGGAAAACCTTCTAAAAACTCCTTTCTCTATACAATAACCGAAATAATAAAATATAGATAGAGACATGTTTTCTGATAAACCTGTTTTTTACATTTTAGCCCTAAACTCTTCTTGCACTTTCAGATACTTACACATGCATATTTTCATATTATAGTTTTCATCTTATATTTTTTCCTCATAGTTTCAGTTTCTCCGCTTAAAAAATTATCAATTATTTAAAATGCAATAGCTTTCTCTTACTTTTGAAGCACAGCTCTGACATATTCTCAAAACTATACTGCTTTATTACCTCTCTATACAAGATCCATTTATACACTGATAATTAGATTCCAACACTAAACCATCTCTTACTTTGCCTATTAAAAGTAAATTTATAACAGACTGATTATATCTCTCCTACAAGGTGCATAAAAACAAACTCAAATGAAATTGCTTTAAGTTAGTTTAAAACCAGCACCAAGATAAATAAGGACTTAGAATATAATTATTTCTGTTGCATTCTTATAGCTTACTATGAGAAGCAAATTCACAAAATCTATGAATCTGTATAGAGACACACAGATATTTAATTTTCATTGGGGAAACATGAAGGGTCTCTTGTGTTTTGATCACTTACCAGCATTTCTATCTCATGCAGCATATATTTCATGTAAGGCTTCTGTTAACAAGAGCTTTCACAGATTTCTTCTGAGATGATATAAGAAAATAGCCAGTTTTCATGCCTTCCTTATTAAAACACTATTCACTTATAATACTACTATAATGCTACTATAATTTTTGCTAAAATTTTTTTGTTATTGTTCATATTTCCATGTAAATAGCTTTATACACTAGAGTTTTTTAGTCCAAGAATCCTAAGGTACTTATAAAATTAAATAAAAAGTCACAGTGGTAACATGGATCAGAGATTTTGTGGGGTGTAGGTTCTTACATATTTCTCAAGATGGGAAAACCAAATGATAAGTTGTGTTTTTGTTTATGAAGTAATTTAATAAAAACCAATTAGTAATAGATATTTGTAATGGCCGAGTCAGAACGTAGCTAGGTGATATATTGTTTCCAATATCAATGCCCTGGATAATCCATTAATTGTGCAGTTATATCCAGCAGCAGCTAGTAACTGATATTCCCTAGTCACTCACTCTGAAGTATTGAATATGTTACTTCACAACCCTGATCTGCTATCACTTGTTGAAACCCTTGCTTATAGTCAGAAGTAGTGCCTGAAAAGTAATTTGAAGATACAAAATGCAGAGTTCATTGGAGGAGGATGTTATCTGTTCTGTCAGAATAATAATTGTAGCAACCATAATCAAGATATCTGAATTACTAGTGTTAGAATGCAAAGCTAATTCTGGCTATAGAATGAGTAGGAACAGAGCAGCACACAAGCTCTTGAGGACTGGATCATACTCACAATTTTATAAGCTATTCAGTTACTTAAATATTTTGATGGGGGGAAAAGGTGGATGTGTAGCTCCAAAGACAGAAGAAAAGCAGCTTTCAAGCTGCATGTGAATTGGAAGAGCTGCAGTTGAAAGGGCTGCATGTGTACCTTGGTCACCCTTTGGCTTAGAGCATTACACAGTTACATGCTGAAAATTCTCACCAATGTTTAACTTTAAGCACTAAGGAGAAGAAAAGGACTCATCTATTTGGAATCAGACACTTGTAAAAGGTTGACCAAAACTGTTGTGCACTTCACTACCACATAAGAAATGTTAGCTCTGTAACCAGTCGTAGGCTGTACCCCACATGGATTCTCTGTTGTTTAATAATAGAATTTATACTACAGTCATTTTCTCTGTGGGGATTCTAATACATATCTTTTTTCCACTACACAAACACCTATTTTCATGAATTTCACAGGAAATTCATATAATTGAGCCACCTTTCATTGTTACATCCATTTCAAATTGATCAGTGAGTTAAAACTTTGGTAAAGGGAGTCTCTGGGCATCCTGGTAAAAGTATCACATTAGCCTCATTTCCTTAAGGAGACAGACTAAAAACACACATAAACATCTTTCCAAGCATGTTACTGATGGAGTAACACTGAAGTCTAAAATAAATTATATGTCCGGATGGAATGCAATGATTTGTTAGGATCACTCTATTTAATTTGGTTGTCCCTGTGTTTTGCTGCTATTTCTGCATGACTAAAGGACATGGTAGAATTGCATGACATGCTGATGCTCTGCTTTAGCACGTGAGGGGTGATTCAATAAAACAGCACCAGAGATTCAATAACATCACTGGGCTTTGAGTTCAGTTTCTGGCAAAAAATTTAAAAATTCCATGAACGCTTTCTTCTACCACATGTTGATATTTATAAAATATGAGATAACACATCATCAGGGAAATGTTACTGATCTTACCTAGAAATAAAGTTCTTATTAGAATTTTTATAGTAGCTTGGGAGCTTTAGCAAGTGAGCTATACTATCAGTTGGCATGCAACTGATATGTTTGATGTTTGTGTTCCTAAGGCTGCTTCTACTGCAGAATTAACTTTTATCATCCACTAAGTCATTGCCTTGCTTAGCATTTGCAATACTTCAATACCTTGTGTAGTAAGGAAATTATTACCAAAACTTAATGATCATCAATTTCCATACTTCCCTCTTGCATTGCTACAAAAATAGTCTAGTGAAGGTAACAGCTGAAAAACCTTTGTATTGATACAGTGAGAACACCTTGATAAAGTGAAATATGCTTGTGCCATCAGCTGAGAACAGAGAATTGGTAGAAGCATTACTGGGAAGAAGAAAATCAGATTAAATAATTAGTGTCAATTAGCCCAAGCAAATAATTCTATAAACAATTGGTCTCTAGTGCCCTGTTTAATTATGTGAGACTTTCATCGCTTCTTATCAAGTCTGCTTTGATTTATGTTAGACTCTTGAGCATCCCAGAAGTATAATTAATTACTGTCTTGTAAATAAACCTTTGGTAATTAATGGTAGCAGAAAACAATGCACTATCTTTTTTAAACTATTCCACTATGGAGCTGTGAATACCTGAAAACTATTTAAGGTTTCAGGGTAAAAGGGATTCACACTGCAGCAAGAGACATGATAGTTGTAACTAAAGGCAAACTTGCTAGAAGCAGTAGTACACTAACTACAATCATAGTAAAAAAAATTCTGTGTTACTACAACCAGTGTACACCTTTATAATCTGGCTTTAGACTGTAATATCTATTTTACTTATATTCAATTCTCAATCCCTATACTAAAATAAATTAGACAGTTAATTATTTTCAGATGTAGGCAGCAAATACAATTTCTGCAAAAGAAATTCATTGCTAAGATAAACTTCTCATTAAATGGCAATGCTTTGAAAGTTCTAGCACAGTCACTCCTTCCTAGATACAAGAATCTCAGCTAATCTCAGAACTACAAGAAAACAAGTAAATATGAAGAGAATGGAAAATCACTTCAGTTGCTCAAATAAAACATAATACATAACCTGAATTGGGCTATTTGAATTTTTAGGTGCATCTCCTGTAAATTGCTTGGTCCTTTGAGTCCTCTATTTGATAGCTTTCTTATACTTGGAAAAATAAATGCAGTATCCTTTGCCTTGAGTAGATTCCTACAACTAATGCAAGTAATGGCACAGCAAATAAATAGGCACTGAAAATCATCAGCTAATGTAAGTGTGTAGTAGATATTTTCTAAATTCATTGGGAACAAGGTGAATTCCAAAAATGCTACTAGCTTGTGCATACTGTGTTTAAACCACTCATAGCACTCCTGGTATCAGTAAGAAGGTACTCTACAGGGTTTTTTGGTCAGGTACTTTCTACCATTGCTGGAGGCTTTTGAGTACATCAAAGAGTGCTAAAACTTCAGCCCTCTGAGACTTAGGAATACAGCCACGTGACCCAGAGTCCTGGCCACTTATTGCCCAGATGCTGTGGCTGCCTTTTCCTCTTTTAATGCAGATTTCTCTCCCACAGAAACTGGGGAAGATGGGTCTAAGGATGAATATAGGGAGGAAACAGTGATGAGAGGAACAGTGCATTCTTCACCATTTCCATCCCAATATGGTCTTGAGCACAGCATACATTCAGATGTACAGCTGGACATTCCTGAAATTTTTGTTACAGCATAGTGGGGTACTAGTAGGTCATTGCATCTTTTTTCTTACCAGCTGTCAAAATTGAGCTGGACTCCGTCATTTCTACAAATCTTCTACAAGCAGTGTAAGGATACTATCATATTATTCCTTTGCCTCCACTTGTCCAGATTAAGGACCAGCTTCCTCAGCCTCTCCTTGAAAGGCAAATTATCTTAGTCCCTGACCTTAATAACCCTCTGCTGGCCCCTCTCCAGACATGCTTTCAGAACTGAAGAACCCGAGGATACAAATATTCCCAGTACAGCTTCATAAGTAACAAGCATAATGGGATAATAACTTCCCCTAACCTACTGGCCTCAGTCCTTGCAGTATGGCTCAGTGGCAGATTTGTTTTATTTGCAGTGAGCACACACTGTTGGCTCATAATCAGCCTGGTGGCCACTGTTCAGGGACCTCTTCAGCCACACTGATGCATGAGGTTACCCAGGACCCTGCACCTCTTGCTGAACTTCACAGATTTCATGTTGGCTCCATCCCTAAGTTTCTCAAGGCCCCTCTGGACTGAGTCTCTCCTGCTAAGCCCATTGACTGCATGAGAGCACCTTCTGTTATATCACTTTCGTTGATGATGAATACATTGAACTGAGTCAGTCTCATTTCAACCTCATACTGTCAGCTGTTAACTAAACATGAAGTCATTGATAAATGCCTATGGGTCCAACAGCCAAGACAAGACCAAATGCATTTAGCAGTCTCTTACATGGAAGAGCCATGGGAGATGGAATGAGAACCTTATTAAAGCCAAACTTTATATCCACCAGTCCTCCCCTAGTCACACAACCAGTCATTCCATTGTATCAAGGAATCAGGCTGCTCAAGTCTGGTCTGCTGGGTACTTGTGCTAGAAAATTCGTCTCAGCGGTCTAAAACCTTCCTGGATTCCTTGCACAGTGCTATGCTGCCTTCCCAACAAATGTTTCTGTGGTTGAAATCCCAAGGAGGGTGAATGCCTGCAATTAGAAGATTTCTGTAGCTGTTTGGAAAAGTCTTTCCACTCCATCTTTCAGAGTTATCAGTTCTGTCAGGAAAGCTGTCAGGCTTGATCTTGTATGGAGATGCAGTTCTTCACTGGGAACTGAGGAGGCTGTTCTCTCCTAGGATTAGGACCTAATTCCTTTAGTTCTGACTGCCTTGTTTAAAACTAACTTTCCAAAACATAGAAATATCTAAAAAGTCAAGGAAAATTAGACAATGAAGGAAGTATAAATTGTATATGCTTAACAAAAACCCAGAATGGTCATAAAAAATGGATTGCTATAAAGGCAAATGCTGAGCCAACCCAAGCATGACAAAGTCTGGGAGGCAGAGCTCCAGGTACAAGTTCAGAACACGAGGTTATGCAGAGAGTTAAAGCAGACAGCAGGCACAATGACATGTTAAATTACCCACATGATGTATAGCTTAATGAACCCCCTTGTGTTGATCATGCTTGGCATTAATCAAGAGCCATGAACAGATTCCCTTATTTTCTCAATGCTGCTCTGATAAACTGCAATTTCATTTAACCTTGGACAGGAACTTTAATAGCTTCCACGGGACAACTGTCAATACTTTCCTGGGTATACAGTGATTAAACTGCAACACAAGATGCATGTCATGAATTTTCTTCATTTGAAATTAGAATTTTCATTTTTAACAACTATTTGCATAAAATATGCTGAAAGTATGGAAATATGTAAAGGCTTGCATAATCCTTAGATAGAAGCACACCAAGACAAAGGTTTTTTTAAAATAAAATAATTAACAACATATTAGATAACATATTGAGAGCTTCAAATAGCCTTATGTTTGTGAAACAAGACAACAAAAGACAATAATCTAAATAAGGGATTGACAATGTCTCCTTGAATTAGCTCATTATGCATCAGATATTGGACATTACACACTTCTTTGGCAAAGGCAATATGTAGAGGCTAAAGGATTAGCAAAGGTGGGGAAATGCTTTGTTCCTCAACTTCAGTGGTTTCTAGAGGCACCTTTGGGTGCTTTTTTCCTCTAAAAGCAATGCTTGTTACTTCCTGAGTGGGCTAGATCCACTCAGCCTGGAGGTTACTAGTCCAAGCAGTCAAAGGGGACAAAAAATAAGACAAATACAGATTCAATGCCTTTCCTAGGCAATCTGTTTTAACAGAGCTCTACAAACAATTCTTTTTTTCTCTACCTTCATTTAAAAGGTATTTTCATTTGTTGCCACTGATGACAATGAGAGAACAAACCTGGATCACAAATGACTGAGAAATTTGTTGGTTTTAATTCTCTAAAATCTTCATTATAGTCATCAGTTACTTTTGCAATTTTTTCTGTGTGTTGTTTTTTTCTAAAAAACCTGAATAATCCTAATAAGGGGGGAAAAGCCCATTCTGCACTTTCCCAGATTGCATTGGTACCAGTGAAAAGCACTGCTATGAGTACTGGTAGCAAATTGTTTGCAATAGCACCAGCTAAAATGCTCTGGTGTTGACTGATGTGGGACATTTAGCAGCAATGCACAAAAGGCACACAAAATAGGGGATGGGTAGGAAGCAAACCAGAGAAGGAGAATGATTCTATCAGGGTCATGCACAAGCCAAGATCAGAGATAGAAAAGCCAGGAATAGGGTGACCAGGGTCAACATAAGCACATGATTTCACAGCTTATATTGAAAAACTGCATCTGTGGAGGCAGGTAAAGTTTCCAAACCTCAAGAAAAGGGTCATTACTGTCAGGCTAAAATGCTGTCTTGGAGAATTCCCATTTGTGCAAAATGCTTCATTTGCAGGTAGAAATGTAAAAATTCTTCAACCAAGGAGGAAAAGTAAAAAAATAGCAAAACATCCTACTTCCAGTTAAAGGCAGAGGAAAACTACAGAGTAATGTAGCACTGGAAATAGTTTACAGGGTTGGTGCCTGTAAACATACAAGTTTTAAAGCCCTTTTCCTGATTCAGGCAGAATATAAACAGACTGAATCCCAGCTCAGGCTGCTTTTAAACCATATTAAATCACCAGCCATACACACAGCTAACTCCCAGCCCAGGGTACGAGAGAAATGTTTTTATGGTGTTACAACTATGAGCTAACAGTGGCAGTTGATGCCAATGAATCAAACATTTTTTCAATATCTCAATAGGCCTTCATCACACAATGGCCTGTGGCTAAAGAGGGCCTGGAAAACCCTGGGCAGTCACAACTCACAGCTCTGGTGCAAACCCATTATGTGCTCAGAAAGTGCACTGAGCTACCCATTGGCAAACAGGTGAACTTAAAACACCAAAGGAACAAAAGAAAGGCAGTGGAATTGTGAATGTGAACAAAGCAGTTTTGATTTCCTAGGCTCTTTCTTTTTTTCACAGCTCTTCCATGAGCTAAGTTTAAAGTCTACCCCTCCCACCAAGCAAAATGTGATTCTGTACTCTATATGCTGAATAAAAGGGCAGTCTCTGACAACCTGGAGACTTGCTATTCTATTTAAAGGATTGTAATGACCTGGACAGCACTTAATATAAGTTTAGAGAATCTGGTGAAAGAATGCCTCGTACTGCACTAGAACAGGATTCACACATTCCCAGCCAAGACAGTTACAATTGTGTGCTCTGTCCTCTTGCATAACTCACGCTACAGGAGCTCTCCCAACAATTTCTGCCTCAAGCCACAGCTTGGGATAAAGCTGTAGTGTACCTTCAGAAAAACATGCAGCTTTGATTTAATGTGTATAAATTGACTGCATTGGCAGTATTTTCTACTGGTTAATTGTTCTCCCTCCTCAGAAATTTCCAGTTTGAAAACTGCTGACTGATTTCTGCCATGGATCATGTTATATGTAGACTTTTGTTTTGTTTTGGTTTTAAGAATGTTCTCATCTCAGCTTTTACCTTACCCTTGCTATGCAGAGGGTTATAGACCACAGTCAAGTTGTTTCTTTACCTTTACTTTTTAAATAATCTAAATAGATAAAGTTTCTTTGGGCTGCCACTGTAAAGAGCATTTTCCAAGTCTCAAATTATTCCTGCAGCTTTCTTCTGAATCTGCTCCAATTTTCCATTACCCCTTAAAAAAGTTAATATCTTAATGGGACACAACAATCCTATAGCAAACCTGACAGGCAATTACTACTTTTTAGTGACGGACACATCTAGGTAGCTCTCAAATATCAAAAACATAATTTAAACTAAGAGAAAAATGCATATGAAGCTGACTTAAAAAGAGTTGCTTTTAATTATTACTAAAGAAATATTTTTACTGGCAATTTAGCATCTTATCACAGTACAGTAAAGCAAGGAATAAATATGCAAAAGTTTCAATTTAAAAAGAACAGCATGAAGCTTGAAGGCTGATTTAACAGATACTGCCAAGCTCAATCACCTGATGTTAAGCTGGAAAGCATTTCCTTGGTGCCATTAGAAAACACTGTTGACTACAAAGCTACGGCGTAACTAATGCTGCTAGATTTTACCTTTACTCAAAAAGTAAGACTCCTGTTCCCCAGCCTATACCATCTGACAAGTCAAGATGGAGAATTCAGGCCAAAAGAATGAGAAATGAGCAAGAAAACTTGGAAGTTTTGTTTCATCACGATGCCCTGTGTACTCCAGTTTAATAGACAAGAGCCTTGCAGTTGAGCTGTACATCCTCTGAATAAGGAACCTTTAAATAAAAGGGCGCTTTTCCATTTTCTTTTTCACACAGCAAATACATTCTATATCCCATAACAAATCTAAGAAACTACAATAAATGCTGGCTGTGACAGCATTAAGGCTAAATGAACATGGTTTTTTTTCACAAAGATAAGGGCTTTTTTGGGACAGATTTTGTGATCTTTGGCTTTGCTCAAGTCTTCCAATTTATATGGCTAAGATTGTAAATTCAAAATCCCTGGATTATCTTGCCCCATCTTCTTTCAAACACATCTTGTAAAATGCTGCCTACTGTGGTCTAAAACTCTCTGCCTACATGGGTAGGAAAGTGGCAGTTTCCACTGACCCTTTTGCCCTTTCTATGGGGTCTCCACAGACACCAATTCTTTACTCTGAGGGGACTGGTGGAAACATTGAGGGAGCTGATGGGAGACATTTGCATCCAGATGTTTCTAACCATAAAATAACCTCAAAGATTTGCAAGAGATCCCAATAGTGGGAAATTGCCCCTTCCCACCACAGCTGGTAAAAGAAATATGGACATGTCCTGCCACCTGAATGTGCATACCTGAAATAAGATGGTTTAATGGTATCAGTATCTGTTTAGGTCTATTTGTGGGGAAATTCTAACAGGTTGAAATGCAATTTTTTTTTGCCATCTATTAATGCTATTACTAGCTTTACTCTTATGTACTTAATGAAACTAAGTGTATGACTGGGAGATGAAGGTTTTGATTTATTGAGCTGCGTCAGCCAAAGTTAAGAATTAGGTTTATGCTGAGTTCATTCATGCTGTTAAAGAAAAGCTTTCCAGAGTATCAGCAGAACAAGTATTAACTAGACAGTTACTCAAATCTCTAATGCACAAGAGAGGAGAAAGCTCAACATGCTTTAAAGAAAAAAAAAAAAAGTGAAACAAGAATTCATTTATTTAGTGTGACAACACTCTTATTGCCAGCCAAAAGTCATTGACTAACACAAATATTAAAGTAAAATATTCCTAAAATTGAAAACAGAATCTGCAATCCAGTCAATAGATGCAAATTACTAAGGTATTTTTTTAAATGGATGTTTGGAATAGCTTTTCACAGAAGAGAGATTTAAATAGAAAAGTATCTAAGGCAAAATTACTTAAGTCAGTCTGTTTGCTGCTTAACACATATTCTGAAGGTCAGATATTTTGATGACCAAAATATTGATAATAGATGTTTATATAGCACCAGTGATCTGAAAGAACCAGACCTCAAGGCAATTTAAAGACTGCGTATAAGTCTGAACACATCTTTGAAGAAGCCTCAGAGGTGAATGGATGATGGATACAGGGAAATATAGAGAGAGCTGGTACCAGTTTGTGCTTTGCTGCTAATTCTAGCTAGATCTAGAGCAAGATCCCACTGCAGGTATTCCATGTAAAATATACCTGCTTGCAGAAGAAGGCAAGAGGAGTAAGGCATTACACTAAAATCTTATGCTCTGCTTGAACTAGGGTCTCCATCTCATCAATAAAAGAGAAAAATGCAGTGTCTGTGGGTAGAGAGACAGGGAAGGCAAGGTAAGGCAAAGAATTGTTAATCCCTGAAATTCCTGTATGATGCACATAAATATTCTGCATGATTCCTTTGAACTGTTTGTTCAGCTGTTTGTCACTGTGCAGACACACAGCAGTGGGACAGGGGACTCACCAACTCCTCTCACTACCTGCCAAGGAAAAATTCGACTAAGCTGTAACTTTTGGTCAATTCAAGGTCTGAAGGGGACAGCACACTTCTGAGGTACTCTTGAGATCCTCTGATGGATGCTTCAGAGCATGAAATCAACAGTACATAATAACAGCATCAAAAACAGCTGCCCACTGAGGAGTGCTTCAATTTTTTATTCTTTTTTTTAACTGTAAGAACTACATGGGAGAGGATGTATCCAGAACTTTCAAGATTTGGTATATGACCAGTCTTACCAGATAGAAACCATGTTGCAGAGTATTTGTAATTCAAATACTTATCTGGAGTTATTTATATTCCTGTCACTTTCCCCACCCCCAGCTAACATGGAGTCAGATTCTATTCTCAGTTAGCCCAATGAAAGTCCACTGAAATCAATGGAATTACTCAGATTCACTCCAATGTAGCAGGGAACAATGCCACTGAACATCACCATTGTACTTTTGCACCTAAGCTACTTCTTTAAAATATAAGTATTTGAGTAATTCCTGATCTTTGTTTTCAATGGAAATACATCAACTTCTTCCCCTGGAAACTTTAAATGAGTAGCAATGTCCAGTGTCTTTATAGATGCACTGTCTTTCAATGTGCTTGGTAAATAGTCTAAATTGACCTCCCTTCCCCCCTCCTGGTACCTAGTTCCAATCACACTCAAATCATATTACTTATTATTCCTGCTATGAAAATCATCAAATACAGTAGGTGAAGATTTATTGTATCTCTTTAAGAAATAAATAATTCATTGAATACATTAGATGGAGTATTGTGGACTTTCTGAAAATCAACAAGATAGCTATTTCTCACGGCTGATATGGTTTAGAATGCTTTTAATCTTGGAATAGATAATAAGTTATGTTTCTGGAAAAAAAAAAAAAAAAGTAAAAGGGAGAAAAGATAGTTGTGTAAATAAACAATACTGCTTTCTCCTCAGAAATGTATCTATGTCCAGAAAAGCATTTAGAAGTGCAAGCAAAATTAAAAGGTTGCTTACAATTTTCTCTGAAATAATCATTGAGTTAGCATAACAAGAAAATATAATGTGGAACAGGACTACAACTAGTTGGGAACCCAATATATTTGTTATGAAATCTGGGGTAAAGTGAGAATAAAGAAAGGGGAGAAGCAGATATTTTTAATTGTCATTACATGACCAGCGAAACAAAATTTAAAATGTCACTCTTGTTCTTTCCAGAACTCAAAGTGTAAAGTAGATGACAGGTTTAAAATGACTGGATTGTAGTCTGGTCACAAATAACAGAAGGCCACAATGCCCACTGACTGCTCCAGGTCACTAGGAAAATCCAAGCCTTTGATCTAAACATAGATGACATACTAAAAATAGACCTACATCCTTGAGTGAGACGGAAGGAGCCAGCAGTCTTTTTTCTGTATTACAGAGGTCTTCAGCTGAGATCAAGTAATCTTATGTAGAAATCTGGTCATAATTCAGAACATGTTTAGTAAGGATTATTCATTTGGATCAGGTAGATTTTCTGAAAGATTGGGTTTGCATCCAAAGATACGTACAGTCAGTTTAATCTAACATCTCTGTCTTAGAATTTGATTGTCATGGATGTTGCTACTTCATTACAAATGAGAAAGATATTCAGTCATGCTGAATGGGGATATTTATATGCAAATATAGGAATTTTTGCCTTGGCAATAACTTCATTTCTGGGATGGAAGTTTATGTGATTCTCCCAATGCTACATTAACCACCAAAAAAACCTGACACAAAGTAAAGCCAAAAGACAAGCTTGTTTCTCTCTCCCTGTACCTATTTAATGCCTCACTTCTACCCAGCAGCCACTACAAAATTACACAATCAGACAAAGAAGGTGGTTCAAGCCAAACTTGCCCCTGGTGTTGGTCCCTGGAAAATCAATACATTTGTTCCCAGAGTGACCCAGGCCACATGAGTGCTTTATGTAAGTGATCACTGGGTTCACTGACACAGGAAACTTTTCATGTCTTCAGGAGGAAAACAGGAAAATACTGAGATGATCACACAAAATATTTACATTGAAAGTGTGTGCATGTTGCAAATTTAAGCCCCCTCAACTTCAGAAAAATCAGAATTAAGCTTGCTTTTGCAACTTTAATTTGAGCTCGTTGCACATATGCATGATAATAAGTCTTTAACTGCAGAGGCACATACATCATTCAGTTCATAGGGTGGACGATGCTCCCAGAGTGAGCAGCTGTTCAATATTCTTTTTATTCTTATCACTCAATATGTAGCTCCATGCCTTCCTTACTGCACATCATTCAAACCCTGTGCAGAATACTGAATTATTAATATCTTTATGGGTGTTTCTGTAGCATTCTCTACTAGGGTTTCTGAGTGCTTCCCAAATACTAATTAATTTACCTTCAAAGCTGAGAAGTGAGACTGTACTATTAGACTCACTTTATAGATGGGGAACTGAAGTGCTGAGCCATTATGGCCAAGACTGATAAAAATGTCTACTAATTTGGGGTCCTCAATATGATGTGCTCAGAGCCAGATTTTCCAAGATGCTTAGCATTTTTATGGTATTTTATATGTCTAAAGCATAAGTCCCATTGATTTCAGCAGCATCTGTGAGTACTCAGCACTTCTGTGAATCAGTCCTGAGTGTATGAAGTTGTGCACTCAGGAAATAAGGAATACACAAGTGCATTCCACCTATAAAACTTTCACTTGAATCACATGAGGAACATGAGTCTACAGAGGAGACAAAATCAGGACAGATGAGGGTTCACTTCTGGAGCTATGGTTCCAGGAGAATCCTTTTATCCATCATAACATAGAACTGTTTTCAGAAGAGAGCTTGCTGTCTCTCTGTTCTGGTTTCATTTATGACAGCCTCTCAATTTTTCATGATACTGGAGCAGATGACAGCCTTCTGTGTTACAGTACCCCAGGAAGCCCCCGTGCCTGACAAAGTGTGAATGTTGTAGAAATAAAGAAAAACAAAAAGACTGCCCATTTTAAAACTGATACATAGCATGAAAGAGGACACTTAGGGCTGGCAAGGAAAGCTTAATTCTGTCCATTTCTCTCAGTTGAATGCACAATCTTCAGATGGTTTTGGATACTAATTATTATTATACAGTCTTTTAACCCTTCATTTTTCAAAACTAAACAGGATTTTTGCTGTGTAGAGCAACACTCTTGCTCAGGGTGGCTCTTTGGCTTGGCTGTCAGCTCGTGATTGACAAAACATCACCTCCTGTAAGGCAAGAGAACATAGGGGCAGCAGCACTGGTGGTCATGGAGCTCCATATAAACCCATGGCAGGAGTCTACATGGCATCCTGCCCTGTTTGCTTTTGCAGCCACAAAATCTTGAGGCAAATCTTGACAGGAGTTTGTGCTAATGGTGTGCTTTCTTCTTCTAGCATAGCACTCACTATATCTTCCTTTTTTAAGCCCATTTAGATGTATTCAAGAAAATAATTGTAAAATAATTATTTAAATTAGTTAAAATATGCTTGCTTATAAAATTAATTTTGGAATTGATGAGATTTTAAATTTTGAATTGTTTTTTTCTTTAAACTATTTTAAAGTTTTAAGATTTGCCAGACCACTGGTATGAAAAATTTCACCGTTTTAATGGGAAAATTCACAACATTATAAGAAGGATAAATACAGAGCCTTAAAATGGAAACCATTGAGCTTCCTCAGCTTGAGAACTTTGGAGGAGGCAGGGGTTGGACAATAACTATATTTATTCCTTGTCAGATTCTGACTGTCTTCATTGCCTTCTTTTCTTACACTATTACTCATATCCCTTTTTGGCTTAAAAAAAAAAAAAAAAAAAGGCTTTGCCCTGATAACTATTGAGCTCTTTTTTTGGTTATTGTTTGGAGGGGTTCCAGGGGTTGGTAATAGGTTGGGGCTTTTTACTGATAGATTTTCTTTGTACATGGCTGTATTCTATATTTGGCTATTCTGCAATTTTTACTCTGTTTTGTAAATTGATTTCCTTTCAAGGAACATATGACTTTTTCCCTGGGATGCATTTAATACCTACACAGAGAGGCTGTCTGTGAATAGGGGAGGATTTGGCAGCTAAAGCCACTGTACTCTGTTTCTCAGCAGCCTGTTGAAACACTAATGACTGATCTAATAAGCCAGAAGTATTAGAAGGTCAGAGTGAACAACATTGCTCAGCTTGACCCTCCATTATTTATGGTTTGTCACATCAGCTATCAAAGCTCCAAGCCAGGAGCTGATAAGGAGCTGAATCAGCAGCACAGGCATGACACTGCAGCATTCTCACTTTGTGTGAATAGCGACCCTGCATTGTGGTGACCTGTGCAACCACCCATGACACATGTCCCTAAAGGTGGTCCCTGCCTCTTCACTGTTTCATGTAGAGACTCCCTTTGTAAAGTTCAGGATTAACAATACAGTTGGCACTCAACTTTTGCTTTCCTTTTCCTTAAAAGGTCTAGACCCCAAATAATCTTTGGAATCAAAGGCTCTTCTTCTTACAAGAGATCTATTTTCACACTGTCGAGACCATAATTTAATTATTAAATAAATTATGTGGTTAAAAAAAAACTACAGTCTTAAACTTGGAGGTAATAGCATCTTCTTCATCTGAGAGAGAGGTATCTCACCTCAGCAGCAAAAATTGCTTGATAAAGCAAAGACAGGGGTGGAGAGAGTGAATCAGCTCCTAGAATCGACTCCTGTCTGCATTTTAGCACAGAATAAAACGGATTTGATTAGGGTTGGAGAAATCCAGTGGGTGAGTGATACAGTCCTCAGTGTGTTAGGCTCTCAGTGGGACCACAGAGATAGCAAGAGGAGAGCTCATGGCATAGCTCCTACAGGCTGTGGGACAGTATGGGTGCTAAAGGGTCTCAGAAGCCACTCTGCAATCCAAGCCAGAGATGGATGCACAAAACCATTCAAGTGTCAGATGTTTGACATTGTTGACTTGTATGCAGATCAGGGTAACCATGTTAAGAAGTGTTTTCATTGTTACATTATTTTTATTCTGTCATGATGACAATGGGAATGTTATTTTATTGGATTCTGATGTAATAAATGGCAATGTTGCTCCTTACTTCAAGAATGATTTTCTGGAAGCTGACCAAGAGACAGTATTGGCCAGGTTGTTAAAGGCTGCTAAATTTTCTCTACCAATTTCACATAATTTAACAAATTGTGATAACATACTTTTGAAGGCTGCCAATCCAAAGCACAAACTAAATGCCATAAGTAATAAGGAGTTTAAGTGTGATCCCTTTTCATAAGACAAAGGCAAATGCTGAGTTGCTTCAGTGTCTATGTATTCATTAAAGTCTTCCTAAGCTTATTAACTTTCAGGATCTGCTTCCTTGAAAAGATTTGGAGGAGGGACTCAGTCAAAACATCCCCAAGGCTAGTTACAATGTTTATAACTCTTGCAATTTTATTGTGTCACTATATTTGGTGTTTTTTCCGAGCTATAGACCTCAGAAGAAAATGCTGTTGCAAAATTCACAGCTCTCATTAAAAATGCACACAACGAAACCAAATTCTATTCTGCACTGTTTCACAAAAAAAGAAGGCATAAAATAAGCATACACCCCAAACTCATAAACCAGAAGGAAAATGCAAAATATTTAATCTCTATCATCTCATAAGAAGGCCATGCAGAATTGGCAATGGTTTGCTTGTCTTCTGATACAAAGTACAGGAAAACTTCTATACACAGAGATCTGGAGAAAACTTTTCGGGAACATTTCCATTGGAAAATGAAATTTCCAGGCCAGGGTTGGCTTAGTTTACTTTCTGAATATAACAGCTGACAGGACTGTCTTTTCTGAGCAATGAGAGAAGGCTGACAACCAATTCAGTTATATGTTGTTTTCCCCAGCAGACACATGCAGGAAGATATTCACCTTTGGGCAGTCTAGTCTGAGTCGGAAGGCAGTCCCTTTCCTTCCTTTAAGCTATTGTCCTTTTGACTAGTATCTTCACTCCTGCCCTAAGATTCCAACAGTACAGAAAGAGAGACCTGAGGAGACACCATATCAATTGCTGTCTCCAAAAATCTGGGGACCTAGATGAAGATGAGTATGTCACTCCTCACAGGGCAGAGACAAGTTTGGTATGTACATGAAAAGAAACAGAGGAAATGGAAGGTAGAATTTTAGTTCCTGAACCAGAGAGACTGGAGGAAAAGTAGGATCTCATTTTTCATTATTCTCTTCTGTAGTGCAGGAGGTTTTCCTGTTTCTGTGGGGTTCTTTTCTGGATTGGTCCAGCTATGGAACCAAGATTGTTCTTCTATCTGTATAGATAATAAATGAATACATAGATAATAATGATAAAAATATATTATATTCTATATATCTATATCTATATTTATATCTATAGAAATATAGATAATAATAATAATTTTCATATTTTTATGCAAACTTAGTACCATATTTGCAATTGGTGGTGGCACATTAAAATCTCATTTAAGTATATTCTGATATGGTCTAGTAAGGTCTCGTTCTAGGACTTGATATGTGTAAATGCCTTGAGATTAGACTGGCATTTCTGTGGAAAATGTAATTCATTTATTTTTATTTAGAAAATGTTTAATGAATCAATTGAATGTTAAATGAATCAATGAACTGGCCTTACTAAGAAACTGCCTCCTTTCTGCGTTCTTTTAAGAAGAGCAGATGAACAGAGGTTAGAGCTCTAAGAGCCTCAGCAGGAGGTAACAGTGTGGCTGAGCTGCTGAGACCTTCTTTCAGTGGCAGCATGGGTGTAAGCCAAATCAGAGGCACCATGTCACCACAGCCTAACTGTCACCAGGCACGTGACAGGCAGCCTGACAGCCCAACTTCAGAGGGTGGATCCCCCTGGACAGCAGAGCTGAATGTCACAATGCCTAAATCCCTCTGTGCATTTTGCACTTCATGCTTTCCCCAAATCTTAGGACTGTAAAGCTGAAATTGTAGGTCACAGAGGTGAATGCTTCACACAGTTGCTGCTGGATGGGACTCTGATGTTCATCACAGTAGCTCTTAGTTGTGATTGTAAGAAAAGCAATGCACATTCCACTATTGCCTACTAGTTTGTCTACAACTGGAAGAGGACATTACAATTAATTTAAAAATTACTTTAATTTCTATTCTGAGTTTGGGGGTTGAGGTTTTTTCTATTTGTTTGTTTGATATTTTTGTTCATTACATCTCTCACTTTCATCTTCCTCCATCACTCAGCACTGTAGTGTAATTCCTAAACTGAAAGAATAAATATTTTCTGCTTTATGCTCATTCATGTATATATCTGCAATTTACATGCCCATGGACCACATGCCTAGGTATAAATTATTGCTAAACTCTTTAATTACAATCAAAATGTGCTTTATTAACAAATGCAGACTAAACTAAAACCAACAAAAACCAAAAAAGCTCATAGTAGGATGTGAATTCCAAAGACCTTCTACACTGCAAATTCTACTGTTCAAGCAGTGGAAAAGCAATACAATTACATGCAAGGGCTTGTAGAGACTTGCTTAATGCATGATGAACACGCTGACCAAATACACAGTCCTCCGACCTCTCTCTCCCAGAAGTATCTGAAAGGAAGAGGACAGATGTAGTCTTCCTGATTTTGGGCCATCACAGAGAATGGGATGACAGATGTTGAGCTATTCTTTCAGTGTGGGCAGGAACTCCTCTCTGTCAAACAAAGAAGATTGACAGTCTCAGAGCCCAGTTTATTTGTATAAAAAAGCCAGCTGCTTCTTTAACAGTTGAAGGCAGTATTCCTAGCATAGTGAAAGTAGATGAATAAATTAATAACTACTAACATGATGTCTGTTGAATGATTCTGTGGAAACAGTAATTCCACAAAAATGTAGCATAGACTTAATGTCACTTTTCCCCGTGGAATGAAATGTGTCTTTACTACTGAACATACCAGGTTCCTAAATTCATACTTGAAGCCATCCTGAAATCTGTGCAAGATCTAATTAATGCTAACTGCTATCATATATAAAACACTGACTGCATCCGAATAAAAAATTACTTTAAACTTTCTGCCTATGAGAGAATTTTTTGGCGTAAACAGATTTCTAATTACCAACGAATGGACTTCAGCCATTTCAGAAAACCCATTTAGCATTTGATATCTCTTTTATCTACTTTTAATATAGCATGACACAAACTGATATTTAAAGGCTCGTTCTGTACAGTACTATTCATTTTTCATTAGCCAAGAACATCTAAGGAAAAAAAAGTAGTTTATAACATGAAAGTCAATTTTGAATTGCAGTGTCTGAGTCCACATACAAGCTATGGTGCGATCACACACCTTGCCTAGTCACTGCTTTCCTTCCAATTAGCTATCATCGCACTGAACCCTCCGCGGCCAGACCCGAGCAGCGGGAGGCGTGTGCTTCACTGCCATCCACCTGTACAAGCTTTGGAGAAGCGAGGTTTGGGTCCGCGGGCGGCGGGAGCGCTGCGCCGCTCGGGCTGGCGGCNGCGCACCGGGGCTGTGCGCACCGGGGCTGTGCGCACCGGGGCTGTGCCCGCTCGGGCTGTGCGCACCGGGGCTGTGCGCACCGGGGCTGTGCGCACCGGGGCTGTGCCCGCTCGGGCTGTGCGCACCGGGGCTGTGCGCACCGGGGCTGTGCGCACCGGGGCTGTGCCCGCTCGGGCTGTGCGCACCGGGGCTGTGCGCACCGGGGCTGTGCGCACCGGGGCTGTGCCCGCTCGGGCTGTGCGCACCGGGGCTGTGCGCACCGGGGCTGTGCGCACCGGGGCTGTGCCCGCTCGGGCTGTGCGCACCGGGGCTGTGCGCACCGGGGCTGTGCGCACCGGGGCTGTGCCCGCTCGGGCTGTGCGCACCGGGGCTGTGCGCACCGGGGCTGTGCGCACCGGGGCTGTGCCCGCTCGGACTGTGCGCACCGGGGCTGTGCGCACCGGGGCTGTGCCCGCCGGGACAGTGTGCACCGGGGCTGTGCCCGCCGGGGCTGTGCCCGCCGGGGCTGTGCGCACCGGGGCTGTGCCCGCGGGCTCGGGCTGCCCGCAGGCCCTCCTGCGGGGCTGAGGCGGGAGGTTGTGGCGGACGGGCTGGGCACAGCCCAGCGTCACTGTGATTTCGGAGAGGGGATCTGCGGTCTGTCAGACCCAGGCTCTCCGCCTGAACTCAGGAATCCCTCCTACAGGGTTAGGGTTGCTTCCCATTGCTTTGGCCCGGCCATCTCGGCGTGGCCCAAGTGTTTATCTCAGTGTTGTTTCCAGCTCGGGACAACCTTCTATCCCACTGTGGCAAAAGTCAGTACTTGCATCATTACCATTTATTCCTCCCCACTATGAAACAGGCCGCTGCATTTCTTCTGAGACTGCTCAATGTTTGAAGAACAATTTTAAATTTGCACCAAAACGAGCATCCTTTCAGAGGAGCAATGAGATTTTCTACCAGAAATCATTCTAGCCTTTTACCATATGGCTCTGATACAGAGCAGTTGCTAGACAATTAGCTACACACCCCAAGAGCAATGGTGCTGTTTTCTCCTTGTGCAGACATCTCTGCTCTGCATCCACTGGATCTAAAATCACAGTCTGCACGTTGTCTTTGGACTCGGTCTCATGGGATGCAGTGCTGTCACTCCTTTGGCCGTTTCAAGAGGCCATGCTGCATCCTGCCCAGCAGAACTCTTTCCCTTCCAGATGGATGTTTGTCTTGGGTTGGTTATGGTAGTGACGCTGAATCCAAATGCCAGTTTAAGGCATTTAGAGCCTCCTGCTGGTTTAAACCAAACCTGCCTGTCCACGATTGCCAGGTATACACAGGGCACCCTCTTACAAATGTTGCAAGAAATAGGACAATGATTCCTACCCAAAGAGAAACAGACCCATGTTTTGGGTCCTAATGGAGACTGACCCTTCTGAGAAACCTTCTGGGTATCTTAGGCCAACATGATAAAAAAAAAAAAATCAAAGTAGACCTGGTCATCTGGACAGACACAACATAACATGTTAGACTGCTTCAGTAGAGTTATTCTCCTCCATCATCTCACACGTATCAGGAGTGAAAAATGTATCCACTGTGAGCGTGGGCAGATTGAGGTTGAGGGGAACGTTACACGGGGCAGAAGTCCTGGATTGTTGCATGTAGGGTAATGTATCAGCTGGGAGAAAAACACCTTGCCAACATTAGTTGTGTTCCCCCAAGCACAATCCCAGCGAGTGACTTGCCTGTTCCCCAAGTAATAGGAAAAATAAGTGAACCTGCTTGTGAAAATACAGAATATCACACTTGTGTTACGAAGGTTGCTACTATATGTAGTCAATGAATCCACACCATACTAACCTGGCATGAAAAGTGGAGCCCCTTGAATTTTTTAGAATTGGCAAGTACCTGGTGAATTCTTGAAGGCGTGAGCAGAAGAATCGTGTAATGGAAAGAAAACCCTGTCCTGGATGTGGAGGTGTTGCCAGCCTATCTCTTCGGGAGTGGATTTATGATGTGGAGGCAAGCGAGAAGAACATGCCGAGGTGATTTGGATCCTCGGAGAAGTAGGGCAGGATCCATCCCTCCCTCTAGGAAACCGGGAGGAAGGTAGAAAGCCCGGGAGGTAGGACTCTCCCTCCGGGATCAGCCAGCCCCGGCCGGCGGCGCTCCGGGAGCGCTCCAGGGAAAAGGGCCCCTTCCCGTCGCCGGTGTGCGGGAACGGCGGGGCTGGGGAAGCCCTCGCTTCTCACATCTCGCATCTGCGATCGCCTCGGCCATTGCGCCCTTCCTACACATGCTCGCCTTCCCCGCATCGCCTTTGAAGATGTTTATCCAGAGAGACGGCATTGCGATAGCGCTTTATTGCAATATAATGCACCGGGGGAAAAAATAGAAGGGGCTCATTATTGTGGTTGATAAACATGGGGAAAGCACATGCCTGACCTTTCATCTGTACAATTAATTGTTCCAGCAGAAAGAAAATGAGTCTTAATTGTGCACAGCTTCCTAGAGGATCAGCTGCGTGTGCTCCTCTGCGTTCAGAGGAAAAACGCCGTGAAGTTTTCCTGGAGGCTTTTACCTTCCACTAGGGCAACAACAAGAAGAAAGGTAGATCTCTATGTCCCATCCCGCTTCTGTCTCAAAGAGGAAGGATATTGAACTATAGTCATATTTCAGTGACCTGCAGCATTTCCTTCAGTTTTGTAAAACGGGCTTTTCCGTTTGTCCAGTGCTATTTCGCCCCCATAATAAGGAAATTTTTAATAATGCACAACCAAACTCCATTTGAGAGATCAAGGGTTAGCCCAAAGCTGCACCTTAAACCCGAGCTCAGAGTTTAGCTGTCAGATCACGTCGCTAGCAGTGGGTGGGTGGTCAGGGTTAGGAACGGGACTTCCCAAGCCCTGCTGTGCTGGTGTCCAAACGGTGTGTGTGCCGCTTCCTGTGTCCTCACGCAGGACTCTCGGCATCCACAGCCTCCCTCGGGAAACCAACCTCTTTAGTCGGTGACGAGGGACATCCGCCACGGCGAGTGGAGGGGGAGGGAGGGGACGCGCCCGGGACGCCCCCTCCGCGCCAGGGGACAGTGGAGCGCCGGGGCCGCGGGATGGACCGAATTCCTTCCCCAGCTCTGACAGTCCCGCCGGCCCCGGGAGGCTGAAGCCCCCGGGAGAGCGAAGTTTTGGTCCTTTCAGAACCGCCGGAAAAGCTCTTTTGTCTGGCCCCGGTTGATGATTAATAACCCCCGGCACCGATCCTGCCCTCGGCACCGTCCCTGGGGAGCCGCGGGGCTCAGCCCGCCCGGTGGAAAGGGATCGAGCCCTCCCCGGGGCGCGGGTGAGAGCCTGCCCCGGGAGTGTGACCGTCTCAAACGCACTTTTTACCGATACCGATTTTTAATCTCTAAATCACAAAGGGACACATTCTGTGCCCCTTAATAGAGCACAACGTCCATTGACTTCTGTCCCATTGACTTCAAGGGGAGTTTCGCTCCATTAAGGACCGCAGAATTTGGCCTAAACTGACCGCAATAATTTTGTTGCCGGTAATGGAGCTTCAAAGCCCTCTCTAATTAGCCGACGAGCAAGAATCGTTAAACATGCTGTACAATTCCGAGTGCGCTACGTGGGGGCTACGGAACAGCTGAGCAGCCCCCTGCAGACCTGGAGAAGCTTAGAAACCGTGTCCAGCGAAAATTCCAGCTTCCCGGAGACAACCTGAGGACAAGGGTGTCTGACGGGTCATTCAATGTCTGCTGCGTTAGGGTCCGAGCCTGAGGAAAGAGACTCTCTGAAAAGTTAGGAAAGATCTGATCTTCCATTCGGCTTTTGCCCCCCCTTCGAAGACCCATTTAAAGAATCACAGTATACGCTGCTGCTCCTATTTATCAAAGATAAACCAAATTGTTGTGTTTATCCTTAGCCCGGAGCACTCCTAACGAGTTAGGCTAAATCCCTGAGTGCCTGCGAGCAGTCAGCAGCTGTAGTTTGGGCTGGGATGATCTTCACTACGATCAGGCACCTTCACGTCTAGCTTTATGACTAGCACTTTTCTCAGTACGGGGGCGGGGGTAGAGGGGGAAACACAACAGAAACAAATTCAATCCGCTTTAGCTGAATTCATCCGTAAAGGCACTTCCATTACAAGACACTCCTGCCGTTGGTGGGCACAAACTCCTTCCTCAATTCCGCAGCTGTAGATCCAGCAGCGTGAACAAATATTTCGCCAATATTTAAATTTAATAACCTGATTGTTGTACACGTACATTTAAATCCCCGCAGACTGTCTAATACCTGTAAATTTTAAACT
>VZRH01005607.1:768879-903048 GCA_013397555.1 Urocynchramus pylzowi | reverse complement strand
GGCGGGTTCCCCCGCGGGGGGAGCGGGGTCTGGCAGCGCCGCGGCCCCGGAGGGAGGGAGCGAGGGAGGGAGGGAGCGAGGGACGCCCCGGCGCCCGCGGGAAGGCGGCGCGGACCGCCTCGGGAAGGGGATCCCGGGCTCGGACGTGGCCGCCGCGCCTCCGGTCTGCGGCTTCCGCCGAGCCCTGCGCCAGCCCCGGCTATGCCTCCCCGGGAGGGAGCACGCTCCGCGGCGGTGCCGGCAGCGGGGTGGTGGAGCGAGAGGCAAAGCGAAAGTGCCGCCGCTGTCGCCGGTCCCTCATCCTCGGGGCGGCGGGCGCCTCGTCCGCTCCGGCTCCCGTCCGTCGGGAGAACTCGCTTGGCGGAGCCCCTCTGTGCGAAGCACAAGCGCAGCACCGGCCGTCACGGCTGCGGTGACAGTCGCGAACATCCCGGCCGCCGGCGGTGGATGTAAACACGGCACCGGGCACGGCGGCGGGCGGCTGCTGCCAACGGAGACAGCGGGGGAGTCGTCCGCCGCCAGCCCGGTGCCCCAGGCAGACACACGGACACCGAAAGACACACGGACGTAGGCAGTCACAAGCGGGCGACAGCCCGGACGCTTCTCAGAGCCGCTCGCACTTGTGCCCTCTCTGTGAGCGGCACCTCCCGCAACCTGCTTCTTGCTCCTGCGCACTAGAAAGTTTCGAAAGAAAAGAAAAAGAGTGAAAACAAGGGAAAAAAAGAAAAAGAAAAAACAAGTTGGAGAAGAGAAAATATTTCGAAAAAAAAAATTAGAAGGCAAAAAAAAAAGTTTTTTAAAAAATGAAAAAAGTGAAAAAAGCCTTTATTAATTAATCCTAAAAGTTCCACTAAGTAACCAAGCAAAGCTCTTTTCATTTGAGCCACTTCAGTAAAGACATAATAATTTTGTTATTATCACTATCTTAATTAATAGCAATAATTAATATTATTATTATTATGATCAGATTTGGGAACGACTCGCCAGGCTGCTGCGGGCAGGAGGCCCCGAGGCGGCCGGCCGGCCGTGCCGTCCCGCTGCCGGCGGCTCAGCACGGCTCTGCCGGAGCTCCGCGCCGNGGGGGGGGGGGGCAGTAGCGTCAGGCTCCCATGGCGTCACTATTGACGTTTCGCATTCCAGCCGCTCTATGGAGAGGCCGCTAGGGCTCCTCTCACATAAATGACGTTCAGAGAGAGGGAGCGGGAGAGCAGCGCAGAGAGGCGCCTCCGTCCCCTCTCTCCGGCGCAGGCACACGCGCACCCCGGGGCACTCGCACCGGGACGCGGGCACAGGTCCCGGCCCGGCTCCCGCCGCACACACACAAAGGCACATCGCGGCGGCGGCCGCCGCTCGGCATCCCTCGCCCGCCCGCCTGCTCACTCCCTCCCTTCGCCCGGGGACGGGCTCCTGGCTCCTCAGGCTTTTTCAATCCTTTTCCATGCCTCGGGATAACGCACCCTCTGGACCTGCAGCTACCCGGAGTCTGAGGGATTTTGTGTCTCGGGTCCTGCCGCTGGACAGCGCCTACACACGCCTTTAAGGAAGCGGGCACCTACAAACTAGATGTAAAGACGGAACCTCCACAGCAACCGAGTACGTATGCGAGTGAACGGGAGCGGCTGAGGGAGAGGGACAGCGCGGCATGTACCCGCTCCGCGAAAGTTACGCCGCCGGGGTAGAGATGCTGGGGAGATGCCGGCGGCGAGCGATGCGGCTCAGCCGACGCGCTGCCGTGCCGGGCTCTCGCTGAAACTTTTCCCTTACCTTCCCCCCCCTCCTCCCCCATCCTCTCCGTGGATGTTCAATTGCCGCTCGTCTTCCGAGCGTCCCTGCCGTCTCGGCAACTCCTGCCGTGCGCGGGGCACTGCTGCTCCTCGCAAACGGGAGGGCTGTGGTTGAGCGGAGCGGGAGCCGGAGCCGGTGGTACTAAGGTATTTCTGCTAGTTGTTGTCATGGAAATGATGCTGCCGGCGGCGGCGGGGAGTTTACAGCTCCGGTGATGAATGGCAGCAATTTGTCTCCCTCCTTTCGCCGCGCTTGGGAAATAGGTGGTTCTGTTTGCACAAGTTCAGCTGTCTAATAGGGACGGCGAAGCAGGTTGAGCTCATCTCACTTTGGGAGAGAGCAGCCCCCCTCGGCAGCCCAAAGAGCTCGCCCAAGAGGTAATTGCTGGAATGTGACATATTGTATTGAAATGAGACGGGATGTTTGCACGGCACGTCTGCCCGGCATCTGCTCCTCGCAAATGTGCACTTTTCCCTTCGGAGGTCAGAAGCGGTAACGAGGGGCCGCGGTGCCCCGGCACGGGCGGTACCGTGCGGGGAGGCTGGGCTGCGCCGCCGCTGCCCCGCTCCCTGCCCCCGCGGCGCCTCTCGCCTTTGCCTTCTCGCCTTAATAGCTGCGAAAGAAGTTTCAGTCTTGGAAAGAGGCGAGAAAGCGCGGGCGTTGGGTTGTGATATTATGTAGAGGGACAGTTATCGGGGCGGCATTATCGCGATAGCCTGTCCCGGGCGGAGATGCCGCTCACCTTAGCGCGGCTAGTTAAGAACGCTGTTACTTAACTTGCAATTTTTGGATACGATGGAATACGTGAGAGGATATTTCCCAGGGAAAGGGCGTAAAACACTGTTTTATGTAGGGAGATTAGTGTGTTGGGATAGGATTTTTTTCTTGTCTAGGAAAAAAAAGTTTGGGAATGAATCGCTAACTTTTATCCAAGCCGCTTCACTCGATTACATTCTTCGCCCTATTTTTCTCTCCTCCGTGGAGACCGTTGTATGCTGGAGTCAAGCCCCGGTAAAAAACAATGGACTAAACCAGACCAGACGGTTTCTTCGGAGGTGAATCTCACGCGATCTCGTGGATATTTGCTGGAGTGACCGTGCGGCTCGGGGCGATCCCTCCCCCCCCCCCAAAAAAAAAAAAATCGCCAGCTAACCGGCGGTGGAAATCCAGCACGAAACTTTTTAATTGAATGGAGCTTCCCCCTCCGCAGTCCCTCCCGGGTAAATGAAGGTTTCGAAACTCGCCTGAAGAAGTCACAATCACAATGGAGTGTTTCACGGTTTCCTCCTCGTATTACAGGGTGGGGAGGGGTGTCACTCGGGGCTGAATGTAAAGTGCACGGAGGAAGAAAAGAGCTTTGACAAGAGTAGTTATTTCCTTCTAATTTACAGCCCTTACGGCCCTGCGCTCCTGGCTCGGGCGGCGGCAGCCCGGAGGGGTGCTGCGTGGTTAAAAGCGCAGCGAGTGTCTCTAGGTAACCGGCGGCTCGGGGGGGCAGAGAGGAGCCCTAGGGCGCTCCGCGCCGAGCGGGAAACCGCCTCGTAGGAGCTTGTAAGGGAACAAAACCCTCGGGAGAGAAAGGGATGAGCTGACAGGCACTTAACACCCCAGGAGCTGGCGGGTGTTCAAAGGCGAGGGGCGCGGGGAAGGCAAAAGAAAGACGAGGAGCGGGAGAAAGAGCCGAGGAGCGGCTTCCGTGGGCAGCGGCCGAGCATCCCCCGCGCTGCCGCGGAGCCCGGCTGGCAGCGCCCGGAGGGTCGGGGGGAGGCGGCTGGGCTGCGCTCCCTCCTCCGCGCCGGCGATGATGGGCCCGGAGACACCCCACAGGGTTAGCCGGGCCCGCAGGACACCCCTCAAGGCTGGCCGGTACCTTGCATAGAAACTCCCAGCCTGCTTTTCCCCGGTCTCTGCATTCCAAAAAGAGAAAGTTCTCACGGGGAAGTGGACGCTCGGGGATGCTATCCCGCTGGTTGCAGTCACCCCGCCCGGGGTTCTCCTCTTGCCTTCCCCAGGCTCCTCTCCCGGAGAACAAACCGGCGGCTCCGTTGTCCCAGCCCGGTGCTCTCTTGCCTTTTGTGTGGAGAGGGAGCGGGAGCCGGCAGGAATGCGCTCCCCGGCCAGCTCCCTCTTCCCACCCGCGGGGCGNAGGCCAGGCCCCGGGCCCGCCTCCGCAGAGAGGTCCCAGCCGGCACCCACCCCGCCGCCGCCGCCGCCGCCGCCCGCCGCCGCCTCCGTCCGCACCTCCAGCCCCACCATTCAGCGCGCAAGATACCCACCAGGTAAGCTGCCGCTCCGGGAGAGGGGCGGGAGGAGGAGGAGAGGGGTGCGGGAGCTCCTGGCGCGGCCCCTACCCTTCCCAAATCCCTGTGGCATCATCGGCCCCCGACGTCCCGGGGAGTTTAAATCCCGAAAGGATCAGAGCAGCGCGTGCCTTTCGCAGCGTTTTTGGCCGTGCCGTGCCTGGGCACTCGGGGTTGCGAGCCCCTCGCCAAAGACGTGCCAGATTTAAGGGGAAACTAGTTGGGGGTGCTAGTGTCCCCTGTGAGGAGCCCGGCTTGCCTGGCGTTAAACTGGGCGTCCTTTACCTCACGTTCTCGCAAAGAAAGCAGAACACCATGGTAATGGCTCCTAATGTCCCTGCTCTGGTGCTTTTACCCATTCATTTGGGTTTTGATGACAGGTTGCTCTTCAATGCACCTCCCGTGGGGCCTTTTCTTTTCTCGTTTTAATATTGTTGGATAAAGAAAAAATCCCAGGTTATTTGCTTTGCAGGGGAATTAATACTGGTGCCCTAAGTGGAAAAGTAGGGGTTAGACTTAGACAAGTGCGCTGGCAAAAGGCGAGGTAGGAGGAGTCCCACAGAGCCAGGAGAGACCAGACCTTTAGGTTAGGGATATTTTTTCAGTCCTCCGGTCAGAGTTATTTTAGACTTCTGTTTTTCTACTCCACTTTGCACAGAATTCAGTGGCATAACCCTGTTATGCTAAAAAAAAGGCATAATGATCTGTTCCCTTGAACTCCTGCTCATTTTCTGAGCTAGCTAAAAAAGCGTTTTTCCTTCATAGAGCTGNAAAAAAAAAAAGGCATAATGATCTGTTCCCTTGAACTCCTGCTCATTTTCTGAGCTAGCTAAAAAAGCGTTTTTCCTTCATAGAGCTGTGTATCAACACGTCCGGTTGTGACATTAGCTGTGAACTCACTCTGTTGTGTTCCTCTGTCAGTTCTCAGTGGAGGTGTGTGGAAAGAATTTCTTTCCCTTTTTATCTGATTAAGCACTGATCACTATGTTTTAACAGCCAGTCCTTAAACCAACAAATGATAATGATACGACTTGCCAGGAAATGTGTGTGCGTGGAATGGCATGGACATAAATTGACAGGAAAAAAAAAGAGAACAGTAGAATAATACATAAATAACATTGGGAGGCAAGGCTTAGGGGAGAGGGTTGTCCTGCCTCCTTCTTCAAGCTTTTGGATTTAAGGCAAAGAGGGTCTTCATTTCAGGAAACAGCACTGTTTTTTTTCCCTCAGATTTTAGTGTTTTCTCGAGAAGAAGAAAGATGTGAATGGTTTGTGACAGCATGATAATTCAAATTTGGTGCTTAGTTTAAATATGTTTATCTGCAAAGCAGGCAGGAAAGAATTAAAAGTTGTTTTAACACAAATTATTTGGATTCCTTCATGCCAGGAGTGAATATTTTAAAATTGTAAGTGAAAAGAGTTCTTAAAATAATGAGGAAAACCTCATTATATCCAAGGCAGTTGTTGGGGTTTTTTTTGGTTTTTTTTAACATGAATTATTTCTCAAGTGCTTCTGGAATATAAATTACCATGATTAAGAAGAGATGAACTGCACTTAATTTTGATATACATTTTATCCATATTTACTTTTCTCTTTATGAGAAAATTTATACTAATTGATGCATTTTATTCCTCTGCTGTGGAACCAAAATACACCACACACTTTTAGTTTGAGTTGCAAATGTGGTCTAGAATCTCACAATGTTTAGTCAGGCAAACCTCAGTGAATTGCAGAATTGGGTCTATTGCTTCCTGTGACCAGCAAATTACATGGCAGACTAGTAGGAAATGCAAAAGAAAATAACAATCAGATCTTTTTAGCTAGGCACTGTGTTGCTTTGACCATCCCAGCTATCAGTGAACCACATTAAGTTTTATGACTAATAAATAAAACCAACTGTATTACTGGCCTCAACCTTGTTTTCCCATGAAAACAGAAATACCACGTACCTTTTATACTACATTTTTGCAAATTGAAGGTGATGTTGTACCCTCCACATTTTAAAGGAGAACATTCTACCAAAGATAAGCCTTAAAACTAATAATGAGGCAGCAACCTTAAATTATTAGCTGACCAGAAATATTCTTCAAAGGTCCAGAGCTGAGTAAGCAAAATTGATGTTTGCAAGTCCTGAGTAGCAAACCTTGTGATTTGAGCAATTCCTCTGACATGCACTGCAGATGCTGCTTCTTTTAAAATAAATATAATTTTTAATATTATGCATTTGGTAATCTTCATGAAAATTTTACGGCATGATTGGATGCATACAGAGGTAGATTTAGAGTCATAAACTGTTCTCATTGTGCTTATCTAATTCTCATTGACACCTATGTATATTAAGCAGCAGATGTAGGGCAGCTTGAGACGGATTCTTCTCTCACTGACACTGGTATAAATGTGAGTTTCTCCCTTGACTAGATGAGAGCAGACTCCTAGTACTGAATGCTTAGTCGGTCCCTGGTGCATATTTCTTGTTGAAAGGAAAACGCCGGAGGCTAATTTAAGTGTCCAAATGGGAGCTGGGTGCCTATCTGAGCCCTGGGAAAGCTTCTAGGAAAGCAGTTTGTGAGGGCCTGGGCCGCAGCCTGGTGCACTGGGCCTGTTGTTAACGTGCCCCTTTGCCCTTGCAGATATGCCCTGTGTGCAAGCGCAGTATAGTCCTTCACCGCCCGGTTCGAATTATGCATCCCAGACCTACGCATATGGCTCGGAGTACAGCTCAGACATCATGAACCCTGACTATGCCAAGCTGACCATGGACCTGAGCAGTACCGAAATCACTGCCACTGCCACCACCTCCCTTCCCAGCTTCAGCACCTTTATGGAGGGTTACTCTGGCAGCTATGAGCTCAAGCCTTCCTGCCTCTACCAAATGCAAACTGCCTCCTCTGGCCAGAGGCCCCTCATAAAGATGGAAGACACCCGGCTGTCCCCGTACCAGCCCTCACTGCCCCCATCCACAGATGAGGGGATGCCCAGCACTTCCATGTACTTCAAGCAATCCCCACCCTCCACGCCCACCACGCCCGGCTTCCCTGCTCACCAGGGCCTGTGGGACGAGCCCCCGCTGCAGCCCACGCAGACCTGCCTGCCTCCCGGCCACCTGATGGACGCCGCCCCCATGAAGACCGTGCCTCCGCGCTTCCCTCTCTTCCACTTCAAGCACTCGCCTCCGCACACGCCGTCCGCGGCCGCCCACATGTGCTACGAGCCTGCCCCGCTGGGCCTGCCCCTGGGCTCCGACAGGCCCGCCGCCAGCCAGGCTCCCATGGAGGGCCATTCCTACGGGCTTCACCTGGCCAAAAGACCAGCCACCTTAGCCTTCTCACCGCTCGGCCTCAACGCAGCCACCTCCAGCCTGATGGGGGAGAGCAGCGGGAGCGGCAGCAGTGGCCTCCCGTCTCCTCCCAGCAGGAGCTCTTCGTCCGGGGAAGGCACCTGCGCTGTCTGTGGAGATAATGCCGCCTGCCAGCACTACGGCGTGCGGACATGTGAGGGCTGCAAGGGCTTTTTCAAGGTGAGAGATCCGTGCTCCCCTCCCTGCTTGCTCCCACCTCACTTCCCACCCCCTCTGTCCCCCACATTCTCCTGGTCCTGACCTGGGGCTTCAGGGACATCGTGTGTTAAAAACCATGTGTTAAAACTCGCCCCCCCCCCCCCCCCAACGCGGGGGGGCNCCCCCCCCCCCCCCCCCCCAGTAGGGTGGGAGGGACGCCCAAAGTTTTTGAAGGTCAAGGAAAGCCCTCTGTAGGATAAAAGGATCAGGCAGTCTCTGCTGAGCAGAGGCCATGGCAGTGATCTGGGGGAACCACATCTCTGGTGTGCCAGCACTCCTTAATGAAACGTAGGTCACCCCAGTTTAAGCTGTAAACTGCATTTATTCTGTCATGAAACTCATCTGGAGTACAGTCAACCTGGGTTTTACTCAGTCACCAATTCCAATTATACTTTGTTTTTAGATAGAGAAGAGAAACCCTGAAATCGTAAAGTCCACTAAATATTTTAGGTGGTGGCAGCGGTGCCGTTTGTTGTCCAGGGGTGGTTGGAGTGAGAAGCAATGCAGGGTGGTCAGCACCAGGAAGAAACTGGTTTCACTCATGGGACAAACCCAAGTGCTTCTGGTTGCTTTTGGTGGCTGCCTTGTCATTACCCTTCAGCTCAGGAGCCCGGGGAGTCCTTACCAGGGGAAAGCTGCCTGCAGAGCAGTGACTAAGCACTGCACAGGGTCCCGGTGCCTGCTCTGCAATGAAGGCAGCTTTGCAGCTGAGTAGCAGCACAAATAACTTGCACACAGCAGTTTCTCAGTGGGAACTTTGCGCTTATATTTTCAAGAGCTGAATATACGCTTTAGATCTTAGGTTTGGGTGCTTTGTGATTTTCTTTCAGCAGAGACTGAAGGTTCAGATTCCAGTATTAATTTCAGAAATAGCTTGTTTAAGAGAAGAGCTTGTGATTGACTTTTGGTAGGATGGTTCTGCACAGCAAGTTTAAGATTTGAAACATTTGGGGTTGATTTTGTATAGTTCTTCTTGCTAAGATAGCAGTTATGCCCCTATTCTGGCAAAAGATACAACAAGAACAAAAACAGTCTCAAAATAATTGGGGGGAGGGCTTACAACATTTTTTTTATTGCAGATGGAGTTGTCAGTGTTACTTAATAACAATCTTTTGACCATGTGGTAACACACACGTCTTCTATAAAACTAATTTGTTATTTAAATATAACTAGAAAAGAGAACACAAATAACATGGAAATAGCAGCTCTTTTTATCCTAAACCTGCCCCTGTGGAAATCAATACCCTTGAGTTACAACAGTACCTTATTCTGCAAAATTAAACTGTTTTCAGCTCCAAATCACAATGAACAATATTTGCTGTATCTCATATATTTAGTAAATTGAGGCTGTTATTTGATAACAAACACAAATTATGGAATAAAATTTATCCATTAATTTAATTGCAGTTAAAGATTTAATATTGAATGTTGAGTTGATAAATTTGTTCCTGGTGTCTTTTCTAGTAATACCTTTTTGAATGATATTTATTGATATATCTTTGATTTTAAGTATAGCAGCATGATATGCTTTTACATTGATATTTGTTACATTCTTGCAAAGCTTACCAGGTTTCTACACATTTTAATTTTGTTTTAGTTTTTTCAACATGACTTTAGAGTTAATTAAATTTACATAACTATGTCATCATTCTGTCCTTTTTCCTCAGGTCAGGTTAACTTTCCCAGAGCATTTAACCAAACATATTTTGTAGGGGTTACTGGTATTTTTATTTTTCTCCCTGATGATTTTAATGGCTAACCAGACCAGTTATTGTGGTATTTGACTAACAATAGTGATAGCAAGAGAAGTACATTGCAGATCATTTTGATTTTATTTTAATAAGGTCAGCAATAATCAAGGGAATGAACCAAGTAGAAAATTGTTCCCAAAGGGATATTAAAAGCGGAGATAATCTAATCCCCAAAGGTAGATGTGATGACCTGGTAATTTCAGATATGATTTTATCATTCAAAGTTGCCTGTCTCCAGAGACTTGCTTCAGAAAAATCCTAGATGATTTTCATTGTCAGCAGCTAGCACTAATAAAATTGTTTTTCCTGCAGGCTAGTGTGTTAGGAAATTAATTTTATCTAATTATATGAATTGCACTGTCACTTTTCATGTTGTAATTAAAACACATTTTGTCAGGTTCTAAGCTGCTCAAGAAACAATCAGTTTACTATTTTCGTGTTGCATTTTCGCAGAGAACAGTTCAGAAAAATGCAAAGTATGTTTGTCTGGCAAATAAAAACTGCCCAGTGGACAAGAGACGTCGTAACAGATGCCAATACTGCCGGTTCCAGAAGTGTCTCAGTGTCGGCATGGTTAAAGAAGGTAAGGACTCTGGCTATTTATGATTCCAGAAAATATCATGTTTTATGAATCTGTGTCTCTGTGTGTGTGTGTGTATGTCAGCATGGATGTCTCTACAATAAATTTGACAGTGATGAGATTCATAACTTACCCCAAAATATGTGCATTTATGTAACAAGGTATTGATTTTGTGCGTTTCACCCCTATTATCATATTTAGACTGTAGACCCCAGAGTTCAAGAGCAGCAAGGTCACAAGAGGATAATTTGACAGTGGCCAAAATGTCTCCTTTATTAACTTTGAACATTGCTCGATAATGCTGTTGGCTTCCCCTTGTTATCTCACTGGGGGCTGCACTGGATTGTGTGCATTTTGGCATAAGATCTCGTTTCATTCCCATAAGCTGATTGTAAATTTGCAATTGATTTAAATGGAAACAGGATCAACTCATTAGTCCCAATTCTGCAAATATTTAAGCATGTGAGTAATATTGTGTGAGCAGTCCCATTGCAAATACTGACATGGATAATATAACCTATATGGTGTGGCCGTATTTTTTCAAATGCTTCAAGAAAGCTGAAATTACTTTGAATGAATGCCTCTGCCATTTAAAAGGGACACTGCTAGTAGAAACACTAAAATCCATGTTTCACATTCAGCTTGTTTTCAGCAGTGGAGTGTCACGGGCACACGTACACGGGCACGCTGACATGCTGCAAACAAAGCATGGACGCAAGGAACACAGCTGGGCTCTCACTAAGCAGCTACATTGCTGCTTACGGTCGTAGGTCTGGCACAGTTCTGGTGCCATTTGTGTTCCTTTGCAATCAAAGGCATCAAGAGCACGTGCTGAAACTGGAGAACGATCTTATTTTTGCTGCTCCGGCCACCGTAAGGAAAGCAGGGTGTTCATTCTGATCCATCATTTGCTGGTACCTTCACAACTGATTCCCTTGGGATTTTTTTCCACCTAGTTGTCCGTACCGACAGCCTGAAAGGGAGAAGAGGTCGGCTGCCTTCCAAACCAAAGAGCCCCTTACAGCAAGAACCCTCTCAGCCCTCCCCGCCCTCTCCTCCCATCAGCATGATGAATGCCCTCGTTCGAGCTTTAACCGACTCCACGCCCAGGGAGCTGGACTACTCAAGAGTAGGTCTCACTTGGCTTTCCCTGTTTGCTTTCCGCACAGAAATGATTTGCGAGCTGCATTTCTCCTTACCAGCTGGTTTGCCAAAATGAAATGAAGTGTGAAATTTGGATGAGGGTAGAAATCGGTCCAGCCAGCCGTTGTCTTTTTGTGATAGGTGGGCAATGAGAGGGAAGGAAGTGCAGTGGATATTAGTGTTAGTAACTCTTCATTGTGAGGATCTCAATCACAAAATAATCTAATAATCTGCAGTATATTCAGTGGCTGAGTTGAAGCAAAAATGCATGGATAAATAGAGCATTCTTCTTGAAAAAAGGCTATGCCAAAACATGATCAATTATGGTGTCATTGATTAACCAGGAGTGGTACTTGTATGTCCAATATCTTAACTTCCATTTCCTGAAGGCTAAAATCTAATAGCACTTCCCTAAAATTCAGATAGAAGGGTTGCAGAGTGTGACACTGGATGGATAGGACCATTCTTGTTGAAATCAACAGGAATTTTGCCATTATTTAAATGGGAACAGTGTATGCTTTGGATACCTCAGCATAAATATTCCTTCAGTAAAACTCACATTTTTAAAACAAGCCTTTTAAAATTAAAATTCTGAAAAATCAGCAAAGCTTTACCAAAGATTATATATTTTTGTAACCTTGTTCTTTAATGCAGCATAGTCACAATTTAAATATTCATGGAATATTCTGAAAGATGAAAAAAAAAGTTCTGGAGTTATTGAAATACAGCATTGAAATGGCTTGTTAAATACAATTTTTAGGCAGGTTGATATAGGATAAGAAAAAAACTACAGCTATGGAAAAAGAAGATCAACTTCTTCCCCCTTAAAGAAATAGGATTAAATTTGAGATTGTTAAAAATAGCAGCTGTACTCAGACAATAACTCCACTGGCCATTTATCACTTGTTGCTAAGTAATATTTAATCCTAAAGCATATTTACTGCAATTATATAAAAATTACATTATGCTATTTTTGACTATACTTATATATATAATTTAGCAATTTAAAGCATGCTATAACGTATTTTCTTCAAACTAATCTGGAAGTATTAAATCATATTATTTTTCAAGTTATTATCAAGAATCTAGCTGTTCAGTGTCTGACAACATAGGGAGAATGCATTAGCCATATCTACATGTACCTTAACTTACCCAGAATGTCTCAGGGGTCATTCTGCAAATACCAAGGTGTGTGACGAGCTGTGCTCTTTGATAGAAATCTGCTGGGTTCCACAGAATTACCGGAGTCCAGGTGCCATAGTTTGTATTTATTTATTGATATAAAGTTCTTTTGCATTTACAGAAAATTGAACAAAAATTATGTACTTTTATGTGACTTTTTTCTTTGTCCTACAGTAATTATTTTTCTTTTAATGAAAACAACCCACAGATTTAATTGTTGAACAATTCTGTTGGACGTTACAGGGAGCATATGATTGACAGTAAATTAATTTAGTCTTGGTAGCTAAAAGATTAAGTATGATTATCTGTTAGAGCATATTAGTATCTAAGTTTTTCTTTACACTAAAATATATAATAGTCTGTTATGCCCAGTGGTACTGAAATGACTAAAGTATTCTACAAAAAATTAGTGATTCTTATGTTTTTCATAGACTCTTATACTTATTTTGAAAAGTTAGGCGAGGTCAAAAAACAAATGCTGTGTAAAGAGGAAGTTTAACTGAATTTAATTAATTGAATGAAACATGTCATAAACACACTGCAATGCAAAAATATTCCTATGAAGAATAATTCTGTACCTGTAAAGACTAATTTATGGCACATTCAGCTGTGCTGAGCACCACAAATGGGCAGATCTGGCAACCTGGCTTTGGAGTCAGCCCTGAGACTTCTGCAGATACGACCTTAATGTTTAGCATGGTCTTCGTGTTTACAAGCTGTAATATCTTGGCTGTCTTAAAACTACTGATAAAAGTTTTGGAGAGAAGTATGTATCCCTTCCCTCCAGAAAGCCCTGTAGACACACACACACACACAGGCACACACACAGAGCAACCCAGGAAAAAAACAAAGCCAAAAATAAATTACATAATCTACAAACTTTACACCAAAACATTGGAAACAGTTCTGTTCAGAACATGGCTGCTTTTCATCTCAGCACCGGTTTTAACTTACCAGTCCACAGCAGTGGTATATTTAGGTACTTGGTTTCAAAAGGCAATTGCCAAGGGCCGTAGTCTGGTCTCACACCTGTTTACTGGTACAATTCCCTGAGTTTATGCTTTAAGGAAGTGAGATGAGAAACAGACCCTTGCCATTCTTACTCATGCTGAGCAGGCATCAATGTAAATAGAAATGCTGCCTTTTCAGAGGGGGAGTGCAGCATTTAGGCAATAATCCCCCCCTTCCTGGGCTACAAAATTAAGCACATATCATGGCTTTTGGAAAAATGAGTGTAGGCTTTGGTCTGTGCAGAGAAGTTATTGTTAGGCTTTTGCAGCTGTAGCCGTCGATGAAGGACTGATGAAAGCAGGCAAAGGGCAGAGCTAAGTTGTGCTATCGGGCTTCCCAACCTCAGGCTTTCCAAATCTCTTCAGACATAACATACAAGTTAATGTTGTTTGCTATACATGCAACCCCCTCCTTAAGTAACAGTCATATTTCATTTAATTCCCAAAGGAGCTCCAAGGAAGGGAGGGGGCCAGAGCTTTGTCTTTTGTCTTTCTCCTGGTTTGCCTCCAGTTTGCATAGGGCAGGTTTAGAAATGCAGATCGGAGGGTGCCCTTCCGTCCTGTGGCCTCCTGACCAAGGGCAGGATTGCCAGCTGTCTTGGTCACAAGTTAGGTCAAATATCACTTCTTCTCCATGAAATAACCATGGAAAAACCCCACAATTGTGGTGCGTGAAACAGAAACATATATATTTTTTATGGTTACTTATATGCTCCTAAGTCTGTTACAAGTAAATAATAATTTATTTTAACTACTCTTTGTATTGCAGCAGCTGAAAATTATGCAATTCCATGTAATCTTTTACCTTACTTCTAAAATTGCTCTCATGGGATAGACTATGCAAAAAAATACAGGTTATAATTTTTTTAGATGCATTTAATTTGATTGAGTGCCCAGCGTGGGGTATACCACACTGTAGCATTAACAGTTACACGACATAATGCAGCATTCAGCTTCATTAGAAAATGTGAAAACTTTGCCTTACTTTTGCCAAAGGAATGTTTTATAAATATTGGGAACAAATTAACACCTGGCATAATTACACTGAGTTGTGATGAGTTGTATTTAGAATGAACCCATTCAGAATGGGTAGTACCTTTTTTCTTTTCCTTTTGTTTTCCTTCTTCTTTACTGCTCAAAGGATCAAGAGTATATATTGGCTTTGCAGTACCTGTTGTGAGGCAGGAGTTTCCATCAGCCTGTTTTGTTTCCCTGTGTAGTAAGAAAGAGTCATAGGTCAGCCCCTGTGTAGCAAAGCACATCTCCCAGAGCCAAAATGCACACTTGTTGTGGCTTGCTCTGTGTGGTCACTTCTAGAGGGTCCAGAACATGCGTGGTCTCTGAAAAAGCAAATTGTCTTTTTCTACCATTAATTACCTGTGTGCATCTTGCTGCAGTCCAGTGCCAGGAGCAGTTGATTCTTGCTGCTTGAGCATCCTCAGCTCCTCCATTCAAGTGGGGATCTGAACACACAAATATGATGCAGCACACAGAGTTTTCTACTGCTGCTCCCCATCTTCTCTGTATTGTGGCCTCTACCTGTCTCAGTGTCACAGGATCCTTTGGAGCAGCTGAGGCAAAATTTGTCTCTATATGAACTTTATAAGAAGGATTGCACATGTTTCACCAGCTGATTAGGGATGTGAGCTGGAACTCACTGTGAGAAACTCATGCAGTTAGTGTTGGGTAAGCAGAACAGAGTCACTAAGAGCTAGTACCAGGAACCAGAAACAGACAGAGGTCTCTAGGATTGCTGTGGTTCTCCCATCAGTCAGCAACTCTGAAATTGCATCCTTCATCCCTTACCTGCCAAAAGCAACCAGCTCCAGCTATGAGAGGCAGAGTGCAGGACAGCTACCTGAGAAGTTCTGCTTGCTGCCCCATCTCTCTGTCCTGCTCAGAGGTGACTTTTGGGCTGCAGTTACCAACCTGGGTGATACCTGCAGCCCATGGTTGTAATATGGTCCTCCTATGCTGCCAGACCACTGTAACTGATGGGGAAAGAGTTTTTTTCTACTCCCACTCTGGCTTGGAGAGTTGCTAGAGAGGCCTTTGGGCTGATGGACTCAAGCCTAAGCGCATGTGGTAAGTTGTTTCCAAAGGGTATGCAGGCTTCTTTTAGCCATGGAGACTACCTCAGCCTTTCTTTGGCTGAACCCATAAGAGAGAGAGTGGATATGAAGTCTGTCCCAGAAATAACCCAGCAGGTGTCTGATGATGAGGATGTTACTGCAATAAATGCCACATTATTCAGTACCTGCTCAGAAAACCAGCAGCACTTTCCAAGCACAGAATTGGACTAAGCCACAAAAGCTCCTGTTTTATTTTCTGCCGAGAGAGAGAGCAGTGTCAAAGGAGTGACAGGGATCCACTGGTGATGAAGTAGGAGATAGTGGGGAGGGAGCTGTCAGAGGGTCACAGGGAAGCTGAGCAAGCTGAGACTGTCAAATGGTTGCCTGGAAGAGTTATGGCCACATAAGCAGGATAATAGGTTCTGTTGAACCTCAAATGCTTCAATTTGAAGGATAAGAGGTGATATGGGGCAGCTGGTTTACTTTGAACCAATTCTGTATTCAAATGAAGCAATGCTGCATGTGTCAGATAAAATGTGATTTATCTTATGTGTCTCTATCACTGTCAGATAAAATGCACTTTGTGAGGTTTTGGAAGAAATCTGCATTTCCTATACACTGAGACAAATTCATCAATGGGAAAAGTGTTTCATTGTAGTAAGCCAAATAATGTTCCTCTTCTAGTGTGATGCAAATTATCCTACCCACCAGCTTTCTATTTCTGTTTACTAATAGCAAATAGGTACTTGTAAAATATGATATTATATTTTAGTTATAAATTTGAAATTACTTCTATACATATGGAAATATTTCTGTAATATCTATCTGAGTAGCAAAATGCCTGTAGGTAACCAAATAAGCAGGTAGACGTAGACCTATTTTTATGTCTTTATAAATAATACCAGCTTTGGCACAGAAGGAAATGTTGTCGGGCAAATAATGCTGTATGTTTCACAGAATACCCTTAAATGCATATAACCTTGCTTTCTGTGGCTTTCATTTTAGTACTGTTCCACTGATCAGGCTGCTGCAGGCACAGATGCAGAACATGTACAACAGTTCTATAATCTTCTGACTGCCTCCATTGACATAACTAGAGGCTGGGCAGAAAAAATCCCAGGATTTACTGACCTCCCAAAAGAAGATCAGACATTACTCATAGAATCAGCTTTTTTGGAGCTGTTTGTACTAAGACTCTCCATCAGGTAACTATTTATTTAATTTCCTCTTAAAATTATGTGAAAAATCATCCATCTGAATATTTTTAAGGGATAAATATGGCGCTGTCTTTGAACATTGTCATTTGTATCAAGAAAAAAGCACAAAAAAATCAGCAATGTCTGCATACAAAGGATATGGTGTTTAATTTGTTTTACACTACAGGAAAAATCAAGAAGGTGATTTAAAAAGAGATCATAGGTGTCACTAATGTGCTTCTTTTATTTGATCTGTCCCATTTTCCTCCTACATAGTAATCAAAATTGATCCTCAGGTACTATTTGAGCAAGTCTGCTTCATAAGTATGAAATATAGAAATGCACTCCAAGTATGAAAGATTTTTCTTTTCCCTTTGTCATCTGTTTTTGAAAAGGATGAAGAAGATTTAAAATCTTGTTCAGATTGGTTTTCTTCTTTATACCAAGTCATTTAATAGAGTGAGATGCTTTGTCAGTCTAGCACTAGTTAAGACACTTTACCAAATCCGCCTTCAGGAACTGGCAAAATTGCAGACTGATGATTTCAGTTATGCCCATGTTTATTTAAGTTGAAAATGACCTTTTCATGTGTTTTTTTAACAAAAATATTGGTAATGGAGAGAGAAGAAGACAAGAGCTTGGCTGTAATTTCTCTCTTGCACACAGGTTTTCATACAAAAGAGTTTATGCAGTTATGCATATTGTCTTGCATTACTGCATGTGTTCTCCATTGTTTTTTCCCTGCCAATTTTTACAACCTGAAAAATGTAGATGATACTAAGTAAATGCTGAGAGTTGCAGAACCTATCTTTTTATTAGTTTTGTATGTCAAAATGCACTCACATAGTATTCCTTTGGTTCAAACATACAGTATTTAATGCAAAATGTCTTCTCTGTTTATGCCTTTGGGCAGGACCAAAATCTTAACTAATTAGACAGTCTACACCACATGCTGCAGCTAACCTCAGGCTTATAACTCTACCAAGTAAGCAATCACAGAAGCTTGTTTGTTGTACTTTGGCCCCAAGGGAGAAACATATTGTCAAACGTGAATGCCCACATATGTCTCAGGATAATATGCCTTGGATTTTAAATGACAGACGCTTCAATACTGGTTATGCATTTTCCTGTAAAGTAGAAGATGCATTTATAATTTTTTCAATTGTTTTTATTTGAGGTCTGATACTGCTGAGGATAAGTTTGTATTCTGCAATGGACTCGTGCTTCATAGACTTCAGTGCCTTCGTGGATTTGGGGAGTGGCTCGACTCTATTAAAGACTTTTCCTTAAACTTAAAGAGCCTTAACCTTGATATCCCAGCCTTAGCAAGTCTATCAGCTCTGACTATGATTACAGGTAAGTGCTTCTTTGTTAACAGAAAGCTTCAGACTCTAGTGCTTTGCTTTATCATAGATTCAAGCAATTTCAGTTAATTTAGCTATATTCAGGGTAAAGCGATTATGATTTTTAAGCACTAGCATGACCATATTGAAACTGTGGATTAACATTAGGCTTAACATCAGACACCCCTCTTAAAATGTAATCTAACTATTTCTTTGCAGCTTCATTGTTTTCTTGGAGGAGTCTCTAAAAAGCAAACTGCTTCCAAGCAAATTGTGTAGCTCCTACAAAAATATTCAAGATACTTGCTGAAGTCCCAGAAAATCTTAATGAAATTACCAGAGCTAGGTCTTCAATGTAGGAATAGTAATGTCAAGGCATCTTGAGACCTAGAAGCCATAGAGTTAGCATAGCTCATCTCTCAGCAAGATAGCTAGACCAGAAAGAGTGCTCCATGAGGGCAGGCAGGCTGCATTTGGTAGCCAGGCTAGCCTAGGTATTCCATGTACTGCTTTTCTGAGAGAGGAAAATCAGAGAATAATGAGAAAAAAGTCACATTCTGCAGTTGTACAAAAGCTTTTGGGTGTGCATGTGGTTGTATGACCCTTTCTGCCTGCTGGGGTGAACAGCAGGAAACCAATGTCACAATCTGCCAAATCTGTCCAGTAAGTACAAAATAGGGGAACATAACCTTTTAAAGTGTAATTTTTGCATTCCTGAAACAATAAAGCCCAGCATACCTTGGGCATCTTGCAATAGAAGGGTCATGGCTGATGGCAGCTGAAGGAGTTGGGAGAAAATGTGTGTGGCAACCACACAGCAGAATTTGGAGCAGAAGTCATCTCCACAAAGAGCCTCACACTCATATCAGAAAAACTGGTAGTTTAACAGTTCAACTGTGTCATCATTGTGAGACAGGGCTTCAGTGTGCTCTGAGCTGGATCTTCCCAGGGATGCTTATAAGCTCCACTGGGATAGATATTGATTTCCTTCTGCATTTCAGGCATCCACAACTTTGCAGGCAGTGGCCTCAACAACACCAGCTGTAGTCTTCATTTTACCCAGGATGAGAATGATGTCAGGGCAACCCTGAGATGAAACACTTGATGACAGATATAAAAAGATAAAATTGGCCAATTTCTGCTGACATTTATGGGGCCAAGATTTTGGGTACAGAGTTTGCACAGTATGCTGTCTTCCTGCATTTTGGTGAAGGGTTAGTGTATGTATGTATCTCTTTGTTTCTTAAGCATTTTCAGGTTTTTTATTAATTTCTATTAATTTCTTCTGCCATTGAAAAGGGTACTTGAAGATCCAGATTCTGGTTTCTTTGATAAAACATTTAAGACCAGAATAACTCATTGGAGCTGCTTTACTCTGTATAAAAAAAATTATTGAAATGAGTGGTATTTTAAAGTCAGAAAGAACATTTCCAATTTATTTTTTTTCTCCTGCATATATGCATCCACTGGCATATGTTCACACCTACTTACATATATGTACTATAAACACCTACGTATATGTGCATGTATGTGCATACATAATATATTTATGTATGTATATGCATTTGGATAACTCTAAATCAAGGACAGGTGCTGTCCCTCTTGATATATATTTACGTACAGGCATATATGCTCATATGTATAGCACATATGAGGGATTTAGATTATTTACTATATATGAGATATGTCCTTTTTTTAGGTAGCCATAGGTAGTGTGTTCTCGATTATCCTCCTGGAGAGTGAGAGTATGCAGGTTGATGAACAGGATTCCCAGCAAGCTACATGAATGTAGCAAAAGCAAATGTATAGGAGGAAAACTTCCTGCCCTTACAAATCCATGTTCTGTTTTAACATGGTAATTTGTACAGTTAAGCATTGCTTGCTTGCCCTTACATATGGAGTCAAAGTTGTCCAGTGGCTGGCTCAATTCACCCTAGGATAATTAGAAACAGGTTTTAATTGGATGCATCCCACATTTATTCCTTTCCTTGATCACAACACTTCCAGGAGTTTGCTATATTGTGCTGGTGTTCCCAAAGTTTCTAAACAAATTGAAGCAATTATTACCTTTAAAAAGAAGACAATTTCTGTACATAGAAGCTTTAAGATTTTCTCTGTTTGTCAAGCTTCTCTTGATTTTCTCTCCTGTGTGAGATGGTGTTTAATGTTGTTTTCTGCTTATTCTTTTATTTCATGAGGCTGGTATATCTCTTAGATTTGGTCTAAGGACAGCATGTATTTTCATGTGATCTAAATTAGACCAAAGCTCTAGTGTCTTATAATCACAGGTTTCAGATATCCAAGGGCAGTTAGCTAACTCAGGGACTCAGCCAGAAATTTGGTCACCTGAAAACGGATAGCATTGTATAATGATGAACAATATTAAAAATAAAACATGTAAGAGGAAATCAGGTGATTCTAGCTAGTGTATTCAATTTTTTATTCAGGAAAACCTTGAGATTTGGCTCTGATGTAGCATCCCACAAGAAATGGCTTCTTGTCTCTTCCCTGCAGTTTGAGTATGACAAGCCATGTGATGGCTTTCAGCTAGTCGCACCAAAGTAGAAAAAATAACAAAGAGAAAATTTGCAAAGGTGAAACCTGAAGAAGTCTGAAATGTTGAACATTTTTATGCATTGTTTTGAGGCTTGGCTTAGATTTAGATGGGTGGTTTAGGTGCCCTTCTTTATCTCCAGGGAAGGCACCCTTTTCTCCTGTAATGGACTGTTGGAAGCAATGGGTAGTTGGCAAACTCTGCTTCAAGCTCTTTCTGTGAGTCAGACTAAGGAAGAGCAACCTTTCCCAGAAACACAGGATATCCAACTATTGAGTACCACTGTCTTTTGTCTTCAGAGAACTTCATACACTTCACAGGCCACAGAATGGCTGTTGAGTCTGATGATTTGTGACAAGCTGGTGGTCAGAGAGACACCCAAGGCTCTATCTCTGGTCTGATTCCAACAGGAAGGGAATCTGACCATGGTTCTCCCATGTTCCAGGTAGATATCTGTGTCATTAGGCTTCAAAATAAGAAGTGGGAAAGCTTTCTTTTGCGAGTCTAGTTGTTTGCCTTTAGTAACAACACTGCAAAACCAGAATGCTGCCTTGAGCAAAATTTTCTTGATTATCACACAAATTGCTTATGACTTGATGGCTTAACCAAAAAAAAGACAAGACAACAGCCCTATGATCTGTAATAGTCATACCTGTTTTAGTACTGTACATTATCTTAGGTAGCATTGAATTAAAGAATTGTCTTTCCAGATAAAGAAAAATTTCTTCTGAGAATAATGACCTTTTCATTCTTCTTGATTTTGGGCTAAGGACAAGTGCTGTCCTTAGCCCAAACAAAGATGTGCTCTTAGAAAGCAAACCTTCTTATATACTATCAATCTTTGGCAGTTTTGCTGAGGGAGAAAACAGTAAGAGGAGTCACTACTCTCTTTCACGTATTCTGTCTGTGTTCTTCAAGAGTGATGGGGAGAACTAATGTCTGTCTCCCACTGAAGGAAGAGGGAATAAATATAAATTTCAGTGTTGGAGACTAAAAGACATTCCACTGCTCCCAGTGTCCTAAGATATACTGAAGGCTGTTCCTTCATTTTGGGATGTCAAATTGTCTCCCCAGCAACAGCTCCAGTAGTTCCAGATACCTTCAAGTAACCCTGCTGACTTGTTTGGAGCTGCAAAGCTCCATGTCCTATCCCAACCACAGCTGCAGATGACAGCATAGGATGTATGGTTATAGGCATGTAGGGTCATTTTTTTTTTCAGTGTAGTTCCCTACATTGCTTGCTTTGGGTAAAACTAAAGGTATGTACAGTATTTTGCATTACATATTCCATTAGAAAGTCTATATATTTTTGCTTTTTCTATCTATTTTATGTGTTCTGGAAATCTGTGGTATGATGCCTAGAAGGAAAAGCACTATGTCAGATTGCTGATGAATTTTCAGGCCCTCTCAGATAAGACATCAGCTTAAAAGAGCGCCCAGAGTGAAGGAAGTTGCATCTTTACTGTGAAAGCTTGCAAACAGTTAACTTAGAACTCTGTCATGCCAAAACACATCTTTTTACTGTAAGGTGCTCCTTTAGGATCTTCCTCTCTCTGTCTCTCTTCTCTTTTTTTACTTCCTTTAGTTGGTTTAGAAAGGCTGGACACAACTTCCTCCACAGCATATGAGTGTTGCTCTAAGCATCACCCAGAAGAAAGTAGGTGGGAAACAACACATTACACTCACCTCACATGCCTATGAAAGTAAAAAAAAATAGGTCTGTCATGTTCTCCTTTGGATCACTTATTCTGTTGGTATGTAGCATCTAATGAGCTAAAGAAGAGCACCAACATGGAAAGGAAATGCTGGTCATCTCGGGTCAAGTTCTGTTGTTAATTCCACACAGACGATTTCTATGAGTTTAGTGTGTTCATGGATCACAAGTGTTCCTGCACAGTCACTCCATGATGGACTGGGCAGTGTTGAAGACAAAGCTTTGCAGAGCAGACTAGATACTAACTCAGCCTATGCTTGAAAATGCTTCCCTAAACTTCCCAAACGACCATTTCTTAGTTTTTTTCAATCAGTGTGAAAATAGAAAAACTGAGAATCCAGTACAGATCATCTGAAGGGCACGTTCTAATTCAGTCTCAAATTTTTGCCTGCTCTAGAACTGCTAGTGTTTTCTCTCTCTCTTTCTCCTTGTTGATTATGTTTTCCTCTCTGCCCCTTCCTTTCTCTATCCACATCAAACCATTATTATTTTGCCCACTTGACACGCTCAGTGGGATGCTGCTGAGTACAGAGCATACTACCCCTCATTCAGCCAAGCTTTTTCAGCATATGTTTTATTTTAAGTGTGTTACAGACCAGCCCAGAACCACTGTATATATTGGGCTTATTCACACTCCTAATGCTTTGTTAGACTGGCACCAGACCACTGAAGAATATTGTGAGGTTTCAATTAATTAGAAGTTTGTGTTTGTCTTCCTGCTGTTGGGCTTTCCGTTCCAGTTTACAAACACAATTTTTAGCACCATCAGTCATACCAAGAAACAGTGATGAGACCAGTGTGGCTGAAAAGAGCATGACTGCTGCAGTTCCTTCTGAACATGACTTTGTCCAACCTCCCAATGGAATCGAGACTTACCTACTCTTCAGCAGCAGATATCCTTCAGTCCTCTTGCCAGGATATCCTCTGGAGTGGGTGCTTCATGTGCTGGGTCTACATACAAGCAGGTGGCAGACTGGAGGAGTGTAGGAGAGCTAGTTATAAAAAAAATCCCCTCCAGATTGCATTGTCTGCCTTCCCCCTGCCACTTAGCTGAGGGAAATACTGTCAGCGTCAAAGTAAAGTACTCACTCCTCCTTTTTCACTCCCACCTCTTTGTTGAGGCAAGAACTCTTTGCTTCTACAGCAACCAGCAGCCTTCGTGTTATATTGTGGTTTTCTTAAAAGAGGGAGCAAACTATGATGTTCTGTGAGGCCACTTATCTCACTTGACCTCAGATACCTTGCACAGCTGATGGAGAATACAGGGCACCTCCAGAAGATGATTCGTGCACCTAAAATTGTAATAATCTTCTAAAAATGCCCATCCTTACACTGATGTTAGGAGGAGTTTGAGAGGTCTGTGCACCAAGGTTGGGGACCCTTGTGAAGTGTCTGAGAATTAGGCAGGGTAAATATGGGCCAGACTGCAACAGGAAAGGAGACTCTTGGATCTGCCAAGTTGCAATGTTCCTGTATAACACTGTGTGCACAAGAAAGCTGTAGGCAACTGAGCCTTGTGCTTGAGTTATAGAAGGGGAAGAGAAATGTGAAGGGGGAAGAGAAAATCACATAACTACATTGAAACCAAGAAGATCAAGAGGCCTATTTTAAGTCTGCAGTGTTCATCTGTTGCATTTCTGGACACCTCAGAATTAATTGAGACTGAAAGTGATACCGCGTGACACAGAGTGCAGAGCCCAGGGTCTTTGAGGTACTCACACTCTCTGAGAGGCATTTTCTGTAAAGGTAGTGCTCAGTCTGCCTGACCCTGGCATGATCTACCTCAGGTCAGAGGTTAGGATCTTTGCTTTCTTCCTGTTGAGTTTTTGCTGATCAGTGTAATGATAGCACGAAGCCACATTCAGCTTCCCGGGAAAAGGAAAAAGGTGTAAAAAACTTGCTGTGTTCAGTTTACCAGGATAAGCTAAGTTTGCAGAGCTTTAGAGGTAAGACTTTTGATGAGTCATTTTGACAGCATCTTCGCCATAAATCACCTTTTTTCTCACAAAAATCAATGATATCCTAAAACACAATCTTGGTATGTTACAGGCTGAGAACTCCTGTATTTGGCACTTTTTACATGCCTTTGTCATCGTAAGAAAGTCTGACTACGATAATATTTACACATCTCCTCAATCAGTTAAAGAAAACCTATCTATTTTGGCCAGCTGTACTTCTTGGGATAAATCTTGGCCTTATCATTCCCATGTGGATAAGAACATCCTGTGGAAGACAGAGAATGATTAAAGGCCCTTGGCTTCAGTGCCACTGCACATCCTTACCACAGGGGCCTCGTGTGCTCCCTCTAGGTTGTATAAGAAAGACTGTGGGTCTTTTCTTTGTGCAAACAGAACTGGGCGTGTGAAGAAGGCAAGAAAATGTGTTTCCTGTTGTTTGAACCCTGTTCAGTCTAAATCTTTGAGCAAATTAGGCCCTAGATGCCTCAAGTCTACCAAGGAGAGGAGCCTATTCTTAGATGAGTGTGTTGTTCAGAAAGTAGTTGTGTTCTACCACCAGAGACTGCAGTGGCAGTGCCGGTGCGGTGCGTGCGGTGTCCTTCCCTTCCACACAGATGGCTTTGACTTTCTATGGATGCCTTAGGAGTCTAAGACTGAAACCCCTAGAGGCAGTTCCAGGCGTGAGGAATTAACCCTTATGGAGATGTACAAGTAGAGAAGGCCATTGCAGGGCAATTTACTCAGGGGAGGACAAATTGGTTTGTCAGGGACTGCTTTAACATTGTAGCACCAGACTTTAAGGACAGAGTATCTCTTAATTCTCAATTTCCATGGTTTTGTTATGTAAAGTAAGGCTACTAATATGATAATCTTTAAACATATAGTGTTTTGCCTCCTACATTTCATGGCTTTTCACGAAATACATGATTTTTTCATGAAACCTTCTGAACTTGTCAGTGGGAGACAAGCTGTTTGGTTGTGGCTGGAAATGCTAACAAAGTTGCTGCATGCTCCAGAGACAGAGATAATTTTTCATACTCTGCAGCAAGGTACACACCTACTGAGGCAGTAGTTTGAAAATGTGCTCTGCTAATTTGTAGTCAGGTTTTGGATCCATTCTAATATTCCAGCTCCCTACATCTATAAAAATATCTTCACTTACACAGCTAGGAAACAAAACAGATTAAAAGATAGGAACTCTTCAAAGATTGCAAGATTAATTTAATGTCCTGCAGATTCTCTCAGTAGGCTAGTGGTAAAAAAAAAAAAAAAAAAAAAAAAATCCCTACAGCTTTTCCAACCTGTATAAAATATTTATCTGCCAAGATTTTTAATGGCAAAATCTGCCTAAGTATTTACTCTCAGTGACCTGTATAGTTAAGGCTTACATAATTACACTATACACCATTTACTGGAAAGGCTTTAAATATTCATTGACTTCTCATGTTTTAATGTAAACAAGGCACTTAGAATACCTAGGGTTTTTAATTCCTGCAAGGTGGAAACGATGTCTGAAGCAGATGTTGGTTGGATAAGTGTTGCTTTGAAACAACAGGGCAGATTGAAGGTACTTAAATGTGTGAGCACAGTAGCTTCTGGACAGAGATGTCCATGTCTGCACATCTCTGATTCTGATCCCAAACCAGTATATTCAGGAGCTAACTCTGCCTAAGTAAATACAGTTGAAAAAAAAGTGTAAAATGGGTGAATATCAGTGGAAAACCAGACCTTTGCATTTCTGACTGCCCTCATTGAATCCTGTCTGTTTTATTGGTTTATAAAGAGTATTTCAGCCAAAACAGGTGGTGAGCAAGGAGTTTATATACACAGGCCTGGGCAAGGCACCACTGTGGCTGGTGCAGGCATTACTCCTGCTTCTGGAAGTAAAGAGAACTGTACTCTTTTCACTGTTTATTATGGGACAGACAGAGGACATGCCTATTGCTTGCTCCTTCTGGCATGGAGGAACAAAACTTGGGGACAAATGGGCACAATGTGGCTGCTGGCTGCCAGGGATGGGAGAGAGACCCAGGGAAGGAGATGACTTCAAAAGCATCAAACCCAAGAACTGCCACAATTTCTCCTTATCCACTGCTGTCATTGTTTTATATATCTAATTGACTTACTATAACCTGCATTTTCTTTGATTACCATAACTGGCACAATTATATTTCACATGTAAATTATTATGACTTTGCTGTGAAGCCATTTCTTACTTAACTGTGTATTTCAAAGTCAGAGGCAAATGAATACACCACAAATTTGAGATTTTTTTTTTCTGATTTTTTTTTTGTTCTGTTACTTTAGTTCATCCAGTAAGCCTTGATAGCAAACAACATAGAATTCTTTCCCCTGTAAAAAGTCTGCTTTTAACAAATCACAAATCTGATTAATTCTACTTATGCTTAAAGAACTCTGAATGCATTTAAAATCATTGTAGTATTTTAGAAAGATATTTGAAGGGGAATAAACCCCAGCTCTCTTTCCTTTTAGGAGTGCTGAGGTTTTTGTGATGGATAACATAGCAGCTGCTCAGGCATTGCTCACTCAAAGCAAAATAGTTAACTTCCAGGCTTCTTTTATCTTAGAGCTTTTAAAGATGAATAAACTAAAAAGCAGCAGCTGATCAAAATAACAAAGGGTAGTAAGGTGCCTTTAGTTTCTTATAAGAGTGTCTGCAAATTCCTGGTGGAATTCTAGGCCGGGCGCTGATGGAGCTAGCTAAGGATATTGATCGCCACTTGAATTCACTGAATAAATAATGGTTGCCATAGTTATTGAGCATTCACAACTGGTGGGGAAGCGCGGAAATCTCCAAAACACCTCCTGTGATGGTTTTGCTGCAAAATCACCCAATTAATTCAGCCTCATATCATGAAAATTATGTCAGATACGCAGGAGGCTTGGATTCCTTGTACCAGAATTTCAGTCATAACTGAGCATCTCTGTCGCTTGTTTTAGTAGATAAAGAGAAAAGGGCACTTGCCCTCTCTTATTTTGTGTGGCAAATAGGTTAACTGACTCCACGTAACCCCAGCTGTTCTGAGAAAGCTGCACTCTCAGAGCACTTTTTGCTCGTAGTTCCAGAGTACGCACCTGGGTTTCACCCAAGAAAACGCATTCTCTCTGTTTGTGGTAGGGATGCTGATGTGGTTTTTTTCCTCTGGCTTTGCAGAACGACATGGATTAAAAGAACCAAAGAAAGTGGAAGAGCTATGCAACAAGATCACAAGCAGTTTGAAAGATCACTTAACTTTCAGTTGCCAAAACAAAGGACAACCGCTCGAGTCTGCAGAGCCGAAGGTACTGGGTGTTCTGGCTGACTTGCGTTCTCTCTGCACACTGGGACTGCAGCGCATCTTTTACCTGAAACTGGAAGATTTGGTGCCAGCCCCTTCCATCATTGACAGGCTGTTTCTGGACACCTTACCCTTCTGAGTCAAACCACCCTCCTGAGAGGCAAACGCCCGCCAGAGCAGGCAAACGGATCGTGACTTACAGCTAACATTTCTGCCCTCACTTAACAGAAAAGCCGCTCCGAGTCTAACATGAGGTCTTTTCTGGCGCTTTGTCCTTACAACCTGCGGCCTGAAACTTACTGGCTTACTGGTTTGGGGTTGTGTTCTTTGTTTTCTTTCGTGTGATTTGGGTTTTTTAAATGGCTAATATGGCACTTTTGGACAATGCTATCCCAGCAGCAGTAAAAGGTTAACATGACTGTTTTAAATCTGTTGTTTAACACCTCATGGTCTATGAGGAGTAAAATTGTAGAAGCTGTGTTTGAAAGAACAGCAAATTGTTGTTTGCCAGGGTAGTATGTGTTTTGTGAGGATACCTTTAGCATACTTCCTGCATCAAGGGCACATACATCAGCACAATCTAAACAAAAATTCACTTTTTTAGCAAAGTACATTCAATTAAACATTTCATACAAATCAAATATAGCAAAATGACAATGGCTGTTAGCTCCCATGTTCAAGTGCAATTTTTTAAAGTGCTGTCTTACTAAGTCTCGTTTATTAACTAATTTATTTTATTAGGAACACAAACAGAAGAAATCAAGGGAGAAAATTACATGCACTAACTTACCTGACAGAGTTTTCCAAACTTGATTCCATGTAGCGTGACTTATTGACAAATGTATGTGGAAGACACGGGAGCAATTGTGGCTCAGTTGTTCCTTAGCTAAGGAAACCCGAGTAAGTAGTGACTGGAGCATACAGGGTCAGTATCAGGGATAGTTCAGTTCTAGACTTCTAACACAAGTGACTCGTTAGTAAACAGACAGAAGATGGTTTTCAAGAACAAGCAAGTCTTGTAAAATAGTATGAATGTAAGTGCTAGGAAGGATATAGTGGGCTGCGTTTAAACATTCCGTGTTCGTACTCCTTTTTGTATGTTTATACTGTTGATGCCATATTAATATGAGATAATTTGTTGCATAGTGTCTTTATTTGTATAAATGTTTGTATGCATGGTATATTGTAATGGCTTTGCCTGTATTTATTGCAATGACTGCCAGCTCATGGGAACCCTGTTACACATGATAACTAAATGGGGTGTTCACACTGACTCGGATACACCAATTGGAAAACTATATACATATATATAATGTGTATGTATATATATGTATATACCTATATTTGTGTGCGTGTGTGTGTGTGCGCGTGTCTTTTTATTAACCATTTGTATATAAAATATCTGTCAAATCACAAGCAGAGTTATTTTACAGTTTATTTGCAGTGACTTCTAAGGCAGTACTGTTTAGCACTTTGATATTAAAATCTTGCTCATGTTTTGCTAAATTCAAATAATATTTAAAAAGTTCAGTTCTAAAAAACTTTATATGCACTGTATTAAGTCAAAATTTTGTTGGTCATTTTGCTAAAGAAATTTTTGAATGTCAACCTGATGTCACTGTATCTTTTGTTAGCTTTAAACATTCTAGCTTTTGTCTTTTTTTAAACTATGCTGTTTATATGGAAATTAAATTATACAATCAAACAGATGCCAAATGAATTGCCTAATTGCTGCAAAGGATAACCCAGATATCGAGTCACTGTATGGTTTTCAAAAAGTAATCTGGTATTTTATCACTTACTATGTTTGGATGTGCTTTTATGAAAAAATTATTCTTATATCAAGATTTATAGTAGTGTCAATAGGGAAACAGACTTCTAATCACTATAGTTAATATTTCTGGTTTACCTGCAGATAATATTTGGAGAAGTATTGCTTTTTGTATTGACTTTTAAGCTTATGTGCAAACATAATAGCATAATTAAATATCAGAGAAGCTAATGTTTCTTGTAGGTTGCTGTAACAAGCCTGACCAGCAAGACAAATATATTTTGACTGAATTTGCTTTTGTATATACTAAATATATATATATACATATATATATATATATATATACACTCACACACATGTGCGCATACAAAAACAGACATAAGACATAAAATCCAAAAAAAGAATGTTTGCTTTTCTCTCCTTGTGTAAGACACAAGGTCCCTTGAGAAATTACTTTTATCTAAGGACAAATCCTGCCAGGTGCTGAGCACCAGCCAGACAAGGGCTTGCAGGAGCTTTTTGCGAGCGTGCCCTTATCAAGGATTTTGAAGCAAATCAGCATAGTACAGTAAAATTGCTTTTTTGTTGAGCAAGGTTTATTTATTAAGTGGAATGTGAGTGGGAGGAAGCAGGTTGAGAGCCCCATATGAGATTTCACGTAGTCTGTGTCCTCCAGTCTTCCATAGATAGTCTTAGCTGTGATACTCTCCCAAATCCCATCATCTGTGGAATTGTCCTTCATGTCAACTTCAATACACTGATTCATCCTAGAGTACAACCGGTGACCTGTCACAGTGGTAAAAGAAAGAGTTAATGCAGAATAAATCTACTACTATTCTTAGAGCTCTCTCAGTGTGAACATGCCTTTGTCTAGGCAGAATTCAGGAATATATCAGGTGTTAAGGGAGAGTGCCTTGCTTTTATTTCAGACAACAGTGTCTCAAGAGTTTCTTCACTCCGCTAACCACAGTACTTTCTTTCTTTTTTATTTTTCTTTTTTCTTTTTTTTTTTTTTTTTCTTTTTTGTGGTGTTAACCTGTGGGTTGAAAGAAATGCTCATGTACATATACAATGTAAATTAAAATTATTAAATTGAATAACATTTTTTTCAGAGGCCCCATGTGTGTTGAATAAGTATGCTTAATTCTGTTAAAATCTGATGTGAATTTTTTATCATTTATAAAACATTAAAAAAATTGTCTACTTGAGTCTTAAAAGTGGAAAAATTGGTGAAGCATGCTTAAGAACACTGGCAATTTAATGGCTAGTCTTTTGATTAAAATAGCTTTTATACAAATACATGCCTGCAGTATCTGGTTATGCAATCTCAATTAGATATTGAGAGCTGGACCATGGTTGTCCCAGAGGTTGAACCACATATAGACCAGAGCAGAGAGACTATTCACCCCTCACTGTATTTCTCCTCCGTGACAAAAAGGGATTGTAGTTGTTAATCCAGAGCCGAGGAGGCTGCAGAGAAGGGAGTGGATGGCTACAGGGCTTGTAGCACCTATGTCTGGCCAGAAAGGGGACAGAGCTCCCATCCCTTGTTCAGCCCCTTTGCCTCAGTCAATCCTGCTAAGGCATCGCTCCAGCAGGCACCTGCATCACTGTCTTCAAATGTGCATCCAGCTCCTTTCTTTACTGTGCCATTGCCTTGCAGGAGGGATCACTTATCCCCTGCCAGACAAAACTGTTTGGCTACAAATGCATTTCCAACAAGTGCAGTTTTGAGAGGCATCTGCCACTATTCCGGGCATTGCCGTGAGTACCGATGGCTCCGGCACACCCCCGCAGGGGCTGTTCCACAGGAGCTGCTCGGCTGGAGGTTACATCAAATGATGTGCTGGGCTGGGCTGCAGGGTTGGCAGCCAGCCCCTTCCTTGGACATGTGACACAACAAAAGGTTGCACTAACTCTTCCAAATTATTTTTGGGTTTTTTTGTTGTTTTTTTTTTCCTATGCCGTATTTTTAAAATTTTAACTACGAATCTTAAGATTGTTAGTGATAATGACAATGAGTTTTGCATATTAGCTCCCTCTTGAGCAAAATGTGCAGATCTTGAGATCAAGCCACACCAAGGTCTGAACTTTGACCCTGCAAGACAAAGTTTATCCTTACTAAACTTACAAGTATATCAGTTTGTAATTATTTTAGGGCCTTGTGTCCTTAGACATGAGAACGGGTCTATATCCTGATCTAACCTGCACTTGTGTCTTTATGTGTGCCTTGTGTGCTTATGCCCCTAAACCACATCAGCAGCAGAGGCCTTGCTAAGGGATGTGATGCCCAGTGGTTGATTTGTCAGTGGAAGGTTGGGCTGAGTCAGGAATATAATAGCAGGTTCCTCTAGTAGCAACCACCCTTGGACAAGAGACTATAACAAAGGCACCCAAAAATGAGGAACTTTAACTAGAGGTGAGTCAAATCTCTTCCTACGCTTTCCTACTTTTACTTTTTACATTCAGGTTCATTTGCCCAATATACAGAGCTAAAATTTCTATGCTGTAGAGAGGAGGGAGAGAGAGGGGTTTAATTGTATAAAATTAAGCATGGTTCTGGGAAAAATTGGCAACACCCTCTGTGGACACTGAAACATGTCTTTTGATTAATTATTTGTATTATAGCAACACCTAGAGGCCACAACAGAGATCAGGACCCCATTTTGCTACCTACTCTAATTAGCACTTCCAGTTCCCACCCAGGAGAAGCTCCAGTCCAAACAGATAAAATAAAAAGAAATAGGAGAATGCCAACCCAAGGGCATATAGCATCTCAGTCTTAGAGTTGTGAATAAAACCTTCTGTTTGCTGAGCTAGTGTCCAGTGAATGCTCTTATTTAGTTTTCCTTTTCTTTCCATTGTGCTGCCACTGTATTAAATTATAAAAACATGATAAAAGCATTGACAAATTCAAAATAACCCAGGTATTCAAACTAACCTTTCTCACCCTGCTTATGAAGTCAACCGTGAGACTATTCAAAATTGTGGTCAATCACATGTTTTGTCAACCAAACTAGATAGTATTTAGAAAAGAAATACTTATCTTTTTTATTAAATTAATGAAGCCAACCATTAGGAATATTGCAAGATATGGATTAAACAATAATTACTAATGGACAAAAAGGATTAACTTTTAAAAATGACAAACCATTGATGTAGTAATTGAATAAAGGGGGTTCCAATTAATCAAATTCTTAGCAGCAGAGGACATATTTGAGAATTGTATTCCAGACCTGCATTTGTGAGTATTACAATGCGGTGATTTGTCAAATAAAAGTAAAAGAAAATTGTTCACCAAATGAAAACACTTACAGCAAATTTTGTTCTGTTTTATTTTTTAGCTTTAGTCACCTTTATGATCATATTCATAGTATGGAATATTCTGGCTGCATTTGATTACAGGAGGAGTTTAAATACTTGAAATTGTTATATGGCTGTGAAAGTCAAATGAGATAAAGATTCTGACCTTACCCCACAAAACCAAGGATTTTCTTTATAAAGAAGCATGGGATTCCACTTTATGCTGGTTTTGGTTGGGATAGAGTTAATTTTTGTCACAGTAGCTGGTGTGGGGCTGTGCTTTGGATTTGTGCTGGAAGCAGTGTTGGAAACAAAGGGATGTTTTTGTTACTGCTGAGCAGAGCTTACACAGAGCCAAGGCTCTTTTTGCTCCCCACCCTGCCAGCGATAAAAGCTGGGGGTACACAAGAAGTTGGGAGGGGACACAGCCCTCTTTGGGTCCCCTAATGACCCAAAGGATTTTCCATACCGTATGCATCATGCTCAGCAATAAAAACTGGGGAAAGAAGAAGGCAGGTGGGGACATTCAGAGTGGTGGCATTTGTCTTCCCAAGCATGACAGAGGCCTGCTGTCCTGGGTATGGCTGAACACCTGCATGCCCACTGGAAGGGATGAATGAATTCCTTGTTTTGCTTTGCTTGCATGTGCAGCTTTTGCTTTCTCTATTAACCTGTCTTTATTATTGGGAGAAACCCAAGAGTTTTCTCCCTTTTACTCTTCTGATTCTGTCTCCCATCCTGCCAGTGGGGAGTGAGCAAGTGGCTGTGTGGGGCTGAGTTGCCTGCTAGGGTTGAACCATGGCACATAAACGGTGTTCATTTGGTATATGAACCACACAATGGTATATGGTTGTGTGTGTATAGTGAAACTACTCAAGTAGTACAAGGTTCTGAAGTCATGCCAAAGACAAGACCATGGGGGAAAAAAAAGGCATTTTTTTCACATTGTTTAATATTTTCATAGAATCATTGAAACATTTTGGTTGTAAAAGACCTCTAAGATCATTGAATCCAACAGTTAACCTAGCACTGCCAAGTCCATGAAAAAGACATGTCCTCAAGTGCCACATCTACAAGCCTTTTAAATACCCCAGAGGCAGTGACTCTTATCACTTCTATGGACAGCCCATTTGAGTGCTTGAAAATCCTTTCAGTGAATAAATTTTTCCTAATATCCAATCTATATCTTCCGTGGCACAACCTGAGTCCATTTCCTCTTGTCCTGTCACTTGTTACCTGGGAGAACAGACTGATCCCTGCCTGGCTACATCCTCCTTTCAGGCAGTTGTAGAGAGCAATGAGGTCACCCCTGAGCCTCCTTTTCTCCCCAGACAGTCCCAGCTCCCTCAGCCACTGCTTGAAGCACTTCCCATCCAAACCCTTCACCAGCTCCATTGCCCTCCTCTGGACTCACTCCAGTACCTCAATGTCATTCTTGTTCTGAGGAACCCAAAAGTGAACTTGGGATTTGAGGTGCAGCCTTGCCAGTGCCAAGTATGCAGGGATGATCCCTCCTCTGGTCCTGCTGGCCTCATACTCCTGACACTGGCCAGGAAGCCATTGTCCTCCTTGGCCACCTGGGCACACACTGGCTCTTGTTCAGCCACTGTCCATCAGTACTACTGTCCATCAGTGCTAAATCAGCACTCCCAGGTCCTTTTCCACCAGCAGCTTTCCAGCCACTCTGCCCCCAGCCTGAAGTGATGCCTGGGGTTGTTGTGACCCAAGGGCAGGACCTGGCACTTGTTGAAGCTCAGACAATTGTCTCAGCCCATCAATCCAGCCTGTCCAGATCCCTCTGCAGAGCCTTTCCGTAGATCAATATTCCCACCCAGTAGATTGATATTCCCACCCAACTTGGCGAGAGTCTGCAAACTTACTGAGGGTGCACTTGATCTCCTCATCCAGATCATTGATAAAGATATTAAACAGAACTGGCCCCAACAGCAAGCCCTGGGGAACACCACTTGTGACCAGCCATCAGCTGGATGTTATTCACCACTACTCTCTGGGCCTGGCTGTACAGACAGCTTTTTATCCAGCAAAGAATACACCCATCCAAGACATGGGAAGCCAGTTTCTCCAGGAGAATGTTGTGGGAAATGGTGTCAAAGGCTTAACTGAAGTTTAGGTAGACAACATATCTTTAATCCACTAAGTGAGTTACCTTGTCATAGAAGATCAGATTAGTCAAGCAGGACATGCCTTTCATAAACCCATGAAAGATGGGTTTGTCTGGACCTGATACCCCAATTGTCCTGCATGTGCCACTTGCTGGCACTTGGGATTATCTTCTCCGTTTTAGATTGTTTATCAGTTTTCCTAAAAGGAACAGAGAACTTGGGGCTTATTTAGGTGGAATTTTATCTCAAAGAAACAAATAAATAAATAAACTTGCTAATTGACATTTAAGGAAATAAATGGTTCTAAGTACCTGAAATAGCACAAATAAGCCAAAGTCTTTAACTTGCTAAATAACGTATTAAAAAACTCTTTTCATGACAACTTCCACAGCGGTCTATGATAAAACATTACTGTAGAATGAAAGTGAATTACAGAAATGCTTGATACTGGGGAAACTTTCAAATATAGCAGGCAGAAAACAGAAATTAATTTACCTTTCATGGGTTCTTATTATTTATCTTGCTGTGTTTCCTAATTAATTGACGATATTGATGTTTACATAGGGATTTGCTCCTTTCCAACTTTGCTTGATCCTGTGAAGAAGTCAGAATGCTGCATTTGTAGTATCACATTTATTGCCATGGCAACAGTCAGGGATTTCACAAACACTAATTAGGGTTGGCAACTTGGAATGTTTTCAGTGCAGTCCCATGTAATTTTCCCTCTTTTATCCATTTCTCATTATACCTTACTTTACCGACTGACTTCTTCAGTCTGTGTACGGGTTTTTTCCCGCATGACCTCAGGATTCAGTTAATACCTCCTCTGATTTGCAGCCACCTTTCTTATACGTTCTCACACACTCAGTTAAGAAACAACTACAGTCCTACCTGCATTTGTGTTAAGCTCCATTTCTTCCAGTTCAAAGTCGTCCAAGTTTCAGCACAACCTGAAACATGCTGGCTTCTACACCAGCATGTGCAAAAGTAGTAAGGAATGGTATGGAGGCTTAGCTGTGCCTTCCAAGCTACTTTTAAAGGTAGATGCTAAATCTTGTTCAAGGCGGACTACAAGCCTTCTGTTCATGGAAGCCTAAGTTCTGTGAACGTACAAAAAATCCTATTAAATATTTTAATTCAAGCATATCAAAAGCATTTGTGGACACATAATTTATAATGCAATAATATAAAGAGCTGTGCCCACATAAGCCTCATGAAGTTTAATAAGGCCAAGTGCAAACTCTCGTGCCTGGATCAGTCCCAAACATGGATACAGGCTGGGTCATCAGCCAATTGAGAGCAGCCCTGTGGAGAAGGACCCAGCAGGACTGGTGGATGGAAAACTGAATATGAGCCTGCAGTGTGTGCCCAGGAAGACAATTGTACTCTGGGATGCATCAAAAGAATGGCCAGCAGGTTAAGAAAGGTGATCTTCCACTCCCCTCTAGTGAGACCCCACCTGGAATATTGTGTTCAGGTTAGAGCCCCCGATATAAGAAGGATATGGCCCTGCTCAAGTGAAGAGCCAGAAGAGGCCCAGAAAGATGTCTGGGGGCTGGAACTCTTCCCCATGAGTACTGGCTGAGAGAATTGGGGTTGTTCACATGGAAGACAGAAGGCCTCAGGATACCTTGTTGTGGCCTTCCAGTACTTTAGGGAGACCTAGAGAAAAGATAGGGAGGGATTTCTTATCAGGGAGTGTAGTGACAGGACAAGGGACAATGGTTTTAAACTGATAGAGGATAAATTTATATTAGACATTAGGAAGAAATTCCTTATTCTGAAGTTTGTGTGACACTAGAACAGGTTGCCCAGAGAAGTTGTGAATACCCCATCCCTGGAGCTGTTCAAGGCCAGGCTGGATAGGGCTTTGAGCAATTTAGTCTAGTGGAAGGTGTCTCTGCCCACTGCAGGGGGTTTTGAATTGGGTCATCTTTAAGGTCCCTTCCAACCCCAACCATTCTATGGCTCTATAACTAATCATGTATTATGGTCATCCAATTGAGTTAGTGCCCAAAAGTCTTATCTCTAAAGTCTTATCAAGCCCTGTTTGGTAGTGGATGTTTGAGCCTCTCAAAAAGCAAAATGTATTCATTTGTTAACAGAGGAAGAAGGTAAATTTGTGATGGCAACACCAGCAAGAGGGGAGATTTTACTTCATTGTGCATGCTCAGGGTAAGAAAGATAAGTGTCTACCATTCAAAGTAAAAAAATCCCATTCTGCAGCTCACCAAGGACAAGTCCCAGCTGGTTGTCAAACTGTCTTCCCAATAAAAAACACATCCAAACAAAAGCAAGGAGAGAAAATCTAATTTGGAAAGGAATATGATAAATAGAATTGGTTAGAGTATATTTATACTCCAAGACACTACAAATAGTGGATAGAAAGGGAAAAATAATGGAACCACCTGAATCATCTTTGTTACAGATGAAATCATATAATTTGTTCTAATACAGATAGCATTTTGTGCATTATTAATGGAAAATAGGTATTTGAAGAATAAATTCTGAGTCTGATCAGCATCTTCTTTCCCTATGTGATGCGGTGGTAAAAAACCTTTAAATTCTGGAAAATTGTCTCATAAGGTGTGAAGGAATTGAAAGTCGATCTTGATGGTAAATCACTGAATCTTTTTAGGAGATTATAGTTGAAACCAGGGAAGAGTTACTATACTTTATAAGGAGATCTTATTGAAATAAACAATATGATGTGTTAAAAAAAACAACAATAAAATTTCTATTGGACATTCAAGTCAAAAGTGAACCATTTGGAAGAAGCTCTGTGTTTCCACATACACTGAGAAAGCTGACATTAACATCTAAAGAAAGCCTTTAACTGAAAAAAAAGCCTGTTGCCTCAGAAGTTTATGTTTGTCTCCCTGTTTTTTGAGGAAAGACTGGACTGTGCCAGCTTGCCCAGTTTTTGACAATGCCTCCTGCTGCAGTTCACTGCAAAGATCAGTTTTAAAACCTAGCCCTAATGCTTTTGAGAAATTTGAACCCAGAGCCCTTTCAGCCTTTAGAACCTTATTTTCATAACTTAACTTTGTTCCCCCTATCCTTAATTTCAAAAGGCACAGCCAAACTCATGACAGGGCTTTTTTGCAAGCTTTGTGAACTGGGTCACAGTCAAGAATTTCCACACTGAATAATTTTATTACATGAAGTTTCCTGCCTGCTGTACAGAGCTGTGCAATATTCAGCATGAACATCTGCTTTTTGTCTGATTGCTAAAGGAAACTCTGGTAGACTGCTGCCCCTTTGAAATTAAGGAGTTGGGGAACAAATTTAAATCATGAAAATAAAATGCCAAAGCTGGAGGGCTCTGGGTTCAAATTTTACAGAAGCAACAAGGCTCTGTTTTAAACTGATCTCTTGAGGGAAGCACAGTGGAAAGTATTTCCATCCACTGGGCAAGTTGGCACATTTCAGTCTTTTGGAAAGAGAATCAGGATCCATCACACGTCCAGCTGCAGAATTACACCCACTTGGACCTAAGTTACAGCTTTCAGTGAAAGACTTTTCAAGGTAAGTTAACAAGGGTGGCTGAACCTGAGAAACTAAAAATATAGATGCATATAGATAATATATAAATAAAAAATATATGTTTTGAACTTAACTGAAATCTTCAAATTCTCTTATGAAACATGAGACTTCTTTAAAAAAGCTTGTTTTACTCCAGGCCTCCAAATCAGCCTCTCTTCCCATGAGATGCAGTTGTTAACACAACACTAAAAGGCTTCAGAATCATGCAACTGGACTTTCAGGGAAAGGAAAAATCCCCAAAATCTAATAAATATGGTGGAAAATACAATTTGGTGTTGGCATTTTCTAGTTTTCCATACTGCATTACTCTTGCAGCTCAAGTAAAGGCTTGGTTCTGTCTGGGCTATTGCATCATTTAGGCTGCAGCATTGCAGATGTGACCAGCACACGGCAGAACAACTGTCAGCAGCAGGGACACCAACACACCACACTCATTTCTTCCCTCTGCAGTGCCTTCCCTTCCTTGGGCTGGGGCAGGGATTATGTGAATGGAAGGAGAAACAGCAAGAAACTCATCTGGATTAAAGCTAACCTGGTTTTCCCAGGTTGGGGTCTTGCCTGTGCTCCTCCTGTCCAATTATTGTCCGGTCCCTGGAGTAAGAAGGACATGGACCTGTAGGAGAGGGTTTAGAAGAGAGCCATGAAAATGATCAAAGGGATGGAGCACCTCTCCTGTGAAGAGAGGCTGAGAGAGCTGGGGTTGTTCAGCCTGGAGAAGAGAAGGCTCCACAGAGACCTGATTGCAGGCTTTCAATGTAGAAAGAAGGCTTAGAAGAAAGACCGCTTCCCATCCCTCGAAGTGTTCAAAGCCAGGCTGGATGTGACTTGGAGCAACCTGGTCTAGTGCAAGGTGTTCCTGCCCACTACAGGGATGTGGGACTGGATGATCTTTAAAGGTCCCATCCAATTCCAAGACATTCTGTGGTTCTGTGATTCCTGTCCTTTCCTTACAGGTCTGCAATGCTATTAATAGATAGCATGAGTAAATATTTACTCATTTGCTGTCAGGATACTTTGGCCAAATTTTTAGATCTGCTGCATACCCATAGCATCAAATAGAACTACGAAGAGCCATGAGTTCTTTTTGGAATCTTACTGCCATATATTATTTGCACAGGAGTAGCCTGCAGAACTCCTAGTTGAAATAAGGGGCTCATTGTGCCAAGTTCTTTTCACTTACATAATTGGAGACATCCACAGACACCTCCAGATCCAAAGACATTTACAATAAATTAAAAGACACAGAGGAAAAAAAATATTATAGTTGCTGTATGAAGAGAACTTCTATGGACAGAGGCATTTAGAGATTGGTTCTGTCATGTGGCAACTTTGGGAAAGTTAAGAAATTAATCCAGATCCTACCATACTAGACCATTGCTTTAAAAAATAAATCCTTCCCTTCTCATGCCATGAGTCAGCACACTTTTCCAAAGCGGTGCTTTTGGACTAACAATTGTCAAATTGCTTGGGGAGACTCTAACTTGACATATTTAGTTCGTTCTTCCCACATCCCTCACAGAAGCCCACAGATGTCAGCTTCGATCAGACTCAGCCAGGACTGCAAAACCCATCAGGTTTGCAGGGCTAGAAGGCATGCTAAGATGGCCTAAAAAGTAAATCCTCCCAAAATTACTGTGTTTTCTGTACTTAGAGAGAGAGAGAGAGAGAGAGAGAGAGATGAAGCTGCAATGGAGAGCATTTCTAATAGTCTACCCTAAAATAAGAGTCTAGTTATTGGCTCCATATTGGTTTTAAACCTATAAATTTCTAGACCAGAGGAACTCTTTGGAAGTGGACTACTGATTTGAATCTCAAATTGTAGTCTACCCCCATATTGTGAAGAGCTGTCACCATCAAGTCAGTGGAGCCCAAACCAGTCACAGAAACCTGCATGTCATAATATATAAAGCAAGGGATGTTACTGTAACTGTCTGTATATTTATTACAATCAGACTAGGTTGTAAAAAAAAAAAAAAATCATACAATGTGTCTGTTTTCTATACTGACTATTAGATGGGTGATTTATGACTGGGCCATTTAAACAATATTAATTCAGTAGGGAGGGAAGAGGGAGGAAAAAACTAAAAATTAAAACCCATATATTGTCAGAAAGCTGCAGGTGATCCACAATTGCAGAAGGTTTTAATTTTATGGATTAAGACTACATAAGGAGTTGTAATATTTCCAAGGTAAGGTCCATCTAGCCCAGCATCCTGACAGTGGCCAGGACAAACCAGAAATGGGCTGTGCATGCTGATCACGACTTTGGGATCACTGAAACCTAACAGCCTACTTACTCATCAAGCACTGATCTAAACAAAAGTTTAGACTTTTGTTTTTGGGATCCCCTATCACCAAAAAAAGTTTGAGCATGTACCCCCAATATACACATATTTATGTATAAACTACATATATATATTGTTTCTTTATAAAATACATACCTATACTAGTGAAGTTCTGTATTTTTCCTGTGTCCCACTGGACCATTGCCTTCACAGGCATTTTGCAGTCAGTACAGACACTTTAAGATGGTAAAGACCTGCCTATTTGCCTACCTGTAATCACAACCCTCTCTCGTCTGCTTCACGCACTTTGAATGAGATACCACTTAGAAACAGAAAGGGACAATTTGTCCAAGCCTAAGAAACCCTGTTGCTTTAACATGCTAGCAACATCAATTTAATGTGGGAAATATTAATAGGAACTGGAAAATGTTCAAGAACATTCTACTGGGTATTAAAAAAAAAAAAAAAAGACGCAAATTTGCAAGTAGAAAAGAATTCATGCTGAGGAGGAAAAAATTTGTGAAATATAGAAGATGCAGAAGTTCTAGTCAAACATTAGCTATAAAGATATAGTGAATGCAGAAAAAGGATAACAGCAATGAACTGCAAATTTTAAAAAATGTACCCTGCTAAAACCAGATATATCAGAAAAGATCAATGGGCAACATAGTTAGAAGGGACATGCAAGAAACAGAGTAAAAAATTTCTGCACCAGATATTGGTCCATTGCTAGAAACAGGTATTACAATTTTGAACACAGGCTCAGAAAAGACAGATGTGTTCATCACTGTTTCTCTTCTCATTTCAGAAGGAAGCAGGAGGATAAATCTGCCCAATAAAACACAGTAGATGGTCCAGAAAACCTGGCATCTAGAATGAATAAAAATATGATGCAGAATCAGCTGCAATTACAGACGTACAAATCAAGCAGCTTAGAGGGAAACACAGCATGGAAAACAGGAAAAACCTCAAAGACCTCTGAATTGCCAGTGTATTACAAATAATGTAAAAGAGCAGAGAGATAATACAGGAAAATATAGATGTGTTATTCAGATGCTGAAGCTGGACATATAATGAGAAGTTTCATTTAGAAGCCCACAAAATAGAATTGAACACTTCAGGTGCATTCAACAATAATCAGTATGATTACATGGAATGCAGGTCTTTTAAAACAAACCTTCTTTGTTTTATCTTCCACAACTTTATTTTTCACAGCTATTGCTCTAGTTGACAATGACAACTGTCCTCAGACAGTATATTCACGTGCCTGTTCTTTACATCATTTATCCATGGATTTTAAACATCACATTATATGGAACTAAAAGGCTGTAACTCAGGAATTGATTCCAATTTGTCTATTAGTGAATTATTCTGTCATTGCTACAGTTTCCACTGATTAAATTTGCATAATAATTCATGTGTCCCATCATGGAGCATAAAAACTGTAATGCAATTGAAGGGACAAATTATGCATCACAAGCAGCAACTAGTCACAGTTAACAACTCACAAGCACTGACAATATTTTCCTTCTAAATCTTCAGGTGAGGTCTTTGAAAAATGAATCTATCCTGAGGAATGAAGATCAGTTAGTGAATGATTTGTGAATAACAACAAAAAGGCTAAATGGTCCATCCAGTCCTAGTAACATCCATGCTGACACTGCATCAGTGACACAGCCAGTTACTCTATTTTTAGGAAACAGCAGAGCAATCACACCACCTTGACAAAGGTTCCGTGCAAACAGACCAGACCCCATTTTCATGCTAGTGCAAGCTGCTGTCTCTATTAGTTTTGACAGAGCTATTCTGGTTTCACCAGCTCCAAATCTAGAGTTGAGGAATAACATTGATAGCCACAATAGCAATAAAATATTATGGATTGCCTGTTTTCATAAGGACACAGGTATATTAGCTTTTAATGGGTTTAATGTGCTTTGTGTACAGCTTTTGTATACAGTTATGCACCTTACTGTACATGTTTATGTTCTGATTTCTGTGCTGTTTCCCACTCATTGCTCCAAGTTTTCTCTTCTTTTGTTCCCACAAGGTCCTCTTCAGCATTTTTTCCCTGTGCTCCTTTGTCTTTCCAGTGGTTTCCCATCTAGTTGAGCCCTCAACATTTTGCTTTATTTCACTGCTAGTGACACTGACATTTCTCTCCCCTGGGGTGATGTCACGATAGCCTGCACCCCGTGTCACCACACGTTTCCCTTCATGTCTGACACCTGCACCTCAGAGACGTGTAACTTTTTAACTTGCTGTTCTAATCTATCCTGTATCCAAGTGGCAATCAATCTAGTCTTCCTCCCTGTTCAGGGACTGGGGGAGATCCATGGATCGGCTATGGCTTCTGTGAGGACCAGCACCACTGTTCTTCAGAAGCACTTGGTAGAAACTGCATTAGCTGCATTCCATTTTGAGCCCATGAAGACCCAGCTGTCCAGTCTCCATGTAAGCCTTGCTATTTTTAGTTTGTTGCCTCCTACATTTTACCTCTTGCAGATTTTCTGACATTTTATTTCATTTCCTTAGTGAAAACATATGGCAAACAGATGCCTAAGCAAGCCCCCAGGCACCCATCTCTTTTTCCAGACTTTTCAGAATATCTGGGAAAATTCTGAGGTTTACCCTGATATGCATCACACTTGCAATTTATTTCAAGCGTTACCTTTTCAGTGATGGGCACCCTAAATACCATCGATTTTGGGGATATGTCATTTTAAAATCAAATTTCTGTCTCTATTTTCTTTTTCCAGAGGCAACTTTGAAAACATAAAACATGTTTCAAAGTGGTGGTAGTTGGTTACCAGTCAGGGCAAGCAAGGATGATCTAAAGAGCTTCTTCCTCCTTTTCACATGCACATCTCAAAATTTAGAATCATTCCTCTACAAACGTCAGTTTACCAGTCCCTCCCTAAACCTTAAGTCATGTTTTCCACACAATGGCTTGACCACAGCCTTGTCTGAGATAAAAGAGAAATTATCTGAAGACTTGAAAACACTAAATCTAGCTCGGGTTGAAAATTGCTGGTACCCTCTGAGGCTGGGATTTAGCTGTTTTGCATAGATTATGGGCATATTGAGCTTAGGCAGCAGCCCTTGCTGTGGCCAAGGCATTTATTCCATGGGAGAGAGCATCTTTCAAACCACCAGGAAAATGGGCAAGTCTTCAGTAGAGCAATCCATTTCTGTCATGCACTTTTTCCCCTGGTACTTCTTCTCCCATTCCCATGCCTCACCCTCTGTTATACTATCCTAGGGCAATGATTTCAAATTAATATTTCAAGATGTTGAAATTATTTCTCAATTTTAATGGTGTATGTGTATTCTGAAGAAAGTTTTTTTCATAAGGGGGCTATAGGTGGATATCGGCATTTTTCTTAAGGTTGCTTTGTAATTAATAGCTCACATGGGACCTGGAAGCCAAGAAATAGCATCTCTGTTTTCCCTCTGCTGTGTCTCCTTCCCAGGATTCATTCATTCCCAAAATATGAACTACTGAGAGCAGAATTTGTGATGTAATCGTGTTTAGAAGAGAGTACTGAGAGCCAAACGTGTGGAAGGTGGCAGATTTACCCTTAAAACTGGATCTGTCTCCCAAACATGAAGATAGCCAAGGTGTGTCAAGATTTGCTCCAGATATAAGGCATCAGGATGTAGATTTATTCACAAAGTGCAAATGTTTAATTTAGAAGCTGTTTAAATGAACAGCCTCTTGAATTTATTGTCATACTTCCTTTTTTCCTTTCTCATTAATAATGCTGCTTTTTTTTTTGCACAAAGGATGAGAATGTTGCAATGCACTGTTTTCCGTATTGATATGCAGCAATCAAATAATGCTGAATTAAATTATTTTAACATTTCTAAGACATTCAGTGGAAGCTGATACAAAGGCTGGATGAAATTGCTCTAAAAGGCACAGCACACAGAAAGACTATAAGCTCTGAGGCCACAGGGTCTTTCAGAAATGGTTTACTGGAATCATGTTTCATATTTTATACCAAAATCACACAGGTGAAAAAAAAAAACAACACAACTTAATCAATGCCACCCTGATTGTTGTATGCGATGTTTCTTTTCGTTCCAGATAATCTATATCAAACTAAAACATTCCTGACAAATGAAGGACCCCTTTTTGTTGCCAGAGGAAGTGTTAGAGAAAATAATGGAATAGCAGCCTCCACAGGTAATTCCCAAGGGATGCTTACTTTTTCCATACCAACACATAATGTCCCTTACTGATAAAGGAGCCATTTTTGCTGGTTGTACCAAGGAAGCACTAAAGAACATAGAGAATTTCATCAGCCCAGGTCACATATGGGGCTGCTTGAAGAAAGTAAAGCTCTGTGGTCTTCCCAAAAAATGACTTCTGAGTTTCTAGGGAGCATCTTGTTCCCCAAACTCTGGCTGCTTATCTGCTTAGTTGTAGTTGCTGGTTAGTTGGGCAACAGGGACAGCAGCTGCCTGTACTGAGCTGAGACCTCCCAGCTGGCAGGACCGACGGGTGCTTTTGGACTGTCCATCCTTTTGCACAGGAATGGGGCAGAAGACTCCTATGTGCCACCTCAGACATCTCTGCAGGTCTCCTTCTGTTCTGTGCCTGAGCCTCCCTGGTGCAGACTGTTGGCCCATTTCCACAGCACTCTCTTGATAACGTGCTTCTTAATTTGCCTCAGCGTTCCTAGTCGTCATTGCAGTGTTAATCACCAAATGTGTGTGAGCGAAGCATTTGGTAGCCTGTCCTTCGTAGCTGCGTGGGGCAGCTGCAGAGCAAAGGTGCTGGACCCCAGCGGGGGCAGGAGAAGCCGAGCACCGCCCCGGCAGCGAGCGCCCACTCTGCTGGCAGTCCTGCCAGCCTGTGCCAGCTCCTGTTCCATCGCTTCCCGCAGCACCGCAGGGGCCATAGGAAGCGAATTCGCTCATAGGAGAGATCTGACTGCAAAATTATGTGATTCCTGCTTTAATTAAATGAAACACTTGTATTCATTTCGGAAAGGTGCAGACATTTCTTCCCCCCCTCCCTCGCCCTGGAATCATGGTTTTCAAAGGAAACTGATTGCCATCACATGCATTAAAAATGGTATTTAATGGTGACTTTATCAAATGTACTGAAATATCTACGTTACGTGCATAAACGTAACATGTTTCACCTTCTCTATCTAATCCAAAAGCTTCTTATTTTCTATCCACCCACTCGGGCACACAGTTATTCATTAGGTACAAAAATGAACTGCACACATTAAATATATTCAGATTATTGTAAAACTGCCTCCACCTTGCTACCAGAATTGCCAAGGTAAAAATATATATCTCTTTTTCAAAAGATAGATGGTGATAATATAGAAATGTTTCTACTTCCATAGCACCTATACTAATACAAGGAGTCAATTCTATTTAAAAATAAATTCACACTTGAACAGTTGCTGTACTCTATACATGTATTTCACACACTCAGAAAAAAATTGTTAAAAAAGTTACGTAGCTGTAGTCAAGCATTTAGAAGTTAGGAAATAAGAGTGAAGAAGAATCTTCTGTGCATGAGGAAACTTTTTTCTCCCCATTCCTGTATAAGCATTATGACATAGTCCAAAATTACATGAAAATATGCTTTTTCACCACAGGAATCCATCTTGTTTAAGCCCAAGAACCCCTTTTTCTCTTCAAATTGTTCTACTTCAGCCACCTGTGTCATGGACATCTATAATATTATTTAATGTCCCTTCTAGCCGGTTTTCTAGGCAAACAAGTATTATGCTATGATTTGTCCCTCAGACCCCAAATTCAATGGAAAAGTGGAGGTTTTAAAGAAGAAGATCCTTTCCAAGTTTCAGGACAAACAGGGAAAAGTGAAAGCCCTACCAGAAGTTAAGGCTGAAGGTGAACCCTGCTCTTTTGCTGGAATTCAGCAACAGGACACCTGCCCTCACCTGTCCTGCTGCACCAGGGCCACCCACATCCCAGCTGCACTCCTCACTTGGCCTCTCTTTTCCAAGCATCTGTTTCTTTTAAAAATCTCTTTTTTTTTTTTTTTTTTTTTTGTAAATCTGAGCATTTTTTGACCCAAAAAATGCTCCAATTCTGTTACCCTATAGCCTGGAGTGACGGGGATTACACTACAATCAGATTTACATCCAGAAATCTGGTTTCACTCTTTTCTTCTTTCCCTTGGTATTTCCACTGGCCTCAGCTTCTTGCTTTTATCTGGCTGATCATCTTTTGGCTCTATAGCTCTCCCCCACCTTGCACACTCAGTTTGTCATCAAAACTCCCCCTCTGAGCTGAACGTTTGAGCTGTGCTATTTAGGTTTGCAGCCCGGAAGCCTGCAGTAAAAATTCTACGCACAAGGCGTGTCAGGGCAATTTCAGTATTAGGTGACAAAATTCCCCTTCTTTCTAGTCACCTTTCAGTCAATGTTTCCAACAACTGTCCAGTCTCTCAAAACCTTCAGTGTAGCTAAGATGGAGCTGGGTCACAGATCATAGCAACAATACATATGTCAGAGAAAAAAAATAAAATTTGATATAAAAAAATCAACACACTACCTGAGGATTCATCAGCCATCTCTGCCAAACACAGATCTTGGACAACATATTGTAATTTTGCTAGAGATTGAGAGCATCTCAATAGAGATGTCTGCACATTGGCAGGAAATTGATTGATTCCCACTGTTCTTTTTATTCAGAGTCTGCTTCCATTTTCTCTCATAAGACAGAAGTGTAGCAGTAGATGGTGGATAACCTCTGGTGTATTCACGGATGCCGTGCAATACATATATACACATTATCACATTGATTTTCCTGTATGTGCCTTTACTGTCACTCCTCATTGCTGCAAATGATTAAATGAAGTAGCAGGCAGTGAAAAACTACAAAAGCTTTCCATTTGGCACTATCTGTAACAGCAGCTAATCTGCTTGTGTCCATGAATATCCAACTCATCTTCTAGGAATTACCATTTCCCCATTTTGTAAAGGTCCCAGTGTTAATTGTCTTGTACAGAGCAACCACCTTTATTTTCTCTCTCTCTTTCTCTTGCTTTTTAAAGTCCTGATTTGATGATTCAGTTTGTATCCACATGCACTTAGTGACAAATAACACTCTGTCTTAGCAGAAAATGTCTATTGAAGTGTTGCTGAGAGACTGGACATCAATCTAGGGAAGAAACACTACAAAAACTACAGAGCCCACCTGCAGTGTGAAGCAAAAAAAAACCCCAACCCAACCTAAATTCTAAAGTACACATCTATGCTGTATAATCATGATAAGAGATTTTGCATGAGCTCCAATATGTCAACACTGAGACAGGATACTTTTTATTCTTAAATGAATCAAATGCTGGTGACTGAAATTAATTGCAAGATTCCTGCTTACTGTGATAAAATGTGACCATTATGTGAGGAAATTTAAATTGAAAAATATTAGTTTTAAAGCATAACATCTGCATTCTTCATGCCTCATGCTAATGAAATGATATATTGTTAAAGAGTCGTACAGTTTTATGTAATTTGAATTTCTATTGTTTCCAGTTTGTTTTTTAACATACAAACCCACAAAAGAATAAAACAAATGGATAAAATAAATACATTTCTATAATTGCATCAATCTAACATTTGACAATAAAATTTTAACTTTTCATACAATTTTCTTCTGAAATGTTACTATATCTTGCAGCTTGCCTGGTCTTTGGAAGTTGCTTCAACAATGAGTGGATAGAACAAAACTACTGAAGACTCCACCCTGCTAAGAGTGGTGGTGGAAGTGTATCTTTGACACCTCTTCCTGTCCTTACCTTGCTCTCCTTGTTATGCATTGTAATGAATGCTTTCAGCACTGCTGTAGTGCTTCCAGGTCTGCCGTAGTGCAGTATAGACCCGGGGCATTGGGACAGCGGAAAAGAAGGAAAAGCTTTTGGGATGAGTCATCCATAGGGTAACAGAGCTGGAGAAGGAACAAGAAGGACAGAGAGAAAAGACTAGTGGCAGAGTACTCTGAGGGTGGCAATGTAAAGAACAAGGCTATTAATAACAAGAAACACATGTAGGGTGTGGGCTGGAAGATGGCAGATCCCAGCATTCCAATCAGCAAGCTCATCCTACTGCTCCCTGAAAACCTCCTTCCTTATCCAAAGGATGCAGAGCCAAACTACCATCCCACTTATGTTCTTTCTTTGCAGAACTACCTGTGAAGACAGACTTCCACAGGAAACACAAGTTGCTTCATTGCTCCTCCACTTGTATCTGCACACAGCCTTTTTCCTAGGAGCCACCACTGGTAGAGAGCTGGGTGTTGCATGAAGAGCATCAATTGGTGGGACAGCTTTTCATGCTCCATGCTTGCAATCCTGAAAGGAAAGTCATAGAGGACAGAGGGCTACAGTGAGGGAGTTCATAAAAGACTAACTTGTTCTCCTGAAATGTATTTTTAAAGTTACTCCTGAAATGGCAGAAATGTATGTGTTAACATAAATCTTACAGAATAATTGGAGCATAAATCAGTCTACAGGAATCTTGTTTGTTGCATCTGAACATCAAGTTCTGCTGTGAGTCCATTAACCTGAACACTAAGACCGAGGTTCGACTAGTCCCAGGAAATTTCTTTAGTGATCAGCTCTGAAACAGTCCTGAGAATAACAAGGCACTTTCAAATTCCTGGCAAACTTTCATCTGATTCACTGAAGAGCTAAGAAACATCTTTAGGAGAGCCAGACTCTAATTTGACAAAGCCCTGAGTCAGAACTCCAAACCAGAAGTTTAACCCACACAGCATTAGGTTAAAAACACACCAGTGCAAAATTTTAATGCTGGGTATTACTTGGTTCTTGAACTACTTTCCTCCCATATGTCTTCTAGACTTTCCAGACAAACAAATTGAATCTGAACTCATTCCCACCTTCACTGTAGTCCTTTTGCCATGCAGATCAGGTGTCTTCTACTCTCATCCAAGAACTGCATCACTTCTGGCCTGCTTCTTGCAGCCCCCATACCTAGACACTCTCCACATCAAATTTGTCCTGACCTTACCTCTAAATTTTCCAATACTAAAAGCGAAGAGTTGGCAGATTCCCCATTTGCTTCCAAGGCCTGATGCTGAGGAGTGAAGGGGACTAGTGAAGAGAACCTGATTATTTTTCACAAGGGAAATCAAGAAGAATAATAGTGATGATCTCCTGAGGTAATGGACCCTCTCTCCCTCCAAATTTTTGGTGTATTGCTTGAGAAAATGATGACAACTATTTCTGTTGGGCCATAGTTGTGTTGTAGACATAGCAAGAGACTGGACAAGTCAGTAATATGTATAGCAGTGGAGCAGTAAAACTCACAATAAAATTCTAAGATAATCAGAGTTACATTATAAATAACAATTAAGAGGACCAAGAAACTCAAGAAACTACCTGCAAAAGAAAGATAACTAGCACTTGGCTTGATAGAAGTGTTGTCTTGGTTTATTTTGAAGCTTGGGGCTCATAAAAGCTATTTTGTGTTGATCACCTCCATGCTGTTCACTTTGGGATTGCTGTCCAGCTCAGACATGACCCTCAGCAGGAAGCAGTCAGATAGACTGAAAATAAGATCCAATCACGTTCCTCAAACTGTGCAATTAATGTGCAATATTGCCAACACAGTCACACAACAATTAGAGTTCTTTTGTTTTCCTGGTGTTTTTCTTGTCTGCTGATGTAAAAGACAACCATTCATAAATCATTGAAGTCCATCCTCTGTACAGTATTTGCCACCAGGTATAAAACTGTTAATATAACTCACTCTCTGTACTACCACAGTGTTATGCTAAGGACCCTCTTAAGCTTCTCAGAAACTCAGAGCTTTTGCACACAAAGAAACAATCTACATTCACAGTGCCCACAGAACTTCAATCCAATGTACTATTTCCGAGATATGAAATAAAGCCATTTTAGTCACAATTTAGTGTTTAATTCAAACTGTAATTATGCTACCTTTTAAACAGAACTGAAGATATTTAACTAAAAATGGTCTTTATTACATGTTTATGTTTTCCCTTTCAGTATTACAGAAAACTGCAGCAGGTAGAAAGCAATATTATCATGGCTCATCTAAATACTAAACAAAGATGCAAATATTCAGTATGATGTGCAGGGAATTAGTAGTAGCTTTAGCACTAATGGGACTTGCACTGCTAATTCTCCACATAGCTAGCTGAACATGTATCCCAAAGTACTTATCAAGAAAACCAAATTTTCAACCATATTTTCAAGTAAAATGGGCTTCAGAGGCTTTCTTTCTCTGAGACAAAACTTAAAGTAGGTTTGTCTCTACAAGACTGAACTTCAGGACTTCATACTCTTACTGCCATACTAAAGGAAAATAGAGTAAGATTCAAAGATGATTTACAAAAATAATTCTTACTATGGAATCAAGTCTCTTTGTATATCTGTTTATGCAGCATCTTCAGTCTCTACTGTTAGAGAAGTTAAGCACTTCACAGTTTTAGTGCATACACAGCACTGAAGTAATATGAAGTAATGAAGAGATCTACCTGATTTCACAACTGAGTTGACATCCTTCATCTTTGCATCTTTGATGCTAGATCATAATTTCTTTTTCAACATGTGCTGATGAGCACCTCTGCACTAAAACAGTCTATCAGGGAAGAAAGAAACAAGTTTGAAATGTGAACTTAAGCCATTTGTCTTATGCCAGCATCCCCCTTCATGGCTTAGATACATCTATGACCTACGAGGAAGCAGGAGACAGTGAAGGAGTTAATTGTGACTACCTTCTCATTTTGTGTCTTTTAGAGAAAAGAGTCTGACTTCTGCTGGAAGCAAATTAAACTTTTCAAGATAATACCAGCAAGCATCACTGTAAAGACCCAGGTCATGAGGGGCTCCTTTGTTGCAAAGAATTTGATGATTCTGGAAAATGTGTAAGACAGAAATAATCAAAGCAGCACCGGGCCAAAGTTTCTCACTTGAGAAAGTATATTTTATGACATATTCTTATCTTGCTAAAATATGACATATTCTTATCTTGCTAAAATAATTTCTCAGTTACATTTAAAATTGTATACTACTTGCCATGTATTAGAAATGACAGATACTTTCTAGCGATAGATTTTGAACTATACCTCAGCCATTCCTTCTCTTCACTTCTGACTCAGTCTGACTTTCTTATGAGCAGAAGTATTCCTCTGTAAAATTGCTTTATTCATTATGTTGCCTTCAATCATTTTCAGTGCAACTGTGTGGTCCATTCCTAAGGTAAGGAGCCAACCATTTTGTTGGTCATTACCACTCAAAGTAAGACTTTGAGATTAGAATGAAGACTTACAGTAAAACTTCTCAGATTTCTTCATGGTTTAAAGAAAAAAAAAAAAAAGAGACAGACATATCAAATGCTACAAATTGTTAGTAGAGTAATAGGCAACAAAATGGAAAATAAAATTATAACCTTGCATAAATACGTGTTTGCCCACAAAATGAATACTGTGTACAGCTCTGGTCTCTTCAACTCGAAAAGAAAGAAAAGAAAAGAAAAGAAAAGAAAAGAAAAGAAAAGAAAAGAAAAGAAAAGAAAAGAAAAGAAAAGAAAAGAAAAGAAAAGAAAAGAAAAGAAAAGAAAAGAAAAGAAAAGAAAAGAAAAGAAAAGAAAAGAAAAGAAAAGAAAAGAAAAGAAAGCCAATCAGAAATGGAAAACACCCAGAGAAAAACTACAAGGATGATCAAAGTTATTGAGTACATTGACCACAAGGAGTGGTTGAGACTAGGAAAAGGCAATGCAGAGCAGAAATGAGGTCATTGGAGCAATGAGTAGAGAGAGGAAGTTGTACAGCAATGAACTGTCAGAAGAATCAGCTTCTTCATACAGACAGCAGCAGACCTGTGAAAATCTTTGCCAAGGGACCTTTCTGCCCAAAAGAGCCTTACTCTCCAGGGGAGATTGGCTGAACATTTGGAAGAGAGATCCAGTGAGATTACTGATAATCCAAACCAATTCTGGTTCAGGAAGCTCCCTAAAAAAGGTGAAGGCTGGGAGAATATGGAGGAGGAACAAGCACACATGCTTTCTTACTCTGACCTCACTGTGCTCTTGTGGCCACTGCTGGAGGCAATCCAAGACTCTATGGCACACGAGCCCTTTGAATCAGCAGTGTGATTAATAGCTCATTGTACTGTACTTGGTCAGGTAAATTCCTGATCAATGTGATGTCAACTTGATGGCCTTAAACTGTAGGAGGGTTGATTTAGATTAGATATTAGGAATAAACTCTTTTCTGTGAGGGTTGTGAGGCACTCAAACAGGTTACCCAGAGAAGTTGTCGATGCCCCATCCTTGCAAGGGTTTAAGACTATATTGGATGGAGCTCAAAGCAACCTGCTGCAGTGAAAGGTTCCCTGTCCCCTTGTTTATTCACCTCTCAGCACAAGGAACCTCTTTGGCAGAGCTGAGAAATGCTTTTCTGGTTATACTATAAGGCAGAAGACAGAAGGCAAAGACAACTCTAAAAATCTTGAAAGTAAATATGTAACATCAAGTCAGTGGAAAAGGACCCTAAATGGATATAAGTGCTCTAAGTTTTAATTTTTTTCTCAAATTCCCTGAAGGTTTTATTGAACAGGCAGTTGCTCATCATCTGTACACATTAGAGAAACAGCAGAATCAGAAGAACATTCCTAACAAAGCAAGAAAAATTAAAAATGGCTTTAAAAAATACTTTAATATAAATTGATTATGAATGTAAGAACCTCTGGTTCTGCAGTTAGAAGACATCCTGAATCCTTCCTTCAAGGCTGAATATTTTCTGGTAAGTGTCATGGATAAACTGGATGGACGAATTAGTGTTTGTTCAGTTGATTTGCCATTTTCTATTTTTTATCCCTGAATATAGTTAGTCTTTTTTTTTTTTTTTTTCTTTTTTTGACTCAGGAAGCATTGGAACCTTGACAAAGAATTAAATCCTCACCATGCTTATTTTAATGGAAATGTTACCATTGTCTTGATTGGCACTAAGATTTGATAGAGAATTTCTAAGGTCTTGAATAAAAATCCCAAGGAAATGGATGACCTTCCTTTAGTCGGTAAAACTGCCTTGTGTGGAAACTCCTGGTTTTTTTAATTGGAATGACTTGTCGGGATTTAGCTTAAGATGATGTGAATACATTCCAGTATTAAAGAGACAAATGTGCACAAAAGACATTCCCACTACAAGCTTTTCAGCTGAGTGAGCTCAACCTTCTTCTGAAACAAAAAGGATCTTAGGGGACCTAACATACAAAACTGGGAGCATTCATAAACCATTGCTACAGCACATGCTGAAAGCTGATCAGTAGTTCTGTGTGGGAGAAATCCTCTTCAGTGGGAACAAAAAGACATAGGGAAGAAAACACCAAACATGGATTTTAATGAAATTCTAGTCATGGGTAAGTTCCAGGTATGGCCATAACCATGGCAGCACATTTTTTTAATGTTTTACCTCCTTTGATTATGCCAGCAGTGGATAGCTAAGGCACCCCAGGCAAAGTGCTGCAGGTGCACATTCCCTAAGTGCCAGCAACACGAGCTCCCACCAGCTACAGATGCTTGTTTCACCCTGCTCTTGTCTGAAGGGAGATCCTACTGCAGACCAGGCATTGTAGACAGCCTCTGTACCCACCACCCTCTCTGTACAGGCTTTCCTGTATGACCCTTGCAGGGGTAGATCTGCAGCAGGTACTATAAACCATTCCTGCATCAAGGACACACCGTGAGACCTGTGAATATGCTGGAAAAGACTCAAATAGCCAGTGCAACCTTCTATCAAAATAGAATCTGCTTTGCCCTAATTTCTTTCTCTCCTACTTTTACACCCTCTGCAGCATTACTACTACTGCAAATATGTTAATGTACGATAAACCTCTTCTGTTTCACTCCCATTTGAGAACTCTACTTTTTGTAGTACTATACAAATGATCCTCAACCAAATCTGAGCTGGTTTTGCCACAAAGTACACAGAAAGAACTTTGGATCAGAACTCTAGCAAGCGTCAAAAACTAGAGCATAACTTGTGCCAGCAGGAGGAAACAGTTTAACTCCAAATTAACCCCCAGTATTTTGCTCACATCAACAATATGGTTTTTTAAAATACTGCCACATATTCCAGAGAGAATATCCCTCAATCAAGAATTATGGAAAGAGTGTGATTGTTTTTCCAAGGATGTATGTTAAAAGGGGATCTTGTTTCAAAGAAGCTCATGCTCCTGAAAGACTGTGAGAGAGAGCAGTATTCACTGTAACACAGTAAGGGCTGTTTTCCATGACACAGTGGAAACTTTATGAATGGTTCTTGCCAGCACAAGCTGTTTGACACTGAAATCACTATATCTGTAGTAATAATGTTGAAAAAGGCAACAGAATTTTGAAACGCTCTACTGGAAAAAGATACATCTTTGGGAACATAATGTAAGCATCTTGGAAGTTCTGCGTCTATTGAGCAACACCCACTGAAATATCCCCAGCATGAGTTATCTGAGAGTCTGTGTGTAAGGAAAGATTGCTTGGAATACAGCTAAGCATGTTAAATTAATTGCCCATTCTGAATCTATGTTTCTGAAAACTAGGAATGATTTCATGTGGAAAAAGAAATAGAAAATGCTGCAAGCTCTTCCTCAGTCAGACGTACAACAAAGTTTTGTGCCTTTCTAGGACTCTCTATTATTTTCTCCTACATATTTACTGGTGGTACAGAACAGTCTGATAACTATTTAGAGATGCACACAGTCATCAGATCTGTAAGAGACCACTCAGAATTGGTCACTGACTTGCAATGAAAGCCTGAGTCTGTCTGTAATTCAGGAAGTTGAACTCCATCTACACTTTTTTTTTTTTTTTTCCTGAGATATCTTTTGCCATCAGAGGTAGTATTTTCCCAGACCTGAAGGTGGAACTCTTGTTCCTTTGATGATCTTTACATGAGTGACATAGCATTTTGCATTGACATTTTTAGCTCGAGGAGATCTGGACTTCTCTGAAGTCACTGCTGGGTTGTCTGAAAAACCACATTAGCCCTGGTAGAAGAACTGGATAGTCAGCCATGAACGTCATGTTCACAATGAAATGTGCCGGGAGATCTTCAGATGTTGCCTGCTAGAACTCACACACAGAGAAAAAAATCTTTCCTTTTGGAAATATTTTGATCCTGTTCCTTCTTTGGCTGCTATACAAGTAGACTTGTTTGGTTGGTTTTTTTTTTCTGGAGTCATCAAGTGTAAGGAAAGGATTGGTTGAGTATAACCTTGTGGTTGGGCCACATCCATATTGGACCAATGTATTCTGCTGTTTATGCTTGAACTACAGTGTTATCTTTGAAAAAAATCTCCACGTTTTTACTGACAACTTTGTACTGTTTCAAAACAGTTTTACAGACAATTTCATCCTATGGCAAACTAAGATGTGTCACATTCCTAGTCTCATTTTTATTCTAGTTTTGCTTTCAGAGTTTTGTAATTTTCTGAAAACCAACACTTCTCAAATATCTCTAAGTACTACTTATACAGGTACTAATATATATATAAAAAATATATATATATAATATGTATATAAAAAATATATATCCATATATATATATCATGTTAATGCACATCTTCCACACCTTTCATAACTTTCTTGTGGACTCTTTTCAGTGTTTAACATCCCTTTGAAGTGTTAATGCTCAAACTGAATGCATTTTTTTGATAAGGGTTTCATCAATTCTATAAAAAGGGGGGATATCCATTCCAATTGTATTTGATGTTCCTCTAGTTTTCTTCAGAGTATTAGCTATCAAAAGCTTTGTTCTGAGACCTTATGTTTAGGTGATTATGTCCAGATCCTCTTTAGCACTGTCTCATGCCAGGCATTCTCCCAGATTCCAGGTGTGCCTTTAAGGCTTTATCTTGAATGCATGGCCTCCAATTTGACTAGCTTCAGAGGAGTATTTTTGCAGAAGAGCTTACAAAGCAATTCAAAGGAGTTTATCTAAGCAAATTGCCCTTATCTCTGTTTATAAGAGCAAAGTAGTCATTTGGTATTTTTGTGTCAGTGATTTAAAATAGCACCAGGCCAAGAATAACACCAAGACAACCTAGTGACAAATCTTCACTTAGAATCACTCCTCTCAAAAACTATCACCTGAATCACTTATTATGATCTTATTATCACTTATTATGAGGAAAGGCTATGGGAACTGGGCCTGTTCAGCCTTGAAAAGAGACAACTGTGAGGGGACCTCATAAATTTCTACAAGTATCTGAAGGGAGAGTGTCAAGAGGATGGAGCCCTGCTCTGCTTGGTGGTGCCAAGCAACAGGACAAGAGGCAACAGGAAAAAACTGATGTCCAGGGAGTGCCACCTGAACACAAGGAAAACTTATTTTCTGTGCTGCTGACTGAGCACTGGAACAAGCTGCCAAGAGATGTTGTGGAGCCCCCCTCACCGGAGATACTCAAGAACTATCTGGATGCAATCCTGTGCCATATGCTGCAGGGTAAGTTTGACCTGAGGACCCACTGTGGTCCCTCCCACCCTGACCCATTCTCTAATTCTGTGAACTACACAGAATTTGCACTCATTGTATTTATGAGAATACCTCACTGCTTCACACCAGATGGAAGCTATCACTTCATCATTACCACCTTTATCTACCAAAGTTAAATCCAAACATGTTTAATCAAATATTTTTCATAAAAAGATGTTAACTGACATGTAATTATTGGCATTTAATTACTCTATCCAAGGTCAGCACTTCCACAATTCTGTTCCTAATCTGGGTCAAACTGTGAAACTGGTAGCCTGTGTCATCCTCCTTAACCTTTTTAAAATATATATTCAATGTAAGTTTGGTTTTTTTTTTTAATACCCTGGCATTCCCCAGTATTCCATTGCCATTCCAGAAGCTGTATTGTGAACAACAGAAGTAATGAAGCCATGGGATTCTGTTCATTTTGATTCTTCAGCCCTTAAATAGGCTTAATTATAACTAAAATTTATTCTCCATTAGCCCTCTGAAAATCCTATCAAGCAGTCTGGAACTGTGTCTACATAAAGCGGATGGCTAATATGTAAACACTGACTGGCTGTTTGTTGCTACAAGAATGTGTAAAAGCTGAGCTTTTTGCTTTCTATTCCTTCATTGAGGAAACAAATTTAGGTTTATTTCCTCAGTGACACATCAATATCCACAAAACTTACAGGACCATAATGACTTCCTCCAAATTAGATTGGAGCTGGTCAAAAAAGTCATGGAACAACAGATGAACAGATAATATAAATCTTGTTTAGAACATCACAGTCTACATACATTCATATTTGTTACTCTGGAAATCTTTCTTAACTTCGTTTTATTAATGTTTAGTTAAAAAATCGTCGAATATTGACGTAACACAGTTGCTCTACAGATATTACCACGTAGCCAGTTTTACACTTCGATTCAGATGTGATAAATTGATCAGAAGTGGTACCAGGCTGCCCTCGGAGGTTCTGCTCCAGCTGTCCCAGAGGTGCGGGCAGATACTCTGCCAGCCGGGGGATGTGGCGTCGGGGTAGGATCCACACTTCTTTTCAAAACGTATTAGTGGAATGGCCTGAAGCTGTGTCGGGGAAGTTTTGGCAGGACATCAGGAAAAGGTTCCTCACCCAGAGGGTGGCTGGGCACTGGAACAGGCTCCCCAGGGAAGTGGTCACAGCACCAAGGCTGACAGAGTTCCAGGAGCGCCTGGACATCGCTCTCGGGCACATGGTGTGCTCTTGGGGATGGTCCTGTGCAGGGCCGGGACCTGGACTCGATCACCCTTGGCGGGGTCCCTTCTCGTTAAGAATACTTTATGATTGTATGAAAAGCTCTTTAAATTTTGTCGGGAATCTTTGGGTCTCTTCTAGAAGAATAAATGTAACTTTTCCCTCCCCATAAGCCCTGATCCCAGACTCCCGGTACGCCCTTCAGGCCAGGACAGCTTCTCCGCCTCCTTCTCTTCCTCCTCCTCCTCCTCCTCCAGATNCTCCTCCTCCTCCTCCTCTCCGTCCCCTTCCCGCCCCCGACCGGTGGTTCCCGAAGGGAAACAACCACGTGGAGGATGGCCCGGGGGCGGCGGAGGGGGTGTGCGTGTGGCGGGCGGGGGCTGGGCCGCGCCCCGCGCCGCAGGGGGAGCCNCGTCCTGCTCCCGGCCCTGCCCGGCGGAGGGGCCGGGGGTGTCCAGCCGGAGATGCCCCCAGCAGCGGCTGGGCCCGAGGTTCCCCCCGCGGTCGGGTTGTGGGGCGCTGATCGGGACAGAACTTGTCACACCGGCTTGGATTGTCTTGTTTATTTACTTATTTACTTATTTATTTATTTATTCTTTGCAGCGTGACAAATTGTTAAGCCTGGCATTGCCCAAGCTTTTAAAACTGTAAGTCAGGAAAAAAGGAAGTAGTTTTGTCCGCTTGAAGCCTTTATATAAGTCTTAAAGCCTGTCTTTATTTTTCATGCTTCTGTTTTTTTCATGCTTGCCTTGCCTTGCCTTTCCAGTGCATGGTTCAGGCCTCCAGAACCTGTTGGTGTTCAGGTGCACCAGGGGAGGTTTAGGTTGCACGTCAAGAATTTCTTCACAGAGGTTAATTAGACATTGGAATGGGCTGTCCGGGAAGATGGTAGAGTCACTGTCCCTGGAGGTATTTGAGGAGAGGCTGGCCGTGGCACTTAGTGTCATGGTCTAGTTGACAGGGTGGTGTTGATAGGTTGGAGTTGATGATCCCGAAGGTCTTTTCCAGCCTAAGTGATTGTGTGGTTCTGGGCTGAGACCAGAGGTGTATCTCTGGTAATACTGAGAATTCAGTATTAGGGCTCTGATTGCAGGTAGAACTGTTGTGGCCTCCCATGGCAGGCGTCAGCCCACAGCAGACTCGCTCCACCGGTTCAGCTTTGTGCAAAAGGTGTTCATGTGTTAGTCATTAGTTATTTTCTGCCCTTCTGCAGCTGGCTTAAACATAAATCCAAGACAAAATGCCTGTTGTCTGCATTTCTCAAAATGCAGTCATGTGCCCTTGCCTTGCCTGGATCAAGTCTGTATTGCCAGGTGATCCACAAGAGCACAGATCTGCTGGGAGCCACAGCCTGACATGTGCAGCTGCCGATTCTGGGTGTTCTGTGGGAGATCCCACATGTGTGCCTGTTTATCCCACTAAGCAGTTTCATGTTACTTTGTGGACAGGCTGGGGCTGTTGACTGTGCCTTATTTCAGCCTAACAAAGTTATTTTTTTGTTGATTCATTTTACAGACAAAAAGTAAAAGATGTAATTTAGTCCCAAAGTGCAGTTTGGCTGTAGGCTACCACAGGAGTGTGTTCCTCACTAACTACAGGCCTCAGCCAAGCTGGCAATAGCGTCACTGCAGTTGTGGGGCCAGTACCACTCTAGCAAATGTTTCAGGTCACTCTAGGTAGAGAGCTGTTGTACGTCCTTATAGTCTAGTTAATTTTATTTACAGGGAAAAACTTTTTGGCCTTTCAACCCTTATCAACAAGGCATTTATGCTGGAGGTACTTTTTCTAGTGGCAGTGGTTGTCTAAAGCGTTGCGAGTGAATTAAAATCAAATTAGTGAATTACATTGTGTTTCCCTGGGCAAGCAGAACTCCTGAGGTTCGTTGTGCATTGCTGTACTGGGTTTCAGGGGAGAGCACTAAGCAGTTTAATGAAAGTTCATGAGTGTTAACAAAAGTTCATGAGTATTAACATTTGAGATGTGTTAGCAGCATTTTCTGAAATTCGTAACATGTATGTTACCATACCTGGGAAGAATTTTACTTCTGGTTGACTGCAGCTTGTACTCTTACAGCCTGCTTTGGATATGTCTTTTTTATTTACGTAGTTGACTGAAAGTTATTCTGCATTTCGGTCTTGGTCACTTCTGGATTAGTGTTCTTTCAGTCACTGATACTCAGATCCAAGGACAGAGGCAATTCACCTTCCTAAGAAGCTGAAGTTGAGTGCAGTGTTTTCACTTGCCTGAGGAGAGTGGTTCATAGGCCAGACAGGGCTGCTACTCAGCGGGATCTTGGCGGGATGGAGATATGGGCAGACAGAAACCTCTGAAATTCCAGCAGAGTCAATAAGAAAGCCATGCACCTAGAACAGGTTGGGAAGATTTGATGGAGTGCAGCCTTACAGGAGAGGACCCAAGTGTTGTGGTGGACCACATGCTGGTTAGAGGGCTGGAGCACGTGGCATTCTAGGAGAAGCAGAGGTGGGTTTGTTCAACCTGAAGAGAAGGTGAAGGAAGGGGAGATCGTGCTGTTGTGGGTAGAAGCTGTAGAGCCAGGCTGCTCTTGGAGGTGCCTGACTGTGGGGTGAGGAGCAGTGGATACAAGCTGGTTTAGCTACAAGGAGGGTCTTCATGGTTGTGGTTTGTTTTTGTTTTGTTTGTCTGTTTTTAGCGTGGACAATAGTCAAACACTGAAGGGGAGCTCTAGTGAGTGTGGAATGTCCATCCATGGAGGTGTTAAAACTGCCCTGGACAAGAGTCTGTGCAATGACATCTGATTCAGCTTGTACTGAATGTGAAAATCCCTGCCAACCTAAACTGTCCTGTTACTCTGTGATTGCTGAAAGAAGAGGCATTATTACTTCAGAAATGGGTTGTTAGAGTCATGATTAGGAGAACACAAGTCATGTAAAGTATGCCAGGTTTCCTTGGAATTGCATCAGCAACAAGCAGAAATGCATAATGTTAATTTTATTTATTGAATGTTAATATTATATGACTGTAAAAAAAAAAGTAAGACATTGCATTGGTAATTTATGGCTTAGAATTTTTGTTGCAGAAGCTGCTATACTGTTTGAGAGAAAATTAATCAGGAGACCTGATGAGAATGTAAGGAGTTTTTCTTTCTTTCTTAGTTTTTCGAACTTGCTGTACAGTGAATTTTAGGCAGCAGTGTCTTTAGGAGTAGACACTGTCATGGAAGTTACTTTACTGTCAGGAAATTCTTAATGAGAAGAAAATGACTAGCCAGAGCTCTGCATGCAGCCAAGTCTTCAAAATTCAGAATTCAGATCATCTACCCATGGCACATTAACTCTGCTTTCACAGTGCTCCAGATTGTAAGTCATCTAAACTATCAGTTTTGACTCTCATCAATCTCCAGATGTCATGAAAGGTTAAGGACAAAGTTATGGTGAATTTAACTTAGTCTCTGCTGTATTTATTCTAAGACAGCATGGGCTGTGTGTTTCTGTGAGTTCATGTTGTGTTTGTTACACGTTTGAAGAATTTGCATCAACACTTCTTCAAGATGATTCCGTATTAAGGAAAAGCATGACATGGCTATTAAATATCTTTAGGGAGCCAATTTTTAATTAATTCTAGCTCATAAACTCATGGATTAGAGTATAAGCTGCCAGGAAATTAAATGTCTGTTTGAAAAGGAAGTACTGCAGTTTGGAGTATGATGCTTCTTATCTTCTGGACATTATAAAAAAAAAAAATCAGTTCTAGACTCAGAATAGAGTTCAACTCTGATATATGAGTGCCTTTTTCAAAAGTTATGGGCTGTAGTGACCAAGATATAATAGAATGTATTTTTTATCATCTTGCATTTAAACTGCTGGTTTTGGAATGGTGAAAAGAGTGAATCAATACAAAAGGTATAAAGTTCTTTTAGCAACCTGAAAAATGTGAGGTCACCCATTCACTGCATGTTTATTTGAAGGTTATTATTAAGTGCCTTGAGTTAGAAGGGGATTTGTAAGACTGCTTGATAGTGTGTCTTTATAATTTCAAGTGTGTATGACTTAGCAATGACTGCAAAGTCAGTTGATGAAATAATTTCCTTTTGAGGTTCTGGAAAAAGAAAAGATGTGTCAATGAAACCTTAAAGATTGACTTCCCCTAACTTGGTCTACTCTCAGTAAGCATTCAGCTTTCCACAGTTTTCAATTTCTTTGTTGAGTGGGATAGATCAAAGGAGGAGAGTCTCCTGTTAGCATTCTGTTCTTCTGAAAAATGCAGAAGAAACCATCTTCCTTCTTATTTGCAGCCATCTTCCTCCCTATATCAGAAGTGCTTTCCCTTTCTTGCTGGAAGATGCTTCCCACTTGGCTCCTTTGAGTTTGAGGTTTGTATGTGTGCTCCCTGCAGCCTGCATGAGAGGGCTGGGGCTGAACACTGAGCAGTTCAGTCAAAGACCCAGTGCCATCACTTGGTGTCTGCCTCCGTGTTCTCTGTGCCTGCAGGAATCACAGGTCTCAGAAAAACACCAACGCCCTCCCTCTGCGTTTTCACACCATAGGTAGATGTGAGAAAAGTGATGTCTGATTTCACTGTTGGTAATATGTCTGGCTGTGTGAAAAACAGGAATGTTTTTTAACCTGTTACGTTCTGCCGTGCCCCACCTGTACCAGGAGGAATATGCTGGGTTAATGACTTTAAATCAGTTTATTGCCAGAAGAGGAAAATCAGGAAAGCTTTCTGATATGGTAGCTGATGTACTTCAGGTACTTCCATATAACCAGGTTAGCACATGTCTTTTTACTGACACTTGTGACAAAACTTTCTCATATGTGTCTTCTTTCCCCTTCTGTGCATTCAGCATAATGGAATTCCTTTATGTTACTCCTATGCTCTGTAGATAAATGCTATTACATACAATACTACACATATCTCTTTCAGAGAAGTGAAACTCAAAACCTATGTTTTTGACAATCCAAAAACTATGCAGGGAACTGAATTCAGGCTGCTTCTGTACCTACTGGTCCTGCAAATACTTCAGCAGCCTGTTTATACCTCTTGTTTGGTGATGCCTTAGTCATTGTCACTAGAGAACATATGCAGTTTGGAGTGCAAATCTTCATTCAGGAGCTCTTCATGTTTCCAGGAAATGGAATTCCAAAATTAATTTTATTCTGGTGTCTTTTCAGGACACGTTTTACAAATTTAGGATGATTCTGAATGTAAATTGGCAGTATGTGAATTCTGATAAATCAAAGCATCTAATTGGAAGGTTTTTTCAAACCTTTTTATGTATCATTATGTTGTAAAGCTTGTTTGCCTCTGATTTAATTACTTAGCTTGTTAGTGTTAAGTTTTATGAAAAATGATCCCCAAAGCCTGCAAATAAGTAGTGATAATACATTTAAATGCAAACATCCAGATATTAATACTGCTTAATTGTAGTTTTGGGGGACATGTGATCATCAGAAAGACAGATTTATCTTATCTTGATTTCTTTAAAAAGTGATTCAGATTTAACTTCCTTGTTTAATTTTTTTGGTTTTTAGGGGTTTTTACCTTGGTGAAGGTATATTTGACAACTGTTGACTTGAAAGCTGCTTCTAGGATGTCTGAAGATGAGGAAAAGGTTAAACTCCGCCGAATCGAGCCTGCTATTCAGAAATTCATTAAAGTGGCAATTCCAACAGATTTGGAAAGGTTAAGAAAACACCAAATAAATATTGAGAAGGTTAGTGTTCACTTTTTACTAATGTAGTTCTTTTTGCAGTATAGAAGCAGTCACACTGAAAGATTATTTAGAGTTTTTGATGAGAAGTTGATGACAAAATGCTTTGATTAAAATTTGACTAAAGATGAAAGTTCTATATTTGTAATTGTGTGCACAAAGGCCTTTATGTTTGTAGTAAACACCAATGTTAGCATTAGCTTGGTTGAAATATTTGTATGATAATTTACATTTTATATCTTTTACAAGCATTTTAGCCATAATGAATGTGTTACAGTACTTTTGTGAGCTGTCATGATGATTTTCTCTTCAATAGTTTTTGTAAAATTAACTTTCAGCCATGTAAACCAAACATCCCTAGAAGTAAAAGGATAATTTTATAGAATCTGATCCTGTTTATTTTACAGGCTACTTTTAAGCAAAAATCACTAATTATGTCCAATTGCTTAGAGCAGCAACATTATTTACTTATGATGAAGCCAATATCTCTAACCTCATTTCATGAATATTGATTTAAACCTTAGGTTCCAGAGATAGTCCAAACAATTAATCTCTTAAATCACTGTTTGAAGAAACTATAAAATCAATATATAATGAAATTTGGCCTTGAGTACACCTTTCCAGAGGAAGTGGCTACCATAAATTCATCATCATAACTTCTCAACTATATGAGAGTCCAACTTTCTGTATGATCATTTTGGAAGTCGTAAAAGCTGTAGCCTTAAGAAATAAGTTGTCTGTACTTTTTCTTTCTTTCCATGTTTTCCCCATGAAAATTCTTGTTTTCTAAAGCACATTCCATGGATTGGATGGCTTTTCACTCCAAGAGGGAATAAAATACATGTGTATCCAAAAGAGGTACAGCTGTCTATAAGTCTCTGTTAGATAACAGCAATGGACTTGGTAGTGCATTGGTACTGCACTTCCCGTACTTGGTAGTACAGGAAGGTGGAGATTTTGTTTGGCTTACTGCCCTAGACTTTGTTGGTGATATGGAACAATCCTTTCCAAAAAAAAAAAAAAAAAAAAAAAAAAAAAAAAAAAAAAAAAAAAAAAAAAAAAAAGCTGTAATACACTTTTTCTCTCTTGCTTTCTGTTTCAGTTTCATTTCTTGCAGCTGTTTTAAAGGATGTTGTGTGAAACACTCTTTACCTTTGGCTGGGGTCCATTGTTGTGGTGGGAATATATGTAAAGGTGACACAAAATGAGAAATGAGGGTATCTGGGTCTTCTGCAGTCTTATCTGAGTGTGGACATTTATTGAAGAGCTTTTAGTAGGAGATATTATGGCAAACTTTTGAGTTCTCTCTATATCCATTGGATACTTTCAAGGAGAGGTGGAAGGGATCCAAAGCAGAAGCATGAAAGTTTCTTTCTAAAGAGAATTTCTCAAGAGAATATTCATAGAGCAAAAGAGATTGAGTGTCTAAGAGTAACCTAATGTTTTATATTTTTGTTGTGGAATACTATTTGGCTATAGCACAATTATGATTAAATATCACAGAAATATGGAACTATATAGTGATTTGGGTTGGAAGAGAAGCTTTAAAGATCATTTAGTCCAAACCCCCTGCCATGGGGTGAGAACACATTTCATTACATCAGGTTGCTCAAAGCCCCATCCAGCCTAGGCTTCCAGGATTGGGGCATTCACAACTTCTCTGGGCAATCTGTTCTAGTTCCTTATCACCCCCATTAGAAAAAAAATTCTTATGTCTATTCTCAACTTACCCTCTAAATATTTAAAAGCATTGCCCTTCATGCAGTCACTACAGGCCTTAGTAAAAAGTCTTCATCTTTCTTTTAAGCCCTCTTTATTTATAGAAAGGCTGCAATAGGGTCTCTCAAGAGCCTTCTCTTCTCCAAGCTGAACAATCCCAACTTTCTCAGCCTTTCTTCACAGGAGAGCTGTTCCAGCCCTTGGACCATTTTTGTGGCCCTCCTCTGGACCTGACATAAGAGGTTAGGATTCTGTAGATGTTTTTACTTCCTTAGTTTTACACGTATTTGTTCAGGATAAAATCATAGAATGTTAAGGGTTTGGAATGGACCTTAGAGATCATCTAGTCCCAACCCCCCTGCCATGGGCAGGAGCACCTTCCACTAGGCTCAAGGCCTTACCCAAACTGGCTTTGAACACTGCCAGGGATGGGGCATCCACTACCTCCCTGTGTCTCACCACCCTCACAGTGAGAAATTCCTTCCTAAGCTCTAACCTAAATTTCCTCTCTTGTAATTTGTACCCATTGTTCCTTGTCCTATCCCTACAGCTCCTGATAAATATTCCTTCTCTGGCTTTCTGGTAGGCCCCCTTCAGATACTTCTCTTCTCCAGGCTGAACAGCCCTAACTTCCACAATAAATAATGTGAATACCATCTCTTCTCAAGCTTTACTATCCTTGAGGCCCCCAGGGTGAATGCTGTCCAGGAGTGTGGCCTACTTTGTGTTGCATGACAAAGAGAAGTCAACAAGGAGGAATTCTCTGACCGTGTGAATGTCAGTGTGTTAAGTCATTGGATTCTTTGGGCCCATCACTAGCATATTCTGAATTTTGAAGCAAAGTAATAAAACAATATATTAAGCAGATGAATGTGCTGAATATCTCTAGAAGAAATTTTGAAGAGCAGTAAAGATTTCCTGAGGAATTTTTCTAAACTGGATAACAGGATTTCTTATTATTAGTTGTTTGGGCAATGTATTACAGTCAGCTGATGTCAAACAGGTGATGTTTTCCCTAGAACCTCAGAAATTCCTGTTTCAGTACTCTTTGAGAGGTGACTAAATTGGAAGATCTACTGTTGATACAGGGCTTTCTGTCCATTATATTTTAAAGAACACTGGCAGTAATTTTAATGGCATAGCAATTTATTCAGATGTTATTATTATTCAGTTTCCTGGAAGAATGACGTTAATCTGACTTTGTTGAACACTAAACCTTTTATCTTCCACAGCACTGCAAAGTCCTAACAGGAAAGAACTTCTTGCTCTGAAAATACTACTAAAGTAGTAACTTTAGATTTCTCCTTGTATTTTAGGAAGCTGAGTAACTTATGTCCCTTATTGCTGTGGCATCAATAATTATGGAATTATTATGAGGCTGTAGATAAAGTTTTTTATTGGTAACAAAGGTTATTAAGAAATTGAGGAATTAAACTTTACATAAAAATACCTTAGAAATCATGGTAAATATTTTGCCTTGTTATCTAAACAATAAATATTCTAATATTGTATAATGTTGTAAATACATTCTTTGTTAGTTTCAGCACAAATTCCAGGAATCACAGCTTCTACTTCTCTTACTTTACTACTCTTTTTCATGCTAAAATCTCTGTATTATTTGTGTCAACTGCCTGTAGCAGGCACTTTGATTTATTTGATTGATGAAAAGGTTGATATGTGATAATATGCAATTCTTTTGCCAAACTTGCTCTCTGCTAATGTAATAGTTAGTCTGGTCTCTGTCCCGTGGGAAGTACTGTATGGATAGTTTCCCACTGAAGTTAGTGGAGCCTCATGGAGGTGCCAGATCTGTCCTGATGGTTCTTGTAGCTGTGTTTGTAACTATATAGAAATGTTCAGTGTAAATGTAGACAGCAGCGTCGTGTAATGAATGCCATTTTCTTTGTCAACAGTGTCAGATACCTCATTGTCCTATAGACCAGTACTGTTTATCCTCTATTCCACTCCTTTCTCCTTCTTCTGCCATTTGTTCTTCTGCCCACCAACTGATTTATGCCACAGCAGTGTCAGGCTGCAGTATCATTTGTGTGTTAAAAACTGATATGGAAACCTTGGTTGTCTGTAATTCAGTAAAATACATTGTACAAAATTTTTCACAAAATACATTACTATTTACCTCTCTAATTTTGCAGTGGAACTGTTTAGGACTCAACTTCTTTACTTTCAGTTTTGAAAAATTAAAGTGATCATTTACCAAAGGTGGCTTTTTTTTTCTGCATAGCCAGTTGGTAAAAATAGCAACTCTAAGGAGTCTTTTTGCTCTGTTTTAGTACCAGAGATGCAGGCTCTGGGACAGATTGCACGAAGAGCACATCAACGCAGGACGAACGGTTCAGGTAAGCATATGAGAATGGCTGTGCTGCTGATGGGGTTGAATGGCAGACATAGTTCTGCTCACCTCAGGGATGGACCTTCAGAGAGACATACACTTGGCAGGTGGGTTTGACAAGCACACAGTTCAAGCACACAGTTTTGCTTTACTTCATTTAAATGTTAGGGATTTCCTAATTGTGTCCTATGAGGCAAATACAGTCAGAAATGTTTCTATATTCTTGAAAAAGCAAAAGTTTGGAGACTGTGATCTTTTGCAAACTGTCCTCTTACATTATTAAATTAGAAGACAGCTCTTGCAGTAAGGTATACTGGTAATTTTAAAGCATGATTTCAGACATAGAGAACATCTGGACTACTGGTTTGGTGTGCACATCTGTTGTTAGGTACATGATATCATCAAGGGAGGAAATACCAGCACATTGGTCAGCACAGGCATCATCTCAGTGACTTCACCTGTAGTCATCCATAACTCAGCACACAGGGAACCATGCACTGTTTCTAAAAATACCTATGTCTTGATGAAAATGATCAGAATCTCAGCCAGACATCAGCTAAATAGCACACAGGCAAAGTGGATTATTGGTACAGAAGAGCACAAAGACCACATCTGCAGCACAAAGTTTGCTGAGGCAGATGTAGCATCTGGTGGCTGTAACAGCTGCACTACCAGTCTTCTGGGGACAGACATGTGTTGGTCAGGAGAGGCATCTTGTGCAGGTTTCACAGGTGTTGTTCAGAGGAGGGACCTGTCTTTGCTACTGTAAATGACCTACACTGCACGTACACAAGCAGGACTTGCCAGCACAGGTGGCATAGCCTTAATTGCTCACAATTCTAATACTGTGAATTCCCATGTTTGTTTCAGTATCTTACTGATTCTTGTGGGAAATTAGAACAGACTAAAAACAAAACAAAACAAAAAACCACCACTAAAACCAGCTCACCTCAGAAAGAAGAACTTAATCCTGATTGAGCAACAGAATTAGATAGTAGGCAGAGCTGGAGTTACATGTCTTTTTTGAGGAATAGTGACCTTTTTGTTTAGTGTAGATAATACAAAGGGACACATTAAATCCAGTTAATATTCCTGCTCATTGGAGATTTGAGTGTGTATTTTGATTTTTCACCAAGTACTTTGGAAATTTTAATACAAGTTTATTCTTCATATTCAAAGAGGCTTCCAAAGGTGGAAGTTCTGTTAAAACAATGACATTTTAACAGGTGTGCCGTAGTAAGCATGTGTTTGCTTATGTCTGTTCTCTAATCTGTTTTCACATCTGAGTTGTGGGAAAGGCTTCTCTTGTAACTTTAAATTACCAGTATCATTTCTTTAGCAAGACAAAAAAGCTATCAATAATTAGAGAAAAAATAATTGTGTTGAAGATGTTATTTTTAGATATTTTAAGTGCTTTAATAAGAAAACTGCTTATTTGTCTCTACAGACATTTATATTTGTCTTGAATCTAAAGCTTGCTGTTTTTACTTTCAGTCAAAGTAAATTTTCTTAGGTTTTATTTAATGCCTATTGCTTCTAGCTCTAGATGCAGATCTAGATGTACTAAAGTAGTTTGCATTCTGATACCCAGAGAGCAGAATAAGTATCTGGGTCCATGCAAGAAGAGCAGACTGGCTCTTTGTTTTAATTAAATAGTTAGGAGTCTGGAGTACTTGATAATAAATTATATGACATGTAGAATGTGTTTGCCGTAAGCTGTTTAAATGTTTACTGATGGACTTGTGATCTGTTTGTTTGCAAAGAAATCAGATTAATTATTGTGATACCAAATGTTCTCTGCAGCACACACTTTGCTCTCAAAATTAGATGTTGTAAAAATACATTAGGAATCCCTAAGTCAATATTGACCCAAGGCATCCGCCACAGGTTTTAGACAAATATATGCACAGCCATTCTACATTTAATCCATGTGCACATAATTAGCCATTTTTCTGAATTTTCAGTTTACCCAGAATAATTACTTCTGTTGTAATTTTGATGATGGTCAAAATTATAATAGAAGTATAGATGAGTGTAAATCTGTTGCTCTGCTTTCAAGTGACTGGGTGACACATTAAAAACTTCTATAAAGGAAGGTGAAGAAAACAGATAAATCTTGCACATGGGCATGAAGAGACCCTTTCAAAAATAATGAGAAAATAGCTCTTGTGTATCTTGTATTAGTTTTTCTAAAGGTGTTCTTGTGTATTTTCATTTTTAGGGACAATCCATGGACTTCTTAAAATGTTAGAGCCTGAATGAATTTGCAGTTTTCTAGGCTTTGTCTGCATACATGCTGACTGTACCACACAATTAGTTAATTATTGCAAGGTTTAAGCTAATTTCTGTGGAATGGCAGTATTTTGTTGTAACATCTAAGGACCGCCCTGATCATTTTGGTGGTGAGAGGAAGGGAAGTGCTGCGGTTACTAGAGAGGAAATAAGATATTAAACAAAAAAAAAAGGAAAAATGCAGTGGATGAACAGTCTGGCTTTAGTATGTATTCAGCCCACAAAAAGAGACTCTGTTCTGCAAAATATATTTAGGCTGACATAGTCTCTCCACTGTATTACTCTAACCTGGAAAGCTGCTTGAAAAATGTTAATCTGTTTTTTCTTGATCACTTTTATGGTTTCTAGTTCAGCTGAAAATGCTTTACAAGTTAAAGGTGGTTCCTGATCAGCTTTTTATTGCATAAATCTTCAAAGCTCAGGTTGTTGGCTCAAGGCCTTGTATGGCTCAGGTCTTCTGTAACATTTCTAAAATGATCCTCAGATTAGGAACCTCTCTGGCTGTACTGTGTAGATATGCTGTGAGGGCATGAGGAGTAGTGCAGAAAACTGTATTTCTGCAGGAGATTCTTTGTGCTATCAGTGAAGGATCATGTAAAATCAGCTCATTATTGAAGCCTGCAGGGTAAAGATATCCTTAAACTCAAAGTTGCTTTGACCTAGGCCAAGAATTTTATAAGACTTGAGGGACATGGAGTAGAAGTGAACTGATTGTGTGGTAGTGGTCCAGAAAAGCCAGATAACTTAGTGGGATATATAAACAGGAGAGCAGTCAGTGTAGTCTCTCCTACAATCTTTTCAGTCAGCAGTAGGAGGATCCCAGGTAGAATAGTCCATCCAGTTTGGGCACCACACTTCTAAGGAAGGCATGAAGTGAATAGGGAGAGACCAGTGAATGCAGTCAGAAATTGAGAAAAAAGGACTTCTTGTAAAGAAAAACAAATAAGTTATTTTGCCCAAAGAGTGCCCAACAGCATTGTGCTGTCTGTCTGCAAACATGGAGAAGATGGTTGCAGAGGACAGGGCTTGTCTTTCCCTGTTTAGAACAGAGAGGATTAGAAATTCTGGTTTAAACTGAGGCTGGAGAGATTTCTGTTAGACATAAGGAAATGCTATAGTATACTGAATTCTGGCAGTGAGGTATGAAGGAAGTTGTAGCTCTTCAGAGAAGAGCTTTTATACAGAAAAACTCTTCTCTGAAGAGAAGTCCTTTTAAGTCCTTTTAAGACCAGACTAGATAAACAACAGACAGAAATAATATAGGACAGTGGATCATGCACTGAAGGGTTAACTTCCCAAGATTTTCACCAGTTCTATTTTCCTACTGTTTTTGTGAGAAAGCCATTTGAAACAAAGATTGCTGTTTGATTTTGGAAGTTCATGGATCAAAATTGCAACTATTATAAAGAAAAATTCTGTGTCTTTTGGGTTGAATTTGGAGAGTGCGAAACTCAGGAGTCTCCACAAATGAAAAGAGAATTTTGTATTACCTTCCTCACTAAATAATCTTGGTTTTAAAAAGTGCAGTTGGGATGAGAGTGATATACTTTCATGTTCTACCTAGAAATTAAACTCAGTGCCATTAAAATTATTATGAGAAGAAGTCACAGTCATTTGCATATCCATAACATTTGTGATGTTACACCCTGGTGAGCTCCTGGGATGTGTCTCCTCACAGCAGGACTGAACTTTTCTGCTAGGCTGAATCCATTCACCTTCTGTTTAATTGACAGTAAGTGGAACACAAGTCCTCTCTTCAAAACCACAAAGGAAGAGCTACTAAAATTAAATTTCACTAAATAGGCTAATATCATCATCTGATTCCTCCATCTTCTTGCTCAGAAATATTTTTCTTTGATCAGCAAAGTAATAATGAGCAGTGGAAGTGAGGATCTGGTTTAGCCATTCCTTAGGGTGAGCACTTCATACCTCTTTAAGCTTCTGTTCAGGATCTGTGCAAACTCCCATCAGCCAGTTGTGTTGTGTTGGTCACTGCACAAACTTGTAATTTGCCTCAGCAGCAGCTGCAGTGGTACAGATCCCAAGTAGAACTACATTTTAACTCAATTTCAACTGCAAAATTCTCCTTTTCTTTTAAAAGAAAAAGAAGCTGCTGTGGAACCATTGTTATCTCACCCCAAACTCACTGTTGTCATTGTTTCACTAGTTTTGTTTGTTTGACATGTCCTTTTTTTTTTTCCTCCATTGTTGCCAAAGACAGGATAATAGTAATAATTTCCTTTACTGAAGTAAAACAGCATGATCAGTCTCTAAAAATTAGATGATTGAATGTTGTGTTTAGATAGTCCCATTTTGCTACTTAAATGAAATTCCAAGCTTCTGTAAACCAAGAAATTTGGCACAGGGTGCAGCATGAAAGTGGTGACATTCTCCTTTTTTCAGTGCTTAGGAGCACACCATGGGGGGAAGATACCAGGAAGCACGAGGTAGACTGAGATGAGAAATGGATGAGGAAAGTTACTAGCTACCATGTTTCTAATTCAGCTCAGTGTCTTCCACAGTGGGGGTTTTTTTGTATCTCTCTTTGTTTTAATTGTCAATCAGCAGTTTTACCACAGGTTAGTCTTGAATAATGCAGCCTAATTTGGCTAATAGTACTCTTAATTTAAGCATACAGTATAATCTAATCTAATCTTAGTAATCTGACCCATGATTTTAAGGAATCAATAGTTCTTTCTTTGGAAGGTTGTGCAATGTTACTTCAACATGTGGTTGAATAATTTCCTTCCTTCTTCTCTAATTATATTTTCTACTATTTTTTTCATAAATATGAAAAACAATTAATTCCAATAGTGTATATAAATAAAATTAGTTGCATCTAGATCTTGCTTTTCCAGATAGTCAGTTTTACCTTTCTAAGGCATTACCTGTACCTGCTTTATATTTTGATAGAAAACCTTTCTATTTTTAACCACTCATTGGTGTCAATCCATTCTCTTGCTCTGTTGTGAGAAGAGAATTCAAATTAATTGGTAAATAATGTGACAAAGCGTAGAATTTATTGTATCACTGTGAAGTAATGCAGAGAATATATTTTTATTACAGTAATTTTTTTTAATAATTAGATAAAAACTCTGTCCTAAAAAAGTAAGTGGTGTAATTTAAACTGTAAATTTCTTCTTTTCATTTGTAGGACAAGAAAATTTGTGTGCAATTTTAAAGCCCAGGCAATGAAATGCCCCTTTATTTTTAATGCAGAAAGAAATTTATCTCATGTGAAATGCCTGTACACATACTCTTCTTGCTAGTTGTGAACAGTTTGTATCTCCTCAGAAGTCTTGTACCTAAAGAAGTATTTACATTTTTTATTAAATTTGATATTCCAATCAAACAAGTATATTTTTAGTTCATCTGGAAAAAAAAATTAAAAAGTAATCCTTCTCTTTTGTCCCTGAAGTTGTCTTCACAAAATGAAAGTTTTGGGGTTGTTGGGGGTTATGAATGACTGTATCCTGAGGTCCTGTGATCACCACAGTCACTTATTATTATAAAAAAAGCAAATTTTGTGAAGCAGTCACTTACTTTACTTGGATATTATTGCAGCTTGTGTAAATATTTTGGCAAAGACCTAAATTGACCAGAGAAACAGAAATAACTTCAGCAATTACACAATGAATTAATTAGTTGAATACTTTAATTGAAACCCAAAATAAAACAAACTGGCTTGGAGAAGTGGATAAAATACAAAACGACAGCCAGAAAAATCAAAATAGTGGTGGTGATGGCTTCAAAAATGTTTCTTCCTTGATCATAAAGATGATAGGTGCTTCCTAGGCACTGGAGCTGTCTGGTGTTCTCACACAGTAAGCTACAAAATAACTCTTAATACTCTTGCAGCAGCTCCGTGCCAATATGAGAGAGATGGAGAAGCTCTGCTTGCGAGTCCGGCAGGAAGACATCCCGGTTCTGCAGAGAATAATAAATCCCATTAAAGAGGAAGCTTCAGTTGCCATTAAGGACTTCCTGCAGCTGCATTCCGAGTCTGCAGAAGAACTTAAAAGGCAGCTCAAAGGACAGGAGGATGCCTCTTTAACCAGATCTGCAACTCTAGGACAAGGTAGGAGAATTTAATTTCTGTATTTATTGTATCTCTGTCATTGTATTCAGTATGCAATTTCTCTGACCAGCTATAAATGAAGTAAACAAATAAGATTTCAGTTGAAGAGTATTGTTAATGAAGGAAGTAGATTTCTTTCCCTACACCACACTTTTGTTATGCCGTGTCTGAATTTTGATAAGCAGAAAATGCTTAAATATCTTTAAAAAATTAAATATCTATGGCCTTCCGTGACAAAAGTCCTGTAGCCTTGGATCTTGAAATAGTGGACTGTTCATAGGGAGCAGAATACTTACATTCATGTTTCAAGGTAGCTTGGCTTCTTTTGCCCCCCCTGCAAATCACTTGATCATGTGCAAGTCATCATTTTGGCCATTTTCACTGAATTAATGAAGAAATAACCAGGAATATTTTTATATGACAGACAATGTAATACAGCATTGATGAAATGTATGTATGTATATATGTTCTTCCTATGTAAAGAAGAACATCTCTTCCTTTAACATTTTAACTTGGTAACTGACAAGAAAGGATTATAAATCCATTTCAATAAAAGATTTTGAAAACACACTGTGACATGCTAGAAATCAGATATGTTTGCTGGTCTTCCCTCCTTTCTGTATAAAATGTCTTTCAATCTTTGTTCTACCATTCTGTCTTCAGGAGAAGTCTCTGTTATGCCCTGGCACTGGTTAGTGCCCTCTCCTGATGATCTGTGAGAAGGTTGGTTCCACCAGGATTAAAACCTTCCCACATCTGTAATTGGTTTGATTGCTGCAGTAGCAGTATTACTTAAAATGATCTGAGCATTTCATGTGTCCTAAAATTGAAAGAGCATTCTCAGTCAGTAGCACTGTAGAAGAACCTGCTGTCAGATTTGATTTCATGACCGTTCTTGTTGTCGCATGCAGAACTACAAGAACTCTTTCAAGTGTGATTAACGAGCCAGTGAGCCTCGTGGTTGAGCAGGGAGAAAAGGAGATTTGGCAACCAGGCTTGCTTTCAAGACTGTCATGTACAGTAGTATCAGAAAACCATGTGAACATGAAGATCAATCAAACACAGTCACAGAACCCTTTGGGTTAGAAGGGACCCTTGGACCATCATCTAGATCCATGCTTCCTGCCATGGACAGGGACATCTCCAACAGACCAGGCTGCTCAGATCCAGCCTGGCCTTGAACTCTTTCAGGGATGGGGGCATCCACAGCTTCTCTGGGCAGCCTGTGCCAGTGCCTCACCACCCCCATTGTGAAAAACTTCTCTCTTCTTACAAGGCCAGCAGAATAGACTGAATTGTCTTCTGACATAAAAATCTCGACCTCTTCAACATGTTGTAGTTGGCTGTTCAGTAGTTTGTTCTAATATCTTTGTGGATTTCAAAGTCTCTTCTCTTGCAGTCCTCTGGAACCACCTTTTTCAAGTTCTAAAAAATATGCTGATATGAAAATGAAATTTCAGAGGCTGTTTTTAAAAATGCTGTAGAGTGAATTTCATCAAACCTTCAGACTCTAAATAGGCCTAGCTCATCCAAATATTTTTAACTTGTTCTCTTTATGTTTCAGCCTCTCTCTCTTATTTAATTGCATCAAATACCTGCTTAAAGCTACCTTTTTATGTGGCAATGCACTTCAACATCCTTGGTCTTCCTCTAACTTAAAAAACACTCACAGGAATTTCCTTGCTACCATTTATGCCTCTTGGTAGTTGCAATATATTTTTGTCCTAGTCTTCCTGTTATTAACTTCCCATGCTTATATTTTAATTTGTACTCATATTGTATGTCAAATTCTTGACATCCAGGGTGTTGAAGAGCTCTTGCTGCAGCCATAAACTTCCTCTGCATCAGGACAATTTGATGTCATCTTCAGCACAACCTGTTTTTTTAGTGTCTGCCAGCAGCTCTGCAGTCCTTTATCTTTTAGGAACTTCTTCCACATAATTTCTATTAATAATTTTACCCAATTTGTTGACATCTCTTTTGTGGAGAGCTCATTGTCTTCAATATTCAGTGATTCCCTTCATATATATTAGCCATTACTTTCAGTCTCTTTGTGCGCTCTTCTCGCTTATGATCAGAACTAAATTTAAGATACCTCTTCTGTTGGTGACTTTCTGCAGTTGTTCTCAGTACATTCCAATATTTCATTGGAAAGGCTTCATCCTGACTTACTGCTTCTCTTTTTCTACACAATTACATAGGTAGCAAATGGGAACTAGAATTTAATTTCAAAGAACAAGACTATTTCTGAAATCTGAAATACCTTTGAAGTACAGAGGACATTGAGTATAACAGCACTTCAGAAGGACAAATAAATTGATTAGAATGATGGGGATGAGAAGAACAGAAAAAATATTACTGGAATGGCAGGCATCTGCAAGTCTGCTCAGGAATGTGGAAATAATTCACCCCATTTAAAGTGAAACAGACATGCAGACAACTAAATACAATTAAACAGGTTTTTTTTCAAGTTTGCCTGCCTGTGCAAGCAGCCCTGTTGAATTGCTAACCCAGACACAGTGTATTGCCTATTCTTTTGTGCTTAGAGGCTGCAGTCCTGAAAGCAAATCTTGGCTGTTGATCTTAATCAAAGGAAGTTCAATAAGTGCCCGTTCTTTGTAGCATGTTGCTTCCCATCTGGTAGAGAAGGAAGGAGTTTACAAATTCAAATCTCCATTTAGAAGGCATGTCAGTGATATGATACAGTCCCTTCCCCCATTCATCATCCTCAACTGAGGGCCAATAGAAATGGAATTTAATTGCATATTAAACAAATATTAACAAAAGGTGAGACTCCACTTTTAAAATTACTAAAATCTTTTAAGCAACATATTGAATCTTCCAGAGCATTAGATTTTTATCTTGAGTGTAATGAGGTGTAAAGTTCCTCTGTGAAATCTGCAGAGGTGTTTTGTATTATTGTATTTCTGTGGAGATGCTGTATAAATGAACTGGTAGAGTCACTTCCATTCTCAATTCTATTAAAATTGGTTAGACTTGATAAAAAGTGAAGTAGTGAATATAAATTTCTTATTCATACTTTCAGCCCAAATGTGAACACCTCTTACCCTTCCTGTTCTTTACCTTAGTTTTTTAAAGTGAATAAAGAATTTTTGTGAGGATTTTTTTCTCAGTGATCTTCAGTTATTACAAAATGACAACATGTAAACCCTACTTACAGTTTTAATTTCTCTGGAATTTGTGTCATGCAAAGTTTTGCTTTTGCCACACTTTCAAGGATATGCTTTTCTACAGTAGGTCAGCATAGATTGTTAGGAACAGACCAGAGCATGGTCTTGGGAGGAGGCAGCTTTGCTTAGTGAGATTTTTATTTTGCTTTTGAATTATGGATACTTTAATTTTAGCCAACTTAGCATGCATGTGGTTGATTAGGGAAGAGTACACCTTTCTGGTCAGAAGAAATTTTATTTCGAAATAGGATTGTGTAGGATTGAAATGAAATAAAATTCTCAAAACCTGTGATAAATGAGTATGTGGCAGAACAGTTTTCTCAAAAAATGCACATGTTTGGATATATAATTAGTTATATTGAAAAGGAGAAAGGAATATTTTAGAACTGAGTATACAGCCTTAATTAATCTGAGGTTACTAATCAAAGATATGTTTTGGAAGAACAGGTGATGATTGTAGAACATGAAGTGCCTTCTGTGTCTGGATTCTTAAAGGAAAAGGGGTAGAAATACTTAAAAAGAAAACCAAGCCCAAGTTAAGCCCCCAAATGGCTTAGTGCATTCTTGTTACTCTGCTTACTTAGTAATTATGTCTAAATATCAATTTCATTCATGTTAGATTTCCGCTGAGCTGAGAGTAGGAAGATTGGGTCCTTCATCTATTTTGAGATATTGGGATAAAAATGTTGAGAAATGGACAAATGTTATGAAAATGTATCATTTTTATTTTATCTTAAATTAATTCCATGAATAAGCATGCACTGATATTTTTATGAATATGATTATATTTATTTGTTTTCCATTGGACATACCTGTTTTTGTAACAGTTATATAATATTATTATCGTACCTTGGCACAATCGTTGTATCTAAAGATTTGAATACAATATTTACACTTTAGTATTGTTAGATGTATCTAACCAGCCTTCCCCATAATAAGCTTTCTCTTGGGACTGCCTTTCCAAGGAAGGAAACACCAGTGTCCTACTGAAGGAGCGATCTCCCTTCAGAAATTGAAGTTGTTAGAATTGAGATGATCTTTGCACTGTGTTTACATGTACACCTTCTCCAGTCTGCCTTTCAGACTCCCAAGCTCTTCCTCAATCCTTGTATTGGCAAGCCAAACTTGTTTGTTATTTTTCTTTATTGCCACTCAATTTGTTGTCCCCAATTACAGGCACGTCCATGACATCTGCAGTGGCTCTGGAGTGGGCTCTGACTGGAGGAGGAGTTGTGTGTGCCTGTTCATCGTTACCTGCTCTCCCCAGTGCCACTCACTGTCTGCCATTCCCCGTTTTTAACACCATACTTTGTCCTAATGTCTTCTGCATTCAGTCCAGGTGATTTAGGGAGGAACATACTTGAGAGTATCTCGTGTACAGCACTGAGCTGCAAATGTCTGCCATCCTCACAGTACCATTTACCCAAATGATCTAGCACGGAATGCTGGGCACCACATTACTTGGGTTTCACTGCTTTTGCTTTGAAAGCTTTTTCTCCAGCTTCTTTTAGTTCCCAATGGCTGAAAATCAAACCAGTAGCATGATAATCAATCATAAAATGAATAACTGTCTGTTCAGTTTTGGGAGCACAGCGTTTTTATATGTCGTACATAAATGAAAAGTTTTTGTCCCAAGCCCGGTTTTCTCAGCCTGGTCGATACAAAATGAATTAAATGACCTTGAATTCAGGAGTATAATTTACTATCATTTCAGGACTGGTTGTGAAAATGTGCTGATAGAAATGAATCTATTTCTTTGTCAATAACATCCTTTTAAGAAACTGTGTAGTGCTGTAAAGCATTTCCCTATATGATCATTTTTGGGGCTGTTAGCTTGGCTTGAATTAGGTTAAGTATCAGGTTACCCTTGAGAAAGTTCAGGAGTGAGAAATTCTGTACACCACCTGCATCCTGGTTCAGTGCATTTATTTATAAACATCATGTTTCTCATTCAGAAACTTTATATAACACAGAAGTGAAGGATGGCTCCCAAAGTTTGATCCAGATCTACTCCCGCCTTCCGGAAATACCTCAGGAAGAAAATGCAGCTGAGTCCTGGGAAAGTTTAGAAGGGGTATGTTGTAACTCCCTCCCTGCCATGTTGGTGCTCTTGGTTTTAGCAACTATCACAGAATAACATTTTTTTTTATTTGCAGGACTTGGTTGAGCTCAGCCAGTTGGTGACTGAGTTTTCTCTCTTAGTCTGTGTAAGTATTAATTGTGCATTCTGTCCTACAGAGTCTCCTACAAAAAACAGGGTGCATGGGTAACTCCTAGGTGGGGTTGGGTGGAGACAAAAAAAGCTGAGGATGTATCTCTCCTGTGATTCAGTCTCTGCCAAGGTGACACTTTGAGGAGGCTGCAGTCTCTTCTTTCAGCACTAGTGCTGGGAGTTGCTCCCAAATTCTTGTCACTGGAGCAGCTACAATGTTCCTGCCTGTGCACATGGCCAGGAACTGAACTTCAGCAGAAGCTCTGCTGTGTTGATTGCAGACTTCTACCCAGGTCCTATTAGTTTTTACAATTTTTAATTGTAATGGTGATGGCAGCTTTTACTGCACAGGGTGTGTGTTTGTCAGGTATCTTTTCTCACTTAATCAGGAGTGCTAGAAAAATCTTCACCGTTATCATGCCTTTTGTCTGCTCTCACCACATTGCCAGAATGTTGGTTCCCAATGTTCAATTCTTCTTGTGCCATAGAGAATTTAAATGCACAATTCTCATCTCCTAGGAGAGTTCTTTAATCTCCTTCTATTGGGTTAGTAGGGATAAATAACCTAGCTTTTATCTTTTCTGCTGAGTATGTGCTGCTTCATCTATACAAAAAAACCCAAGTAAGAACCATTAGACTAGAGAAGGTCTGCAGAAATGTTCATTCAGTATTCTAAAGGTTAAAGGAAGAGGTCCTATTCCCAGGACTTACTGGATTTTGCACTTCACCATCATTAGATGTAATAGCAAGCACCTAAGGTGGGTGGACTGCATTGTAGATGAATACCAGAGCTGATGTACTCAGCAATTTGTGACTTAAGAAGAGGCAAAAAGTTCAGAATGCCTTTTATTTTAAGCTGAACATCAGCCATCTCATTATTTTGTGACACAAAACAGCCTGCGTACTGCTCAGATTAGAATATGAACAAACAAACCCACAGACCCCTTTATCTTCTGCTCCAGTGTTCCCTGGGAGAGACTGCAGGGGAACCTGACTGACTGCATTTGGAGAAAGGATGGAATGTTTTTGTAAAATCAAACAGTAAAATACAGAGCAACATCAAGTATATTTTCCTTGCTGTCAATATTTCTGAAGTCATTGTTCTATAATGTTGTAATTAAATACTTCTTAGATTTCTTGATGCAGCTTTGTATATTGGAGTTAGTACTGATCTTATAAATGCCCTTTATAGAATTTATTTTGAACGTGAGGCTCAGCAGGAAACAAAACAAGCTACTTCGGATTATTGTTCCTTTTGGACTGTGAATTCCTCTATCTATAGAAAAGACTTAGAAATCATTTTGAGTTGTTTTCTTTAACTGCAGCAAGACATTGTCTAATATCCAGCCCATATTATTACTTAATAGTTTAGATTTTTTTTGAAGTTAGTCTGTAGCTTCAGCAGAGTTTATCAGATGCTAATCATGGAGCACCACTAAGGCTGCCGGGTGCAGATGAAAGCTGCTGTGGGGCCCTGATTACAGGCATTAAAGTGGTGTGTATTGGCTCACTGCTGCTTCCCAGCAGGTTCCCTCACTCATAATTCCTTTGCATCTAGTCCCAGCAGGAGAAGATTGACAGGATTGAAGACCATGTCAACAGTGCTGCTGCGAATGTTGAAGAGGGAACCAAAAACTTGGGGAAGGTAGGGATCTGCTCCTGCTGGTGAATCAATGGTGCTCTGCCTCCCAGCCACCCTCTGTATTAACCCCATTGATCTCCCGTCTTTAATGCTGAGGGAACCAGCAATTAAGGGAATAAAGAAGAAATGACCCACAGGTAGCAGGGAAAAAAAAAATCAATCTCTCTTGTAATTTTCTATCACATCCAGGCTGCTAGAAAATACAATTATTTAATTTTGGGGGTGCCTTTTTAAACATTATTCTGGTTACTTTGTTTTGCCTGCAAAGACAAGTGCAGTCAGTGACTGGCTCACAAGAATCACGTAAACATTAAACAAGAGGCTGATGATAACCTGTCATTTCCATCCTGTTCCATGTCAGTTGCTAAATAAACCCCAAAGCTGCAGTCAGGCCCATCACTGAAAAGTCTGAGCGTTTTCTCAGTTTTTGATTTGATTTAAGGATGGTGACCAGGTAACACCCAGTGTACACAGAAACTAGAACCACGTGAAAGGACCTGGTTCACAACTGCATACACAAACCAGGATTTTGAATTGGTGTTATCATGTTCTGTCATACTTTTTTTAAATACTAATTTGTAAAGTTTATTTATCACTGAGCATTCAAGTCATTGCCAAGAGCAGTGAGGGGAAAATGCACATCGCCACAGGCAAGTATTCTAACTATTTTTTTTTTCCTTTACAGGCTGCAAAATACAAGCTGGCAGCTCTGCCTGTGGCAGGTGCAGTCATTGGTGGAATGGTGGGGGGTCCTATTGGTCTCCTTGCAGGCTTCAAAGTAGCAGGAATTGCAGCTGCACTTGGTGGTGGGATTTTGGGCTTCACAGGTGGAAAATTGATACAAAGAAAAAAACAAAAAATGATAGAGCAGGTCTCTTCCAGCTGTCCAGAGCTTTCTCACCAAAGTGCCAAAAAATACAGCTGAAGTATAGATTCATTATGGCCAGGAATAACAGTGTAGTAGCTGAGCTAATGACAGACTTGCAGCCTTATGCTTGATATACAAGGCTGAGTTGTGTGAATTTTGATGACAGTTCTGTTCCTTACGAGGGCTGAAGGAGCCGTGTCAGAATTTCTCTTTTCAGACATGGTGACATCAGTCCTTTGAAAATTATATGGATAACTTTTAATTACATAATTCTTAGGTAAGCTATATTCACAGCTGTAATAATGGGTGACAGGTGCTTCACGCCAAATTTGCACAAAGTGTCTTGCAGAGAATGGCAGGAGATACTTGGAAAATCCTAGTGCTTTCCCATGAATGCCATGAGAAGCTGGAGCTTTTATTGTAGTGCTCCAAAGACAAGGAGATAAATGCCATCATTCTTTCATGCTCATAGTATTTTAAATTTACCTTAATTTATCTGGATTCCCAAACTCTTCCTGTTATTCCCCAGGATATGACTGACTATGCCTGTTTAATAATACACAGGGAAGCATGTGTATTAAGAAAAAGCGAGAACGTTGAGTGAGCAAAGTAGAAAAAAGTTACGTCTCTATCACATCAGCACTGGAAGCAGCTTCTCCCCTTTCCAGGCAAGGCAGTGAATTTGTAAACTCTCCACCTTGCTCGAAGTGTAGTTGTGAATTGAACAGTCTAAGCAGCAACCCTGCAGCACTGCTGCTGGAGGGTAATAATTTTCCATAGTTGTTCAGCTCCTTGGCTTGTCCTGAGAACACTATACAGGACAAAGAGCCAAGCTCTGGCATGCTGAACCTGAAGCCTCACATTGCTGAAGCAGCACTTATTGCAAGATGTTGCCTTAGCTTCTCCTGGAGCCCAGAGCGCCCTGGTGGGAGAGCTGAACGGCTTTTTTGGAAGGCAGTCAGGCTGCAGCCAGGCCCACTCCCTCCACGGGCTGTTGTCCCTCAGGGTGGTGTGAGGCCCCAGGCCAGCTGAGAAGCAGCGAGGTCCCTTCACGCTGGCAGTGCCAGCAGGCAGCCCCAGGGGCGGGGACGGGGTCGGAAATGTCAACCTGCTAGAGCTCACGGCGTAAACCACCCTCGTGTGGGCAGCTGCGCTCTTGCATTACTCTCCAGTGCCAAAACTTCTGCTTCCACCCACACTGCAGTGTAGCTGCTCAGCCTCTTCAACATTTTGGGACATGCTGTGGAGCCTGTATGGGGTGAGATGCTGGCAGTGCTTTTGCTTGCTTTTTATAGTGGACACCTGTTAGGTTATCTTACCCTCCTTAAGAAGCCTTTTGCTGCTGGAGCTTCGATTGTTAAATGCAAGCTTATGTGTTGTTATTGTCATATAATTGTACAATTGTCACATAATTTACTGTTCTGAACATGGTCCTACCTCCACCCTTTCAGGACACTTCCACACTACTGCTGCTACTGTTTGGGGAAACAGAAATTGAGGTTGGGAAGCCACTTTTTGAAGTTTTTAGATTGGTCAATTCATCCTGAGCTCTGCTTGAGTTGTTTTCTTAGGTGCACAGTGAAGTCAGTATTGAAATAAGGCTCCCTAGCAGGGAACATGGTCCAGGGAAGTGTACTATAGAAAAGAGCTCCCTTTCAATAACCAGTACTTCGATATCATCACTGGAAATCACTGTCTGCTAATGACAGATAATGGGGTTTTGTGCCTAGAGACATTGCAAGCAACTGTTAGTTACAGCACAAATAACTTCTTCTAAGCAGTGCTTCCTTATTACTTTTAAAATACTGAAATTGCTATCAGCCAGAGCATTATGTCTATTTTAAGTAGGTCTGAGATTCAGGGAAACAATGTGTGCAAGAATAGTTTTCACAAGTAATTGCAGACATTGTCAAAACTGCATGTGTTGAAGCCTCGGTGCCTGCACTGGTAAAATCAGCTGGAGTGCAAAGCATGACCTGAGTAATTCAGCTCATTTGCTTCTGACAGGCAAAAAGCCCTTTCCTTTCAGTGCATCTACTTTGGAGGTAAACACAGTTAATGAGCGTGTAACAACTTCACTGTAAGGCTGTTAATTCCTTTGATATTTATTTTCTACATTTAAAGGAAGACACTAAGAAAAAAAGGGTTCTTAATCAGAAACTGGTTGATCCTGTGTATGATCTTCAAATGTGCTCTCTGCTTTCCTGCTGTATGCTGTGAAACCTGGTGCATATAAATGACAACAGCCACATGTGGACTCCATCCTCTCCCCCCAAGCTGGAACAATACCAGGACAATCTAAATTTTTAAGACTGAATTCCTGCCCCAGCTTATACAAATTCAGCTTGGTGTGCACTCATTTTATGAAATGTCTACTACAAAACCTGTTCTTCCCCTTGCATCCTTGTGGAGGCAATTTGAAATCATTGTGTACACACTAGATGTGGGAGACTGTTATTTAAGCTATGATATTTTAAAATAGGTGGGTTATTTACATATGCAAAGAAACATCAGCATGTGAGTAACCAAACTAGCAATTAAATTGCTAGGCATGTTACTCAGAAGAATTGTAAGATATAAATAATTCTTTCAGATGAAATAAAAGTTTTTGCCTACAAGACTGGTTGGAGCATTTACTGAGAACCAGGGTTTATTTCCTTTCAGCATCTAAAAGATTAATCCCTCCCAAATTTTATATTATTAAAATAATTGCACTACCAAGATATAAGAATCCTATAATGAGTTCCCACATCCTTCAGCTATCAAAATATTTACACTGACTGAAACTAATCTAAGTTCCTACAATGTCACAGGCATCCAGTAACTCTTACACATAAGGAGGCTCAGAAATGGACTCAAGTTCAATGAGAAACATTTTGGAATGGTTTTGTTCCCTAAGGGGATAACACTAATATTTTTGACAACTTCTTCTGGAAAAGCTGTGAGAAGTGTTAAAGGGAGTAGGAAGTTGAGCACCAAATGGTTAAAACCACAGATGCTGATCAGAGTAGAAGGGCTCAATTTGAAACACAACTTGGGATTTTGACAAGCACTTGGCTTCCTCAGGTGAAAGCTCAAGTGCCCCTCAGCAGAATGGGCAAGCCCAGCTCAGCTTTAGCTGTTCAACCTCCTGCCTGCAAAGAGAAAAGGCACTGGTGCAGCTGGGTCATCAAGAACCCAGGAGAATTAGGTCCAATGAATGCACACCAAAATTACCTGAGCATGTAACTGTCATAAAACTGTTACATCTAACTCTCGGCCTAGTGCTGGGGATGCCAAAGCTCTGGGAGCAAGTCCTTCCCCTCAAAAGCAAACTTGGATTAAGGAAGGGCAGAGGGGGTTCATCTCTTTCACTTCCTAGTTGAAAGCACCAGCCAGTGGACTGCTGGGTGGATGATGACCATCTCTCTTCAGAAAGAGAAGTTTAGACATCTTCCACCAAACACCTATAAATCCCATTCCTCCAAGAATCTCAAGGAAAAATAGGAACCTCAGAGGAATAAGGTAAGTACTTGCAGGTATCATGTAAGAATTGACTAAAATTTCAGGTGCCAGAACTCCTCCAGAAGTTACGTAACACATCCTGCAGATAATAAGTGTCAGCCTTAAAACCACACCCTGCTCACATCTTTTGATTCCAGCTGGAAGGCAGTATGACTCAGCTGCCAAAAATGCTTGATTTGTGATGAGATAGAGAATGGGGCAGGAGAAGACCTGGCTTTCAAGCCTTTTATGTGCACTCCAAAATGCATTCACAAGACCAACAAAAAAGTGTAGCTGTAAATGAAGCTTTGCAATACTGTTTTAGCTCCCAACTCTGCAGCTGCATACTCAGCTGTAGCTTAGTGTAGTACCACCAACTCTGTCCTCAGAAATGCTCCCTAGAAATCTGCTGTGCCTGGTGCTGGAGGGGCTTGAGTCAGGAGCCTGTGATGGGATCAACTTTTGCCACAGCTGCACAGGACCATGTAAGTCCTCTGTCAGTAACTGAGCCAGTGGCATTGAGCTGGGAGGCAAAATGGTCCTGAGCAGTGCCTGCACAGGTTGGGGCGCTTCCCTAAGTAAACCTGAACCCAGTGTTCCACCTGTCCAGAGAACAAAATTGCTTCCAAGGACACTGAACCCTGGGGCTCAAGTCCCAGACCTACACTCTGTGCAGTAAGTGTACAAATCCAGTTATCTCCAGCAATGCAGCACAAATCAACAGATACTCTGCCATCTCACAGTTTCTGTGTGTTCACCTCACGTAGCAGCTTGAAGGTTCATTGAGAAAATCTCGTAACAGAATGCCACAAGGAAAATGGTAATTCCTTCTGCAGAGCAGAATTCAAAAACTACAGAATAAGTAAGGCACAAGCCAGGCAAAGAGAGCGACAGAAAATTTGCAATGGTTGTTTGAACAGTGTCTGCCAGGAAGGCCAGGACCCAGAAGGACAAAAAAAACCCAAAAAACCCAGAGACTAATGGTAATATACATATACAGATATAAATTTAGGACTGACAAACTCAGATGCCTCTTGAGTCCTAGTCCTCTCTGATAGTGAAAGGTTTTTAACATTCCTGTCCTTTTACCACAACCACATGGGCAGTGTAATAATCTTAGTTCCAGGAAATTGGAGCAGCTCAGTACAGCCCCTTCATTCAAAATACAGCCATTATCATCAGAACTTTTCCTCTCCTCACTTGGTATTTTAATATTCCAGATTGTTTAATTGCTTAGACATTTACAGCCAGTAAAGCACCACACAAGATTCTGTAAAACTTTAATTTATTCCCCTCCCAAGTATCCAGAATAGAAGACCCTCTTAAGTTGGAGAAAAATGTGACAAAGAAATAGATTACCAGGATAGCTGTTCACAGAAGAAGAAAAAGCACATACTACCAAGGTTACACAGAAAACAACCCAAAAGTCCTATTTAATGGGATAGTGCAAGTTAACAGCATGTCTCTGGCAAGGATACCTTCATTTGGATTATAAAAGTTTTACAGAGTTAGATCAAGAGTCTGGATGGGTCTCTGATATTTTACTATAGCATTAAGAATGTACTGTTTGAAAGATGCTGTACAGAATGACCCACCAAACAAATGTATTTACAAGCCTGGGGAGGAAAAAATTATTTTTCAGTTTATTCAAAATAAAAATACACATAGAATTATGAAAATATAGGTTTACTATTTCCACCACACAGAAGTCAATGCTGTTGTCTGAAAGGCTTGCAAGATTATTTCAAGTTTTTTAAAGTTCATCTTTTTCCCTCAATAAGGTGTACCTATGTTCACTGGGTGCCAGTTTCTGGAATGAACTCTCTGGTGGGCTGCTTGCTAAATCCTGAATTGGCTGAAAAACAGAACAAACAGTAAAATTGTTTGTTAGACTAATAATCATTCATCTCCATTAAATGAAATTCTAGCATTATGGGAATGCAGAAATGTGGAGCATTCTCATAAATTGAGTTTGGGGTTTTTTGGAAGGTATGTTCCGAGTCCCAAGTAAGTGGAACACAGACACACACACACATTTTAAGTAATTCCAGCTAAGGATATTCCTTTTGTTGAAGCATCTCAAGGGCAGTGGCCATCACGTGAGTTTCTGTACAAGTCATACAGAAGTATTTCAAATGTACCCCACTGTGTATTTGCTTGAGTCTACCACTTGCTTTGGAGGCATTCTAGATTTATCTGCATGTGTTTTATAAGATATACCAGGGCAGAAGTGACATCAGTGCAAAAGTATTTTAGAATTACTTTTCCATGGAAACTAAAAGAAAACACCCCATACAAAAATACATGCAATTCAAGGGGCATAGGTGACCCATGACAGCAGCCTCCAGTTTAGTGAAAGCCAGTATTTATTTCCATTGCATCCACATCTTCCACAAGATGGCAGGATGCCATACAGAGATGGGAATGTAAACATCCCAGGTTTTGTGTGCATTTTTCAAGGCAGAAATGAGGCAAGAGCAAGCCTGCAGCTCTGGGTCCTGAGCCTGTGCCCAGATGGGCAGGCAGCAGGGTCCAGGGACTCCACAGGCTTCCTCCTTCCCTGGCTAAGCCTCCTCCTCAGGGCAATTGCCTGGCCTGTGCCTCAGTCTCCAGCCCTTATTTCTGCCCCTCCTCCTGATGACCTGAATTCTGGTTGCTCAATGAATTTCTGAGAAACACAGGGAACTACGAGTCAAATGAATTACAGCTGAGACAATTCAGCTCACGTGTTTTCACAGCCAGTCATGACAACATTCAAAATCAGTCATTCTCCTGGCCAAGGCAAGCCCTCCAGGGCTTTCACACTTTTAAATCTTTTGAGCAGGGCAACAGGAGGCTGCACTCAATTGACTTAGAGCAGTGCCATCCTTACCAGATCCCACAGATGAGCAGGAAAAGGAGCCTGTAGCTATAAATAGTTTCTGTCCCTCAGCCATGGAATGGCCCAAGGCTCCCCAACACAAGGGTACCTGTGGGACCAAAGCGGCCCTTTGAGCCCTGGACAACACAGTGTATACCTTGAAAGAAGTGTTTAAAACCAGTTCTTTCTTTGGAGGGTGTCCAAGGTAGAGAAAACATTCCCTGACAGTTAAATTTGCACTTTTCAGCAGGACCCCAAGCATGTGAGCTGAGTGGAGTATCAAGAAGAGACAAGGCTGATCGAGACACCATTAGAAGACTGCGATGAGCAGAGGGAATTGGGGCCGGTTATGTCCTTTCTTTTCTTACACTGAGGGGCTTCTGACTTTTGTCTGGAGAAGGATCTAGTCATTGTGTTCCTGAAGAGATCCCAGAAGTGACTTCCAGGCATGTAATTACACAACATGACAAGCTTTGAGTAGAACCATGAGGAAATCAAAGTGACAAGTGCAGCCTGTGAGCGCTGCTAATGCTGTTTGTCAACCACATTAACAAAAGCAGTAAGGCTTATTACTGCTCACCCATCCTTTCTTGATGCTCTAATAATTTGCCTCCTGCTTGCATTGGTAATATAGAAAACATTCCATCAATTGTTGTTTCCCCTTAGAAGCATCCTCTAGTAGTGTGTTGTGTGGGAAATAATGCAGCTATGATGGATTATCAGCTTTGTACTGAAGACACAGGAGAACCTTAAATCAGCTCTGTGAAGCCAGAACAGTCATCCAGCCCAAGATCTCCTGTTTCAGTGGAGAAAGTAAATATTCATATACTCTTGCCTTATTCAAGGCAAATAAGTACCATATTACCCCTAATGCCTAGTACCTGTAATACTCCCTGCCTTTACCCAAAGAAAGTTGAGGAGCCAAGCAAAAGCGGTAATGTTATGCTTCTGTTAACAGATTTTCACAAGACAGAACTTAAAAGTACAAATATACTAGAAGGTACAGCTCTGACAAAGAATAATACAAAGGTCTTTACTAAACAGCCAGATGAAATGTATTTGTTGTAACCTTACCTGACCAGGTGCTACATCAGTTGGATCAGGGCCATGATGAAACTCTCTATGCAATTTGCCAGAATGCAAGTCTAGTACAAATTGCTTCAGTTTACCTGGAACTCTGGAACAAATTCAACAGAAACATCCACATGTTTATTACAAGTTAAGTCCAAACACAGGAGATTTAAAGTGCACTGCTTAGAGTAGCTAACTTCTGTTTATCTAGCACACTATGTCTACTTTTAGGTGATTAATAGAGGACAGGGAGCCACATGGTTTGCTAAGGTATCCCACCAGCTTCTTTTTCTTTCCACTGTCTCTTGAGAACACAGCAAGTATTTCATCTTTTCAATAACTCCCACAGAGCTGTACCAGCCAATAACTTCATTGTGAACTCCCTCCAGCTCCCCACTAACCGTAATGTAAGAAGGAACAGCAGGTTCCAAATGCACAGTTTACAGATACAAATGACACTTGGGGAGCACTATTGACAAAACATCTTTGAAAGGCTCTCTACTGCCTCAGCAACTGCACATACACCACAGATAAGCACTAAGAGGATATCAATGTAAATCTAATCTGAGATCATCTACTGTCACCCACAGCAAATGTGCTAAACTACAGCATCCAGTTTTATTTGTGAAAAGTCAAGTTGACTAAAAATCTCAAAGTGAAAAATTAATCTAGTAAGTATTAAAGATGAGATAATCTACAGTGTGAGCACTACGCATGAAATCTAAAGGTAACATGTGAATGGACACAGGTTTTGTAGGGAGTCTTTCATCAAACTAATTATTACATTTAGGAAAGAGGAAGAAAGTGTGGTCAGACAAATTATCAGCAATATTTAAGATCATCAGAAAACTCTATGGATAAAATGCAGCAAATATTGATTCAGAGGGTATCATTACAGAAATGTCTGTAACCAATCAGGATTATACTGGTACTTTAAGAGGCCTCTTCACATCCCAGATGAGATAATGAATTAGTACCAATGGAGAAATAGGGGTTAATTCCAGCCTGGTTATCAGGACAGCAGACTTACTGCTCCTTGCTTTTCCTCAGGCTCCTGCCCAGTTCTAGGTCAGGCACATTGCTGGAGACATTCTCCTCTCCTAATGCAGCAAGGGCACTTGGTGCCTGCAGCCTCGTGTAGCTCAGCCTGTTCTTGCTGAGAAGCTACAACTCATCTATTGGACACTCCCTGCTATCATTTTCAGCCTGGAACAGCAGGATGAATAGGGCCAAATGGCCAGCAGATAAGAATAAAATAGCAATGGTCCCATTTGCCTGCCAAGTGCCTATTCTCCAAAAAGACAGCAAGCTCCCTGAAGAGAGAGGAAATCTTCTAGTGGACCAGCTCTGAAAGTGCCATATCCAAACCCTATTGGCTGGTGGCAGCATTGAGGTTACAAGAGACAGCCCAGGGCCAGTTTATGAAAGAGTCAGAAGGTTACTGAAGTGGTAGATGAAAGTCTCAGAATTAAGATTTTACTTATTATTAAAAAATAAAACCACCATACGAAACCACCCAACAAACAACAAAAGCATCCAAACCACATATACAAAAAAGAGTATCTTCCCAGGAGCTCCAAGCTCTTCTTGTTCCTAAACTGTGTTTTGCTATTTCTATGTATCAGCTCAACGTCCTAGAGTAAGGTTGAGTAATTATTTATCATTAGGCAACTGTCAACAATCCTGACATCTCTCTTTCAGCTTCATTTGTAAGTGACAACTGGTACACATCAAGCAAGTAGCTCTCATTATTCTGACAGTGTTTCACAGAAACTGAACATTTAAGAAACATAACATCAAAGTCTAAACTAAACATCTCTACTACCTCTCTGCAAGATGTTAATTTGTTTTAGGTCTGTTTAAAAAGTGCCAATAAAAAAGAGTGGTTTTGAAAGGCAAATATCCTATTTTTTTGCTAGGGTGTGCAGTGAATACAATCTTCCAAAGAAACAGAAACACAGGGAGAAAAATAGTCACTTATCAAGAATTTCAACATACATAGCTTCAGATATTTGAAAAACACTATTCAAGATACATCAAATAGAGACAACATTTTATAGATAAACATGAGGAGAATTGCAGAAAGAAGCTAACTTCGAACTCTCCTCCCATGTCAATATCTCAGGTAGAAAAATGTCTCCTGGAACAGCAGAACTAAACATGATACTACATTCACATTGCATGCTAACTCTGAGCTTTGAATCCTTGGTTTTGACAAAAATGAAATATCCAGCCTAGACATCTAACCAGGAGTTAGCAGGCAGTGTACGTGCACTGCCTCATTTGAGACAGAAACAAAGGGAGGTTTTTTTAACACCCAAGCAGAAGAGGAAGACAGAGCACTTGTCTCAGGCTGAAAGCCCCTGAAGAGAGCATTTACACATCTTCATTCCTTGACTGACCCATGCCAGACAGAACATCTGCTTCCAAGGCCACGCACCATAGTCAGGCTGAGGTAATGAGGGTTATCACAGCAGTATTTCACCTAAGCACCCTGGTAATTTGCTGTCACATATTTTATCCAGATAAACATGCCAGTGATTGGCCATTTTCCAAGATGCACATGGAAAATTTCACAAACCCACACAAGTATTTCTTTGCCAACTTTCCAGGTGTAGACTAATGCAGGAAGGCTAGAACTGCACTGCAGGAAAACCCAAACCTGCAGGCTGGGAATTATTACATGCTGTTTTTTACAGTAATCCCTGAATAACACAGTACTTCACATTCCATGTACTAGTTTTAATCTTTTAAAGTTGAGCTATCTAGATCACTACTAAGAATGCCATGCCAGGCTCCAAATGCCTAACCACGATGGAAAATAGCAAAACTGTGAAAGAAAAGAGGGCCAGCATCTAAGAACTTCATACGAGAGTCTTTTCTTGGATAAAGTAATATAACTCCATTTAAACAATGACTTCACGCCAGCACATCCTGCTATAAGGCTCTGACACTAAATCACACAGAGGCAGCCTTAGCAGGCCCAGATTTACTCATCTTCCTACCACAGTACTGATTGAAATATGAGCCTTTTCACTTGTTCTTCTCAAATTAAAAATGCACCAAGAAAAATACTTACGACAAGTCACTGAAGTCTGGAAAGACATACATGTGCCTGAAGCTATCAATGGCAATGACAGGGCAGTCTGCTGGAGTCTTCTGAATGTGGAGGAGTGGATGCCTGAATTTGTCACAGTCAGCATGGAGGAAGTTTATTGTACCTGAACATTGTGAGCAGACAAAAACCCTTGTTAGGATTTTTTTATTATTATCGTCTTGAAACCACTTTCCTAAGTATTACAAGGGTGGAGATATTAGATAGAACATGCAAAACTTGAAAATAGGTCTAAATAAACAACACCACCAAAATGCTACATTTTCTTAAAGTGTTTTTTTTTCCATATTACAGACTGAAGCTTTGTTTAATGCCCTCTCAAAACACATTAGATTATTTAGACAAGAAGGATTTCTGAAAGTTACTTACTAATAAATTGTGCATCTATTTTAATAATTTCCAGAGGAGTTGTGGTCCTCACTGTCAAAAATGCATGAAGCCCTTCAGTCTCAAGAGCTTGAAAGCTACAATTCTATTTGGCCTTTGCTTCCACTCCACTGAGTTGTCTGAAAAAAATTATACCAGTAAAACCAAGAAATAGTGGGAATTATTACAAACCTTTTTCACCTATTAACTGCCGTGCAACCTCCTGTTGGAATTTCTCTAAACTCTCCAAGTCATCTTTCATGTGGAAAAGTATGAGAAAAGGAAGGCCTTCTTCTGTCAGTTCCTGCACAGAAAAAGGACAAACACATTTCTTCCATTTCTCAAGGACACCAAATAGAGTGATTCCAACAATTTTCAAATTCAGTGAATCTCTACTTTAAAAACAGACAAAAGAGCAAGACCAAAGATTTTAACTGCTGACCCTTCCTCTGAGATACCCAAGTGATACAGTTAACCGTGTTTCCTCCCTCTTATCATATACAACAGATAAAGGATGACAGCAAGTCATTATCAGCATTTTGGGAAGGGATACACTTTCACTGGAATATTTGTGCAAAAGAAATCACCCGATTCTGAGAAAACACAGCAGCTCCAGAGAAACCACAATAAGGCCTGAGCGTCACGGTTGTTAAATGCTGAGGGTGTACTCTAGAACCCAGTTCTAGCTTATTCACACAGTAAATTGGTGCTTTCTTAGCATAACACAACAAGTGTCTTTGAATAACTCTATCCCCTCCTCGCTAAAAAAGAGAAAAGCAGAAGCTAATGACACAGCCAGAGCAGTTATGATCAAGTACTGCTCTCCTGCCAGTTACTGTGTTCTGACAGTTATCCTTTGGTCATCCTTTGTTGGACAGGCAAACTTTAGTTCCTCATATGAATCCGTTCTTGCAGTCCAATACCTTTTAAAGACCTCTGCCCACAGGCAGATAAATACAGGATTGCCTTGAATAATTTTTTCAGGATTTTTCTTTTACTCAAACAAAACACAAACACTTGCTTGCTCCAAAAGTGATTTTTGTCATCTCAACTCACTACAGCCTGATTGAAGAAATAATCATTTATCATCTAAGAAATGCCTACAGTTGTCTTTCATTTGCATAACTGCTATTAAAGCAAGTGCTGCTATTGCTTTGATTCTAGTCTACATCAGCATAAAAACTGTGCTTTTTGGGAAAGATAGTGACTTATTCTGCTGCCAAATTGAAGGGTTTAATCAGATATCTTCAATTTGCAGTAAGTTGAAGGAAAGACTTTCCCTATCAGTAGGCAGCCAGTTACACAGGGTACATGAAATGGCTCTTGTTCTCCCTTCAACCAAGTCCATCAGGTAAGTTGAAGCATGGTCTTTTAAACAGAAGACTGCAGAGATCCTCATAACTTCACTGCTCTTGAAATCCAATCCCTAAAACAACAACTAATCATATTCGCTCATTCTCATTTTTACACACACAAATTCAGCTGGGTCTCAGCCTCCTCTCTTACTACATGATGGGAAAAAGTCTGTTTTGTACTACTACAATTATGGCTCCATTTCCCTCACTTCAGCAAGTACGTTTCCAGAGGGAGAACTCCTAAACAGCTTGGCATTCTGGCTCTAAGGTCTTCTCTTGCTTGCAAGCAGCTAAAATGACAACCACAGCAAGTTACATTCACAAGATCAATTAATCTCTAAACAAGCTGTAAGAACAGCTGCCGTGAACCTTGCTAATTTTAGCCCTTCTATAAGATACCTTCCTTTGTTTCCTGTGCTATTCCAGCTTTCATATCACATCTCACTGACCAGGCAGGACAAGTGGAAGCTCCCTTAAAAGCTACTGTGTTGTCTGGCACTAAGAAAATCAGAAGGCTTTCTATTAGATCTCAGCTTCCCATATCACTTCTGTGTGCCTTTGAGAAACTTCTTACTGGTTCCAAACATCACAGTTCAGCACCTCCATTGGACAACACAGGTTCACTGCATCCATTTAACACAGAACTACACAGCCTGATTCCAGGTTAAACTGGGATTTCTTCTGAATAATATCCTGATCCCAACAGCCCTTGCCGGTCAAGCACAGGAACTGTCTCGAATGGGCAGTCCTCGAGCAGAAGACCCTGCTTCAGAGCTCAATTACTGGGTGTTTAAAGTGTATTCTAGTGCCACCAATACAGTTTAACAGTCACAGCACTTCATATTTTTATCCTGTAATATTGTGCAGTATGCACAATAAGATCCCATTTAAATAACAGTACAATCTCAGCATGCATAAATATCTCAATTTTGGCATGTTTAAATTTGTTTGGGTACCAGCAACACTGAAATTTTTAAACAAACTTTGCCAGGCAAAATGTCACATTGCAATTGTAACTATCTGCCTAAGCAAACAGGAGTCAAGGGTTAAGGGAACAACCAGAGAAACCACAACAGAATGTGGTACAAGCTAACAGTGATGAACCTTGGCTTCCAAGGCTCAGAATCCTGTTTCACTGTGGAAGAAGTACACTGAAAATCTACCACACGCTTCTAAAGATGTTAACACGCGGCATCTTTCACATATTGAGTTGCAAATGAACAATTAAGATTTGTTAACTATCAGAACTTTCCAATAAAAGCTGTCAGGATTGACTAGAAAACAGTCAATAAACATGGCTTAAGTAAAACCACCCTGTCCTTCCCTCTGCTATGAAACCTGAAGTGCTGCATGTGCCCAGAACAACAGATTCAGGATAAAAAGAATTAAGTGTGCAAACCGTGAATGAATCACAACTGATTCCCTGGTTTCTCATCCAGTATGGACAACGTACCATAATTTGTGACAAACCTTGGCAGATTTTCTAACAGATTCTGTACCTATGTACAAATACTCCTTTTGAGATGCTCCAAACTTGATAATTTTCTAAGGACTTTTTTTCACTTTATTTATTTTACAAAGAACAAAATAAAATATGGAGTTGGATATGGACAAAAGAAGAATAAGTTACAAAAGAAAACAAAAAAGCCTTGAAAGAAATAATAATGAGAAGAAAAGAGATGTTTAAAAACAAACTCCTGAATTCCACCTGACAAATTGCATACAAAAGAAGAAAAGCATAGGAAACAACGCATGAAACTAAAAAGATTAAGGTATTTCAATCTTTGTTAAGTGCTTTAACAAAGATTGAAAATAAAAACCTCACATAGTTTTCATTACCATTCCCAGAAAATTCCATGGTCAGCCACCATTTAATGTGCTTATTTATTAGCTAATGCTTTGGAAGTGGTTAATACAGTGAAATTTTTCTACCACTCACATTAACATCAACAGGAGGGAGTGGGGATGTTTAGCCTGGAGAAAAGGAGGCTCAGGGGAGACCCTATTGCTCTCTCCAACTGCTTGAGAGTGTAGCCAGGTGGGGGTTGGCCTCTTCTCCCAGATAACAAGTGACAGGAGAAGAGGAGATGACCTCAGGTTGCACCAGGGTAGGTTAAGATTGAATATTGGGAAAAACTTCCCCATGGAAAGGGTTGTGAAGCACTGGAACAGACTGCTCAGGGAAGTGGTAGAATCACCATTCCTGGAAGTGCTCAAAAAAACCTGTGGATTTGGCACCTAGGGACAAGGTTTAGTGTTGAGCACAGTGGTGCTGGGTTAACTGCTGGACTCAATGATCTTAGAGGTCTTTCCCAACCTTAATAGTTCTGTAATTATAACTTCTTACTTTGGTAGTGTATTAAACTACTACAGATCTGCCTCCAGTGAATTTCAAGAGTAACCAAAAAGCTCCTAAAGAATGAAAAGACATTATCTGACAGCCATTTTCTGTCTAAACCAAAATACACAAAGTTCTTTGATGTGGATTAGAGACCTTGAAAGAGACATTTTGTTTTCAAGAAAGAAACCCCAAATGTGGAATAGTAGAAAAAGTCCTACCTCCCCATTTTCAAATGTGATTTCTCGAACTAGTGGTACACATTTATCTTGTGTCCATGCATAAATCAAATCAAAATTGGTTAGTGAGCCTAAATACACCATATCGGGAGCATTTTCCTGTTGAAAAGAAAAATACAGTAGGATGAGAAACAGTAAAAATGACATTGCTGCCACAAAGATTACCTACTCAACATAAAATAACAGTATTCATATAAATATTTAAAACAAATCTTATACCAATATTCAACCTTGTGCATGCAAGATTTCTATTAAATATGTGATAAAAGTACAAATGGAAAATAAATATTACATATGATAATTTAAGCAGTCAACTCCATTTTAGAAGACAATTTATAAATAATGGGAGGCGCTTTGTTTCCAAATTAGGGATGCTTCAAGTAAGGGCTATTTAGATTTCTGCTTTCTGCTAGGCTGATAAATAATATCTCCAAACCTAAACCAAATGCAGACAGTGAGCTGCTTCAGTGAATGCTGCTAGTTACAGAGACTCATCAAAACCCCCTCCTAAAGTCCTACAGGACTCAAAACTGGTATTTTACATTTGCTTTGCCAAAGAGATATGAATAAATAATAATTTTCCTTTAGTTGCTAGTAGTTTTAACTTGTAATTCAGTGCTAGCATCCTTTAATTTAATTACAATTTTGGTTAACGTGAAGTGAAGCATGACTTCGCAAGCTGCGGCCACGATTAATTCAGAATTCCAACCTTAATTCAGAAATGCCATATAAATTAGGTAACTTCATATATTCTGTTGCTGGAAAAAAATAAAAATGCTTTGAAACTCCCTTCCCCCTCAGGTCTATTTGCATCTATTTCCTCTTTTGTAAGCAGCTCTTTTCATACAGTAAATTTGAGAAAGGAGCAGAGTTTGAGATAGTATGCCTCTATAAAGCAATTCTTGCGGATTTTCTTCTGTCCTGGATTTTCTTCCAGTAAAACTATGTTTATGAGAGTTCGTTAACCCGCAGTTTTTGTTGTTTTTTTTTTTTTTTTTTAATTAACACAAGAGCTCTTAACCCTTGTGGACTAAGGCATACAAGACAGTTAAGTAATAGCCATAAAAATACGCAGTAATTGTCACTTGCTTTGAAAAACATGAAGTGTTTTTCAAAGCAAGTGACAAGTGAAGTACCAGCTTCACAGATTTTAAAGAGTTCTACAGAACACACATGATGTGTTGACTGTGTTTAAAAAAAAAAAAAAAAAGATTAATTTTTTGGACATCGATCTTTCAAACTATAGGTTTAGGTTCTGTGCATTAACTGTTAACATGTGAGACTGATGTTTTTCACTGACTCAGAAACAGTAATTTTTATGATCCTATTCCTCACACTATTTAGTGATTAAATAAAACTAAGATCTGAGATGCAGTAACATACTGAATGATCTGAATACAGTATCCATATGTTTGTATTCACATATAATCACAACAATCAAAATAAAATACATAGTTACACTTACCCCTGGTGGCTTGTAGATTACATTGTCTCCGCTAAATCTCTCTGCTTTTGAAATAGCCCTACAACAAATCAACCAGTAAGCATGTCTTGGTACAGACAAATAAAATAACTGAGATACCAAAATTAATATTTTAATTTTCTATCCTCTTCTTACTTCTTTTTTTTTTTTTTCCTTTACAATTTGAGAATTAAAATCTTTCATTTTTAAAGTAAACTGTAAAGTGACTCCATAGAAACTTGGCCTGCCTAGATAAGAGGGCATCAAGAGAGTCAGCAAGATGCATCCCTAAGATCAAAAGTCTGGACTAAAGGCATCAAAGCGACAAGTGTTAAATGCCAGGACAATTTTGGGTAAAGACCATCAAAGAATTTAAAAAAAAGTCTTGAGGAAGCAAAGAAGAAGGTGGATTCTTGTTTGCATTTACTCTTTCTGTTCTGCTGTTTATACCAAGAATTGACATCTCCTCTACCTTGACAGAGAAGGGCTTTGAGGTGTCTACAGGCACAAGCAACGAGAAAACAGATAGCAAATGAGCCCCCACTGTCCATTTTATCCTCAGAACACATCTAGAGAGAACACACAGCATGCAGTTTCTGGCCACTGATGATACAGCAGGTGTGTACCTCTAAGACATACCATTCCTCCTTGGTATTCAGCTTACTACCTCACCTTGGTAAGCTCCTCTTTTGCCTTCAGACAATTTTACCCCAAATCACAGCAAAGTGCCCTAAAAGCTGCCATTTTGTACCCCAAAATTATAATCTTTTAATCAAGGTGGAACAGCTGTGCATCCAAGGGAGCAAACAGAAAAGTAAGAGAAGTCAAATTATCTGAATTTACCTCACTGCAAGATGAGCTACATCTTCCAGGGGTCTGAACAAATTTAGAGTGCTGAGAAAAATACAGACATCATAGGGCTTAACTCCAAGTACCTATGTTTTATTGATTTCTTTTGATCCAACTATCCTTTTCTTATCACATACAAAAGGTGGCTTGCAGAGTTATGTTACACCACCAGTATTTGCATCAGTTAAGAGATGTGTATTTTAAAATGTATTTTTGTATTTCCAACATGATTCTCCCCGTAATATGAAATGAGGCTTCCTAGTGGAAGGTGAACCACTTGCATCCCAAACAAGCCTTTGTGAAATAAGAAAGTGAAGCCACCTGCCCAATCACTGCTTGCTAAGCTGATGATAATCTATAATGAAATATATGCTCGAGGGTAACCCTGTGGTAGAACCTAAAATGTCCTCTTCTGTGCTCTTCCACTCCAGTAGCTGCAGCTATGACTGATTTTTTTTTCAGATAACTCAAATAAAGTGGGGACATGATGTGAAAATCCCAAATGCCTGAAGATACACCTTTTTAAAACAACTACTAAAATGGAAACACTTCAGTTTGCGTTTTGTCTTTTTTTGACGCAGTAATGTACAAGGTGAATCTCTGGAAAGCACACAACCCCCCCACTCTCCCCTGCTATATTTACTTGCTAATGTAAAATTAAAACAGTTCCTGGATTTATCACTTTCTGCCATGAATATAGTTCATCATAGCCTTTTAAGATAAAAGTATTTTTGGCTTTTTTTTCCCTGTTCAACCTTCTCTTCCATGTCACAAACATTACAGATTAATTCCTCTCTATTTCTAAAATCTACCTCTAACAATTTCTTCATCAGATTCTTCATCTATCTCCTCCTGCTTACAAGTCTTCTTTCAATAATCTTGTTCTGTGGTCACTTCAGATCTTAACAGAACTGTAAGGACCAGTTAATTTAAGAACACTTTTAAGCATCAAAATTATCTGCAACTAAGTACTATTAACAGAGTTTTAAAATAAGCTATTACAACTACCTAAAGCCAGAATAATTTTGGCATAATGGGACAGTTGTGCCTTGACAGAAGTTAGTCAAGCAACTATATTTCCCCTGTCAAATTGATGCTTTTATTTTAGCTTAAGAGAAATTTGAACATGACCACTCATGTAACCTCCCCAAACTATGTAGCTGTTGAACTCTGTCCATAGCAATACCAAAAGTCCTTTCCAGGGGCTGTTAGGATGCTCAGTCAGAAGAGTTCAACTGATCAATGCCAGCTCCCCATGAAGAATTTTGCTATATATAATCTGAATAAAAAACACTGCTCTATAGCCAGCATCTCCCTTGGAAGTCTTTTCACATACAATTGTTTTAGGAAGCTGAAGAGCCTCAGCTACTGAGAGATGAAAACATTTAGTTCCCAAGGTTGCTGTTGGGAAGGCTGCATGTTAAAACACTAACAGCTCCAGGCTAGAAAGGGAATGAGTGTCTGGAGATAAGAATAATGATAAACCTGCTGTGCAATCTGTGTTTACACAGGCAGGTTATCAATAATCAAACTGTGATCCATTCCACTATGTCTGCTTATTGCTTATATCTGAACAAAAAATAAAAATAAATCCCCTATAGTACTTACTTCAAGAACAGTGCACAACAACCAAGTGTTTCTTCTCATTATAGGCAATTGACACAAACAGCAAACCAAAGATGAACAGACTCAAAAAACAGGAGAGTGAATGTTGAAAGTAGTGCTATCTTACTAATTATTTTTTAAAAGTTATTTCTGAAAAGACTGAGAAGTTGAATGAGGGGCAAAAAATAATTAAATATTCTACTAGCAACTCAGAGTGGCTGTGCTGAGAACAAGGATGGGTGCAGCCATCAGAGAGCACTTGAGATAATGGCACTCACCAGGCATAAGACTGCCAGACCTACAGACCACAGATTTACAAGTCATGGTCAGGGCTGCTTACACAGTCATAGCAGTACCTGACTGGGGACTGAAGGAAGGGAAAGCCACGTGCAACCCTGCACTTTGCAAACACTCATCCCCACCCACAAACTATTTTTAGAGACATATTGGAAGAGGCATCAGGGACTGACAACAGGTTTTGTTCAAACAGATGAAACATTTTCCCTTGATACATCCTCTCAGTTTCTCTGCTATTCTCCACATCGCACAATTAAAAAAAAAACAACTCCTGATGCAATTCTGTGCAGCATAAAATCTGGCATAAACCATGCAAATTCCTGATTTTGCAACTGTGAGTAGACTGGAAACCACTACAATTGCATTAATGCTCAATCACTTCAAATTGGGGAGTGCTGGCACATTAAACACTGGAGAATGAATCCAGACTTTAATTTTATTATGCTACTTAAAAAGTGAATCACTCCCAATCTATTCTTCCCCTGAATTTTTGAAATATCACTGTAAATCTGTACAAGGAGAAATCTGAATTCCTGTAGATTTTTCTTCTAGACTTAAGCTGTATAACCCACCAATGCAATTTTCTTTCTAAGCTATTACACTGTGCACATAAAACTTGCATGAAAAAGGCCCAGGCGCCGAAATTAGGTATTTTGGAACAAGGTCTGCTCCCCTAACACCAAGAGGAAATGAGTAAACAACTACATTCCTTAGAGAAAAAAGGAAAAAAAAAAAAGGAATCATTAAAAACCCCCTCTTCCCTCTTCCTCTAATAACACAGGTTTTTAGGACACAAATATCCAGCATTCCCCCCACCCCAAACATCCTCAAGTACATTTAAACTATACTGACTAAGAATGGTAAATAAAGAAAAATGAAGCAAAAGATAAAAGTTGAATTTCACAGCAAACATTAAGGCTAGGAAGAGTTTTCTCCTTCTACCTCCTCAGTGCATTTATCTATTAGGTTTAGTCTCTTCAGTTATGCCACACTGAAAATAATAAAGAAGTCTATTTAATAAAATTATATAGACCTCATTAACAAAATTTCAATAATGAAGTCACAAAATTAAGAAATTTCAAAACTTACCCAAAGGCAGAGAGGAACACACAATCATCATGCAAAATATTCGCTACTCTTTCAAAGGTTCTGTAATTATCAGAGTCCTTTTGCTCAAAGTACCCAATAATATTTCTTCTGCTGCGCTGTAAAAACAAAGGTTGAATTATAACTTGCATCAAATTATCAAAAAGTGTCATTACTCCCTATAGATATTAAATACAGAGATGCCATTCATTCAGCAGTCAGTAAATGCAGAAATTATTTCTTTTTTGCCTTTTCAATATTCAGAAGAATCCTTGTGAATATTTTTTTGGTGAGGAATATTAAAAGTATCTTGTCAAATACAACACATTATTTGTTTCAAATTTTTAAAAGCAAGATAAATAACTTAGTAGTGGAGTAAATGTAGCACAAAGTGACTACACCAAACTAATTTGTAATACTGCAAATGATCCAGTTTTCCACTCAGTTAAAAAAAAAAAAACCACAAGGTACTGAACATTCCACAGTTCAACATTGAAAAAAAATCCAGAGAAGGAATAAAATTGAAACACTTACATCAAGAGAACTAATTTCTTCCAAATCCTGGACCTCCCGAATAGGGTTACTTTTCTGCTGCCTGATGTAATCTGCTATTGCTGTCACAGATCTCTGGCCCCTGTATTCCCTCTTCATCATCATGCCATTCCGGAAGAGTTTCAGAGTTGGGTATTTGCTTATCCTGTATCTCTGAGCTATATCAGCTAAAAAGAAATTAAGAAAATGAAAGCAAAGCCCTACAAATACAGAAATATACTGAACATGGTTTCTTACGTGTGTATATGTCTGCCTGTATGTGGAACCTCTGAACAAGCAGTTCTATATCTTTAAGCAACAAGAAGACAAAACAAAACAAAAAAAACCCAAAACAAAACAAAAACAAAAAAAACCCCAAAAAACTGAAACAAAACAAAAAAAAAAAACCAAACAAAAAACCTCCCCAAAAAAACAACGAAAAAATCCCAACAAAAATAACCCCCAAAAAACCCCTAAAACAAAACCACCAAAACCCTTCACACCTATATTCCCCCCACGTACTGATCTTCATAAAGAAAAAAATTACCAAAGTCTGCGTTAAGCAAAGACTCAACTTGATCATGTATACTCATTTAGTACACTTCCTACAAACAACTAGGAAGGCAAATTTAGGAGCCTAACAAGAACATGAGAATCTTCAAAGCTTGCTAATCTCAGTTAATCAATCCACTTGAGAAAATATTGATAAAATAAATAATTTCCTATTTTTCTTTAAACTTGGGATTTTCATCTCAATTGCAGTGCTGGAAATATAAACTGTCATGTCTAAAATGTTTGATAATGAAAACCCAGTGCAAAGTATTTTTTGAAGGCTGTGAAGGCCAGAAAACTGCTGTTACAGTTCTGAGATGTTCAGGTTTTGAACAAACACAAAATTTCAGGTTTCTAGATTAAGGCAAACGCCTCTTTGTTCAACCAGTATCATCATTCCCTCCAAGATAGGTTTTTATTCACATCAATACATGCAGTCCAGTCTTCTTCTAGACTTGGACCACACAGAGCTTCACACAAAAAAAGTAACATGTATTTGCACTTGTCCAGCACAAGAGCACTAGCGATTTTCACCTTTATCTAACAGGTCAGTTATTTAGTTATTCACAAGACTTACAAATGTAAAAGAATAAAAACAAAAAAAGGCTTTACAGGAAAATTAGGAGAGCAGCAAAGAAGAAAGCTAAGTAGAAGCAACACAGTCCAGTTTCCCACATATGTACATCCTGTGCCCCTTAACTTCAACCACTACTCAGGCATTAATGGGCTTCTTCACCACATCCCACCAGAGTTCTTAATATGCCTCTTTGTCCCTCTTCCACTTGGCTAAATCACTGGGACACAGCAAATTGCAACAGGAATGGCAGTTAGTCCCCAGGCACACACTGATGGGGAAGCTTACACATAATGAAGTGATTCATGGCACACTGAGCAGGATTCAGCTGCCTTGAGTTTTTACAGCAACCTTTGCTATGGTGTAGAAACTGGGTTTGTGCATCTCCAATATTCAGCAACTGCTTTAATAAAAGTTTTTTAAGTACTCAATAGCTTTGAATGCTATTCCTCCTTTCAAATGTGGCTAACAATTGTGACTTGACAATTTTCTGAGGAGGAACTGAAGAAATGATTTAACCAGATATACTTTGGGTTCTTAGGAAAGCAAGAATAAAAACAAACAATAAAGACAAAGTATGTAACGTTAGATTGATTTCCACAAGCACTTTCCTTTGGCTTTGGCTTTTGCTTTGCTTAATTATTCCCTCCTGTTCACTCCTCCCCTGGAAATAAATCTAGGAAAAAAGAAAATCTCACAGACCCTGTGAAAACTGTTTATCTTCTTTTACTGACTGGGATGCAGTTTACCTATACCTCTGGACCTAAACTCAACTAAATGCCCTCCAAAAACACCCACCTTCCCCAAGCTACTTAACCATTTGAGGAGACTCATTCCAGTCAACCACACCCACCACACTTCCCCTTCTTTTCTCTTTTAAGGAAAGACAGAGGTGGTGAATTCAGCGGACTGATCTACCCTTTGGAGACAGAGAAGTTTCATTCAGTTGACAGAGAGAGGAAGGCATTACAAGTGTGGCCTTTACACATATCCTTACTTTTCATGGACTCCTTACAAGTCACACAGCACCCTTCAGGTGACCTGGATTAGCCCACAGCAGGAAGGCAACCAAATGGGGTCCATGAGCACATGTGGCACAGTACTGAATGATGTGAGAACAAATCCACTCTGACAACAACGTCCCTTCTCAGTTATATATTTACCACAAAGCAGATTTGCTTTCTATCTTACACTTAGTCTTTTTTAAAGAGAATGGAGAAGTCTGAATTCCATGCTGCCTGGAGAACTCTCAGTGAAACCAACTGCTGCTAGACCAATACTAATCCTATTTACAGCTTTAGTTACTGAAAACAGTCTCTGTACCAGTTGCACAGCTTAAATGAGTCTGAGAACTGAAAAAAAAATGTGCATAGCAAAAGAATAAGAACCAGGTCTACTCCACAAAAATGTTCTCTAACATCTCCCAAGTAAACTTCAAAGCTTCACCAGCTTAGCCCAGTTCCTAAAAAGCTTTACATCACTACAAAACAGCAGAGAATTCAGCCTATCAATTTTGACTAAAAGGCCTTGACTTGTTTCCTAAATATCCCAGAAGTGCATTTCTTAATGCACTAATTACAGATAAAATTAAGGTAAAACATTTTATGTCCTCAGTGAAGAGTACTTTTATTTCAAATTAATACAAATTTCTCCATGGAGGATGCCAATATATTCAACATTAATCTACATTAGATTAATAATGTTTTCTTTCCTTAAACTCTACCACATTTTAGTTAAAGTACCTAAGAGCTGCCTGCAAGAAGGTGGCAAGTACAGCAGGATATCACTTTATATTTGCTTGGTAGAAGACAAACAACATCTGCAAGCCAGGCATTTGCTGCCCTTCTTCCCTGCTGATAGAAGGACCTTTGGTCTGACAGTACATGAGTGGATCCAATCTTGACCAAGGTCTGATAAGGGACAAGGAGCACAAAGTGTCAAGGTTTCACAGCAACACATTGAGATTAACAACTCCTCCTGTTACAGACTGCACAGCAAGAGAACACCAAACCCCACACTTCTCTGTCTCACAACATGGACCTTTTTCTCTCATGCTATTTCCACAGCTACAGGAGGATGCAAGGGTTGAAGAACGGGCATTCAGGGGGTCATAAAGGTTCTCCAAGATGGAGATTGCAGCACCTAAGGAGGTGGATCTTTATCAAGGGCTGAAGTTGTGTAAAAAGATTAATGGTAATAAATGCCCACTGTCAAAGCTGAATTCAAACATTATTTCATAAGCCAGTACCTGCATGATCTTTACAAATTGCATTGAGATTCCATGAATGCTGGTATTTGAACTAACACAGAGAAATGACACTCCTACACAAGTAAGTATTTGAAAACCATCTTTTTACAAAAAATAAAATGCAAGTACATGAAAAATTGTTTGAATTAATTCAAAAGTCAAATAGAGTAAACCTTAAATGCTTCATTAAGCCCTGGCATTTGATACAGGTAGAGATAGCATAAGCAGTGCAACTACAAAATTATATTCCTTTTAAAATTGGAAATACACAATGCAAATACATAGAATATTGTTTGAGCTCATTCACAGATTGCATTAGTTATACTAAATCCTAAATTAAATTTAAAAATATTTCCTGACATTCCCACTGCCCATTTTCTAATGAAAAGAGGTATTTGAAACAGACAAGGGCAACCTACCTAAAAAAAAAGTGTCCCAATTACCACTTTATGACTTTTGATTTTCTTCAGATATGAAGGTACCTAAAAGGAATAAACCTTGTGTCTGTATTTTGCTGAATTAATCATTAAATCACAAATCTAGTGTTTGTGCTACAAGAACAGTTTCACATTAGTTATGATAGGAAGCTACTGACATACTTGATAATCTTCTTTTCTTCTACAAATCAGAAGCTTTGAGCACAGCAATGACTGTTGGATTCAGATGATTCTTCTCCCCATTTTGCTCATTTACCTGTGCAACCATTTTGAAACTGCCCAGACTTTTTTTCACTATTCATTCTGCCAACTCCAACATGAATATCTCACAGCTGCCCCATTCTCTTCAGATATGCACTGTATTGACTGATACTTCTCCCAAGCAAAGCTCTGTCTTACAACAGGGAAGAGACAGCACCTCTTGTTTTGAAACAAACTTTAATGTGAAACCTGACATTTACACTCATGTTTTCTAAGACAGTCTCCCACATCATCTGGGCAAGATCCTCTAAGAAAGCAGGATTTGTGAGCTATCATTTGTGATCCATATCTCTATTTTATCTCTTGTACTGTCAGCCATTTCTCCAGAGCATTGTGTGTTCCTCTATTCAAAGGAATGCCAAAGCCCATTTTTTGGGGTGTCAGGCTTTTCTCATGGTGTGTACACACATTACCCAAGCTACAGCTTCAGGCAAGCACACAGCCCGTGACTTGTTTCCCAGAATACTTAAGACTCCACCATTCTAGGTTGACACCACAATACACTATCCAAAGTTCAGCTAGCTGGATATCAGATTACATCATCAAGAATCTCAACTCCACTGCCACCAAGTTGAAATTAAATGTACAATGAATAAAGTGCTGAAAAACTGCACCAAGACCCGCTACATTGAAGAAGGCTCCCACCCACAACGTAGCTAAGAAGGTCCTTCCCAGTGAAGGATCAGCAATATTTACAAGGTCACCATTAACTCAGTACACTGATCTAATTTTTCAGGGCCATAATTCACACTATGACTAAACAAATATTTAGATTTTAAGTCTACAAGACTGGTTCTCAAAAAACGTGTCCAGTAGGATTTGAACAATATTGCTAATTATCCTAAATGCCTACCTCATCATATAAGGCAGCACCTGAAGAATTCACATGCTGACAGAGGACTACAACAGCCTGAAAAGTTATCTGAAAGAAAATCAAAGTTTCAAAACTCAAACCCTGTAAAAATAACTTCTGAAAATACGCAGTGTCCCTTTTTTTAGAGGAGAGGGAGGTGGTCTTTTCATGTTGTCTGAGGAAGAGCTAGCACAAACCCAAACTACTGCATTTCCTAACTTTGGTGTTACATGATGGTTGTAGGAGTTACACAGCTACATATATAGAGAGTTTGAATTTTCTGGATCTAACACTAATCTTTATTTTGAGTGTCAAATCATCTCAAGTCTTCCTTACCCTTCTGCAGTATCTTCCATCTCAAAAATAATAAATTCTTTCAGCTGTATATGTGAAGCTGGAATGACCAAATGAGTATTCTGCGAGCTCACTTGAGATCAGTCAACATCTTTTGAAGTCCCTCAGGTTACCCACCAGGGCACACTACAGATGACAAATGAAATCTGTCTTTGATAGGTACCTTTTACTTTCATAATACACCATAAATTCTCCCCAGTTAAACTACTGCTTTTGTGACACTTGCAAGAAATCACGAGCCCTGGCGGAATACTCAGAAGAAGCAGAATTAGAAAGGAATTTGGGAAAGCATCTAAACTAGGCATCCTACTCCAATGATTGTGATACTGGTGACTTGTATGATGGACCAAAACAGGTAGCAGGAAAGCGATCAATATTCTGTATCAAATTCAGGTAACAGCAAATTCAAACCACCTTCTGCTGCAAAGGAGCACTCACAACAGCCATGCCTGCTCTAAACAGGGCCTCATCAGTAGGCATCCCACCATCTTCTTTGACAGACTAATAAAATCGGTCTCCTAAGGAGTGCCATCAACAACCTCTCCAAATCTCTTACACTTTTTATATTACCCAGATAACTCTCTCAGACTGGTTTTTTTTTTCCCAAGCAAAGTGACAAGAATGCAATGAAATACTCATGCTTGTTTAGAGTTTCATTTAGAGGTCCTTTATGCACTTCCAAATTTGTTATCATTGAATTCTTTTGCTTACCAAAGGCACAGGAGCAACACAATCTCATCTCTGCAGAGTAACATTAGCAACATGAGCACACATTGCAAGAACAGCCAGTCACAGAGCAGCAGCTCACAAAACTGAGGAAAAATACCACTCAGACACATTTGGAATGGAAGAACAGGTCCCTAAACAGTCTGTCCAGCAGAGCATCTCCTTCTTACGTCCCCTCAGTGAGAAACTGATTTATGTTTGGAGGCACAAAGATCTATTCAAACTAGCTACTATTTTTTATTTAACTCAGAAACCAAAGGAAAACATGGTGCAGGAGAACCAAACCCCCAATACATATACTTCAAGAATTGACAAGAATTTTGTAGCACAGCCCCTAATGCTGAATTTAGAGAAACTGTCCAAAATATAAACTCTCCCCCAGAGAAACATGAGTTCTAGATTGCAATATCCACTCACAGAGAACAGAAACATAGGAAATCTATTGTACTGAGTGAGTTTCCAACACTGCTGCTTAACACAAATGACTAAAAACACCCTGAAACACAAGCAAGAAAAAAAAATCACCCAAAAAACCCCAAACCAAAAAACAAGACCTTCCTAATATGTCTATGCAGTAAGATCTGTATTTTTATATGGAAGAACACTTTTACCAGGTATTATACTTGGAGAGGTGTCTAATATTTAAAATAGCTGAATTATTAAACTAAACATACCAAAACCATCAAAGATTTTTAACAAGACACAATGTAGCAGAACTCAGATACTTTTAAATTATAAAAGGATGTTGTCTTGGAAAAGCAGAGTACCTGCTTTAGCTATCTGCTCCGGATTTACATTTAGTGTATGTTGCACACCAGCTTAAACACAGCCTGGTGACTTTGCCTACATATTTCAGGTTTAATTATCTTCCACAATATTACAAACTACTGTAAAATATATATATTAAAAAAAAAAAAACATACAGAGGCTTAATATAGTGTTAATATGTATATTTTGTATTTTATCACATAAGGGACTATCACTTTCCAGAAAAAACATCTTTATATTGGCTATAAAAGCAGACAAAATGATGGTTTTGTCATTAGGCATCAAACATTTGGCAGTACATCAATAATTCTCTTTAATTTGCTTTACCCTCAGAAGCTGGTGTGAGCTGTTGGGCCCTGCAGTGTGCTTCAATAATAGTACATTAAATAGAAAGTATCTATGCCTGAGTAACCATTCTGAAAGCTGTTTTTGAGTGGCCAGAAATCAGCTATTTGGATTCCCTACAGAGTCTTGGCCTCAAAAAGAACCAAATCATTTGTAATGCAAATAATCCACCATCTCTAGAACACCATTCTAATAGCAAATTACTAGTGGTATAAAATCTACAGGCCTAACAAACCACCAAAATATTGACATAAAACCTCTAGTGTTGCTAAAATATGTAAACACATACAAAAAGATAAAGCTTGAATAAAAAAATCCCAAACCACTAACAATCTTGACACCAGCATTCAGCAAAATACTACGCAGGCTCAACCTTGATAATACAGTAATAACTGCTTTCTTACTAAAAAGCTGCTATTGCACAAGTTAAAATCCAAGTTAAAATAACTAAAACTTTAGGACATGCCCAATAATTGTGTGCCATAAAATGTACCATTGTTTAAAACCCAGCAAATAAATACTAGAAGCTAGGAATGACATGCACAACTCTGTTATTTCAATTCAAAAAGGCAATGTAAATCGCCTGTCATGAAAGGATTTCATTTTTAATTCTCACATTTTACACCTTCTGCAACAGCAGTCATGCTCATCTACTTAAATTAAGGACAAAAATAGTAAATACAGAGAACTAATGGTATTCCAGAAATATGAAGAAAAACCAAAACTCCCGGCTGCCTCCTACTACTTAGCCCACTACAAGTACTCCCAGGAGGGATGACAATCTCTCCTGTAGCATCTCCTCCTCCCAGCTCTCTGTAACAAGTGCCAATTACCTTAATTCAAAGAGCATATGAGATGATTAAGCAACAAACCTTTAAAGCATTTCAAACACTTGGTGGGGGGCAAAAAAAAGTTTTCTTAACTGTAACTGCTAAGACAAGAACATCTTATAGCTAAACACTGGGCAGCCAGCCCAGTGAGACTCTCAGTTATTCAAGCAACTGAAGCTACATCAACCAAAGCAAGGACTGCAGCAGTTAATTTAAACCTCAAGGATAAAACACAACAACACAGGCTGATTTGACTATGGTCTTTAGTGGGAACTTTGTAGAAAGTTTTGCAGTCATTATCTTGACATGAAAAGATGAGCCAATTTCCAGTGATGCTTGTCCTTAAAAATTAATAGTTTTGTAAAGCCCAAATAGTATAATCAGTATTGATTAAACTGAATTTCTCTGTTAATACACTTTGGGAATCACAAGCAACTATAAAGAAATTGTTCTTAGAAATGCTGTTCTTCAAGAAGCATAAAACAACACAGCTGATCCAATAGTGTAATAAAATTCCTGGTACTATCCAGTTGCCTTTCAATGTGCAGCAGATGCTCCTCACATTTTACTTATTAAGGGATTTAAAAGGAACTTTAGGGATTAGTACTAGCATAAAATAAGATTTTGCACATCATTTTCATGTACGTCTGGGCATAGGGAAAACCTAACCCAAATAGGCAACTGTTTGCTGGCATGTGTAACAACAGCAGAGCAAAACTCTGATCCCTGCCTGGCTGTGTGAAAGGAAACTTACAGCCCCCACCATGACTCCAAGGTGGAAGCAAGATCTGACCAGAACATATTATTCATGCTAACAGTGCTAGGTTACCCCTTCCTCTTCTTGGTTGTGAAGGCCTGCATCACTTGTGGCACTAGTGCTTCTCTGACACATGAATGAGCCAATTCGATTTATAATCAGAGCCCTTTTTTCCTCATTAAATGAGATAGGCTGAGCTGATAAAAAAATGATGTTGATGGAAGCAATGAGAAAGAAACATTGGAAATTGCCCTGACAAATTTGGAAGAAGAGGTTTGCTGATGTATTAAAAGCAGCCCTGAGCTAAATGATGGGCCAGCTACAGCTACACTTTGCACAGCTATTTAGCATATTTTTCAATACAATTAATAACTTGGTAGCAGGACAGCACAGGAAAAACCTAAATCAAGATTTACTTACAATGCTGATCACAGTCTACTCTAGCAAACACCACTTGATTCTTATCTGGATATTCTTCTTTGATTACATTAGAAGCTTCCTCAAAAATAGGATGCAGCATTTGGCTGAAGCGGCACCTGTAAATAGAACACAAAATCGTGACTTCAAAATATTGTGACTTGGAAATATTTAAATTGATGACTACTGGAACATTTCAATCTTTGAAGGAAAAAGGAAAAAAATGAAAACAAAGAAAAGCCATTGGAAAAAAATCACACCTGCCTGTAATCATCCCAGTAACTGACTGGATAAAAATCAGTTCAAAAGTAACTTGAATGAATCAGGTGCAGTAAAAAAAGTAATTCTGAAAGAACACATAGTTCAAGACATGCTCCCTTGCTTTATCTCCCTAAGAAACACCATTAATCAATTGTAAGCCTTTAGGAAATATATTCTATTCAGAAAGTATGTTGTTAATTTTTTTCTACCTGAATTACCTCATGGAAAGTGATTTTAAAAATAGAGTAGAAGTTGTTCCTTAGATTGTTGAGATTGAAATATTCACCAACACCTTCAAGAAATATCACAGGTAATTTTCTATGGGTCAACAATACAAGTTATAAGTATTACATATTATATTATTGCTCAAGTTTGGCAGAATTTGAGCAGACTACCTTTACAGCAGAAAGAACAAAGAGAACCCTAAGGGTCCCTTCCTCCAGTAATGTCAGATTTTGATGCAAATTCTCTCTTTTTGCCCACAGAAAAGGCGGTAGGATTGTAAAGATGCTTCAGTGGCTTTAGGGAGTTTAGAGTAACAGTAGCACACAAGCCCATTACAAATATGTCAATAAAATTATTTTATATTCTGTCCTTCCAAACATCTGGCAGATTTTTAAGTTGGAGATGCATAATGGCACTGTAGAAATTGTGAGAATGAGACTTCAAGGAGTAGACTTGCAATAAACCAGCCTGCACTGAAACCTACCTTAAACATAACAGCGACAGCCTGGGGATGCAGTTATGTCTGCAACAGCAAACATGTACGTGAAGAGCAAGTCTTGCTCTTGAAATGCCAAGAGAGCTGAAGTCCACCTTCTGAAAAAACCTGACTCTGGGCAGCCCAGCTGCATGCTACACATTTATGCAGCATGTATATGTTACCATGTATATGCTACAACGGCTTCTTGTCCCCCATTCTTCTCCACCCTTAAAACAGACCAAAGCTGATCTGTTCTCACTCGTAAGTCTGGTTACATCACAGACTGGCAGTGTGCTATGTTGAAGGATTATTGCTGCATGCCTAAATGTAATGATCATAATTAAGGCTACAATGTTTTAAAACTATAGCCTATTATAATGTGAACTAAGCAAGCACAGACAGAAGGAGAAGCAATTGGGACATAAATCCAGGTAAGAATTGGTTTGAAAGCAAGAGACTACTGTATTTTCAATTAGAAAACTATAGCCAAACATGACAGTTTCCAAAAGACAGAAGCTTAAATATAAAAAAAAAAACAACAACTTGAATAACTTACCAATCAGCATAAAAATTAACTAAAGCAACATCTGCATTGTCTGAGAAGAAAGAAAAAGAAAAAGCCCAATGTCACATTGTGAGGCAAACTCCTCAGTTCTTTTATTTGAGATTATAAAAGTATGTGCAAAAAAACTACAAAAGCAAATATTTCTAGATAATTCAGCATAAAGCTTAGCGTGATTGCTAGAAAACTGTTGGGGTAAGTCTCATCTGAAATACAATCTATAACAAATGAGAAAAAGATGAAAGAGGCCTTCAGTCAAGTGTTCTATTGACTTTATTAATATATAAGACAAAAAAAATGTAAGGCATTAAGACACACAAAGTAATTAAGTGACACATGCAGCAAAAATTATTTCTGGATTTAAAATTAAGGCACTTACATCCAGAAATTGAACTCTAGTAGCTCTTAAGCACTAGCTCTATTATTCATAAGTGTTAAAAATTAGTTAAAAGCTGAAATCCCAACTATTTGGGGTAGAAGACTGACAAACATGCAACCTGTCTCTGCAACTTGCTCTGGTTTGTCCTTACTTGTCTTATTTAACCTGGATACTATGGCAAAAGGTAGCAAAGAAATTTTCAGTCCCCAAAAATAGAAAAATGCTAAGGAACATTAAAAAAATGCAGTACTACAGGGATACATAAAATGAAGTAATGAAATAATGTTCTTATGCATTCCTTTTCACATATTAAAAAAAATTAAAAAACAAATTTCCAGCCCAAAAATGAAGTATTATCTTTATAGAACATAATAACCAACCATGCTTTAAATTAATTTTTAGTAGTAGTACTGACGTAGACACTGAAAAAAAATGAAATACATACTCAAACTACAGAATATCAGCCACAGCTTTATAAAGCAGAAATGCTGACAAAGCAGAAAATTGACAAAGCTACAGAGCAGTTACATGTGAAGATAAGGACGCTGAAAGCCTGGAAAAGACACCATGCTGATAAAGACAACTCTTGAGTAGGCTGGAGGACACCACCGTTTGATTACAATTATGGTGTTAAGATTTTCATTTTCAGCGAGGGATGCCAGTGGTGAATAGGTAAATAACAAGCACTGAAAAGTTCAGGGTTACCTCCAATGTATAAATTATTTCTTTAAAGTAATGCAATGAATTTCAGAAGCACTTACACTTAGCATATATTCCCTTTTGTGAATTGCATTTTATAAAATAATTTTATATTTTTCACTGTGGAAAAGGTATTTACCAACAACACTCATATCATAAGGCAGATTCTAGTCCAGACCTTATTAAAGATTTTTCACTGGATATATTTGAAACAATGTAATAACTTTTTCCTGCAAAGATAACAGGCAAGTTGCATACTTCTCAGAGGGAAAGGTTTCAGACGAGAAACACATATCTGTTTAATTTAAAGATTTCCATTCTATGAACCACCAGAATCAGGACACTGCTTAACCCGAGAAAAGGCAGAGCTGAACAAGCAAGATATATAAGGCCCATAACCATGGGTTTCACTTGCTGCTATTTTTTTGGGGGGAACTTTTAAAATGCCCTTTAGACTAGTTTTGGTTATGCAATCAAGCATTCCCTTCTACAAACAAGATAACAGTTATTTTCTTAAGACACTTCAAATTCTCATTGCAATACGTTAGTTCAGACAGCTAATTTCGACCACAGGCATTTAATATTTCTAAGCTGATTGCAATTCATATATTCCAAGCTAGGGTATGAATATTCATTTAATACCACTGCAATATTCACACAGATAAGTAACTGCAGACATACAAGGAAAAAAATTATTCGAAGTACTCACTTAAAATGTCATCTATATTTCCACTATCTAGACTTGTTATTTCACTTCTTGCTGGATTAAAAAGCCAAGACACCTAAAAAGAGAAAGCAAACCAGTAAGGTATGTTTCAGCAGTAATGTAGTAACTGATGTGTGATTTTTAAGTGTTGCAGTTCAAAAGCTGGAGAAGAACAGTAAAAGAACTGTAATTCAGTCAATGCATTTCAGATGACTGCAGTACTACAAATATACAAATAAACTATGGATATAACATACTTTCACATTTAAAAAAAAAATAGTTTTTTTAATGCAATTCTCTATTATGTAGCCAGAAATGTTACAGGTAAATTTGCACCTTTAAGAGTAATTTATATTCATAACTTCACTCTGAAGAAAGAAATGAAATCCCATTTCAGCAACCTCACACAGGTGGGCACGTAGGTTTTACCCAGAGACAAGTAATTCCTTCTGTCACTTACAGGACTCATCTGACAAAAAAGTTTCTCATTAAGTAAAGCCTCAACTACATGCATTTTTATTGCTGTTTTAGGAAACAATTTCAATACTTCTAAATCAACTAGCTACAGTCTTTTATCTCCTTCTGCATTTCCACTTAATACTACTTCAGTCCCAGCATGCAATGGGCTTATCAGACTATAAAAACCAAGAAACCATATCAGCCAAATCATTCAATTACAAAGCAACATTTATATTACTCTTAATGCAATTATCATAGCAATACACAATTTTATGGATGGACACTCATTTTCAGTGTAACTGGCCCAGATCTTTTTTTTTCTAAAATGCAGTGGAAGAAATAGGAAGTAGAGTTCTATCCCAGGTGAGAGAGGCATCATTGGGATGATGCTGAGAGTGAATTACAATTTATTTTTGCTTTGAGAGAGACAAGCGTGCAAATGTTGGAGTAGGATAACATAGATTCTTGTCTGGGACATGAATGTTTCCATCCTGAATAAGCCAGTCAGAAAGTCATCAATTCTCTAAGCACAGTTAAGGCTTGGACCAAATGCTCTGCTGTGATGCCTTCATGGTTTCAACTGATGTATGGTTCCTCAGCTGACAGAGGTAACAGGAAAGGAAAAGGAAGGTGTTTGGAAGAGAACTGAGAGGAATGCACAGGTAAAGGGGTTGGGCAGAGACCAGAGATTCACAGAGACACCCCGCACTGAGATGCAGTGGCACACAACATACACGCTATTGATGTTCCCAGAGACTTATTTACCCCTTGAGGTGCAAAGAAAATCTGCCTATAACTCAAGAGGCACCAAGGAAAAACACAGCTAAAAGCATAAAGACCGTCCAAATAAAACCACACAGAGCAGCTGCATAGCAGGAACCAGTGATACAAGGTTCTCTGCATTTACGGAAGAGCTCGAGACCTATCCTGACCCTATAGTAAGACCATGACTACAAAGAACAAGCCTCGAGGATATAGCTGCCTTTGACACTGTTTACAATTTATCAAAAAACTCATTTAATGTCACACACCAAATTTTGTAACATTTATTTCAAGTGTATATGAAACAGTTGATTGAAAAAAAAAAAATCACCAAACTGGATCCCTGCTGTCCTTAAGATCAGCTTCAAAACGGTAGGAAACTTCTGCAGTGAGACACTGTTAACAGCTCTAAAACTATCACTGTGAATTGCACACAGGTGGGATTTGCAGCAATCAATCATTTTCAATTCTTTCTAATTAGTGGCTCAGTAATCAGAAAGATTACTAATGTGGATCACTAATCACTTCCCAGTGAAGATAGTGATCCTTTTGCATTTCCCATATGGAGGCCCTTGGGTAACACATAACTCTGTCTTGCACTACAGGCTGAAAACACACCAGCTGCTGGAATTCAAAATATGTACCAGTGGTCCTCTCTTGGTAGTTGAATAAGATACCATTCTTAAATGCAAACCAAAGATTTGTGGTGGAGTTTGCACGGTCTTCCTGTGGCACTTCAACTGCTTGAGACAAGTGTCTAAACTGTGGCTCTAAAACGACTGTAGAGAAACAAACTGAGCTGCGAGGTCCAGAGATTAAAGAGGCAGTGTAACAACACAATCTGCCAAAAAATTATCTGATTAAGCAAGCTACGCAATGCACAAGTTCTAGCAGGCCAGTTCAGGGAGTTCCTGTGAAGATGCTGGCATTGCTGACTAGTGAGCATCAAGAAGGTAGGACTCTGCCTTCGGAGTGAGAAGCTACCTGTATGGACCCAGCCAAGCTACACCCAGAGAAGTAAGAGCTGATGGCAACCATTAGTGCAAACACCTCCCCATCACCCCTTGGGTGATGCACGGGATGACAGCTTCCATGGTGTTGCTGGAGGGAGGTTCTGGTAGTAGAAGTCATGTTTGAGTAATGGGTCAGGTCAGCATGTTCTAGCAAGGTTTCGTTTGTGCGCACGTGCTCCTCTGTTGCAAATGTTGGGTTTGACCTAACTTGAGTACAATTGAAGCAGTAGCTACAAATTAACAATAACAGCTGGAATATTGTTCTAGACAATAATGGATAGGGTATTTCAACAATAATTTTCTTGGCCATATGATCCTACTGAAGGTGACTTTGCAAATTCAATGTTCTAAGTCTTTAGCTGCCTTGCAAGGCCTCAAGAACCTCTGAAGACCACAGAGTTACTCTAACTGCTTGTAATCTTGGACAAGGTTTGTTTACTGAGAAAATCCACACAAGCCTCAGGAAAGCAGGAACTTTTCAGTTGCTGCACACAAGCTCTGCATCACCATTCACACTTGAAAAGAATTTCCACTGTTGGTCTTGGTGTAACTATTTTCACAGGAACTCAGCAGTAGCACTTCATATTGTCTAAACAAACCAAATGGGTAAGATAACAATTTCTTAAACCCTCCTGGGTTGTTCTAGTATAACTTTCCAATAGCAAGACAAATCTTATCTAATAGGATAAGTTACACATAAATTAAACATAACATAGATAAGCGTGTTATTTGCAGTCAAGAAATAGGCTCTGTTACTTAGCAGATATACTTCAATGGATCAGCAACTGTAGTCATATTTGCAGATTGCCACAATACACTTAAAACACATTTAACTTGCAGTGCAAATATTTAAGTGCACCATGAAAGCACAGGACTTACTAACCAATGAGCTCCTCTTCTAGACCGTGCTATATGCAGAAAAGAGGAATTAAAACTTCTTTATAGCACAAATAAATTCTGTGATTGCTCTCTTAACTCTTACTGTGGAAATGTGGTGCAAGCTGCATGAACTAAGACATTAACACCAAAACAAATATTCCAAACACTTTCATGTATTGAAGGTGAAAAACAAATTAACCATATACCCTATTGTCCCTTTGTATTACAGTAGTGGAAAAATACTGAGACTAAGAACACCTTCCCTCAAACGTTGCACAAAACCTGAGATAATTGAAATACTTTTCCCACTAGAAGTATAAAAATTTCTGTTTCGTCAAATATATTCATAATCATGTTCTCAAACATTTTATACTGACTAAATAATTGTGGGTGCCAAACTTTTAATAATAAGTAGACAGACTCACGGAAAAAAAGCTTTCCTTGAAGAAATGTCAATAAATATGCAAGACACACTCCAGCTGAAGCTTTCATTAAGGTATAATGCCTGTAAGGAAGAAAACACCTCCTTTTGACCCAGCAATCTTGCTGTCCCATGGGATGCAAGAGGGTTTATGATATTACTAGTATTAATATTTATCATAAAGGAATACAAATTTGTATTTAAATTTCTAAGAAGCTACACTGTTTTGAGCATATTTTCTGACCTTTTTTGAGGCCTATTCTTGATACCCATGAGCAGAAAACAAGACATTTTTGAGGAAATAATTTCTGACTATCAGCTACACACTTTATAACAGGTATTGAATGTAAGCTCTAAAAAACATAATGACTAAGAAAAGTGTTCAGAATTTTTCACTTTTAAATGCAAACTTTACATTCCACTGCTCATAGCAGGACATACGGATGATGGTTCATATTCGTAACTGAAGTAAAAAAAATAAATTTCAAACTGGTATTACAAGATAGCTACAAACTCATTGAAGAAAGCATCTTGAAAAAATAATTCAAAAGAAAAATTGGTTACTTAAGCGCACTTGAAAACAACTCAACTTTCTGCATTTACATTGGATGAAATTATGGGGTTTTTATATTTCTATTTTTTAAACATTCAAACTGAAAATCTGATGGTAAAAGTAAGTAGCTACGAAATAAAAAGTTTTTTAAAAATAGAGTAGAATATAATACATTAAATATTTGAGTGAAGCTGCTCAAGTTAGATTAGGACATTTATAATCTACTCACAATCACCTGACACTACAGAAAAATGACAAAACAAATGTAGACGGAAAGAAGCAAATGCAGAAAGCTTTACGCACTTGTGGGAGGAAAAATCAGAACTGAACAATGTGTTCAATTAGCTCATATGGGAGGGAGAGAAGAGGCAACGACATACACTTTTACTCTTCTGGTCCTCAGAAATACTGTCAAATAAAGCAGGAACATCATGGCTCAGGTTCGTGGGAGTTTCTGAAGATAACAGTGGTCACGTTTTTACTGGGAAGTTTAATTAGTAAAGAAATCTTACTGTTTCTGATCAAGATTTGGTCCTCACTTGAAGTTAGCCAATGACTTAGGGAGCCAGTGACAGTCACTTCTGAGGGGTAACTATGAATTAGCTGAGATTTATTCTGATTGTTTCCAATGAAAGACCTCAAAGCACTGCTGGAAAGTCACTGTGATCCTCCCAAACATGCCATGCAATGCCACACAAATATCCTTACACAAAACAAAATGCCTGGACAGAACCTATTCGACTCATACCCAACACTGAACCTCTGCCAGGTTTCACACCACATTCCCAAAGAGGAAATAAAAACACATCCAGTTTCAACTCACCTTCTGCTGACAGTATTGCTGTTCAATTACCATTCCACACATCTAATTAATAAAGTCTGCTGGTTACTCAAGAGATTTAGACAACCTTTTATCAACATTTTACCAGCACCAGTTAGTGTTGTTAGTTCTTTAATTGCTAACTGGAAAGGAGAGACAGACCTATAGTTTAATGGTACTTCTTTTTCAAGTATATTACTCTTTACATGCCACTTTCTTGCAAAATATTTTAACAGTTTAAATGTCATAACCTTAAAATTGAAAGAAAAGGAAAAAAGAACCCAGGTTTGTTGCATTCTAGTTCTTTGTACCTTTATTTTTTAATGCACATAATGAAGCAGAGGTCCTCATTTCCAAAGCAAACTATCTGTAGAATATAGAAAATGTATTCATGGAGCAATATGATTTCTAATTAGTACTACACCTGCAAAGCAATCAACAAGAACAGCCTTCATTTTCACTTGCTAAACTTTTCATTTACCTTTTCCTCCTGCTGGGAAATCCTAAAGGCACACAACTAAACCATCTTTCTCCCCTAACACAAAATCATTTTACATTTGGCAACCACATCTAGCCCACACCGAATCCAGATTGGCATGCTGAAGTTACTACCTGAAGTCCAAGCCCCCCAGGACCCTGCTGCTGACTGTCAGTCCCTGAGCACCTCTTTTTTTATGCATGCTGCTGATCTGCTGCCTGCATTAAACTCCTGGACAACAGGAAGCAGACGGGTTTACAGCCTGCTGTAGGACAATACAAATTGAAAGCAATCCCAGAAGACAGCAATGCCAAAGCTGGCTAGACATTGTAAGAGCCTCTGAATTTTGGCTTCAGAACCATCAATCAGGAACATCTTGCTGGCGGCATTCCCAGAAGCCCCATAATGAACCACAAAGTTCAGAGCAGAGAGAGGTAACAGTAAATAGAGAATGCTGAGGGAAAATAAAAAAAGAACATTATTCACCCTCTCAGTGAGAGCAGTTCAACTCTTAGTTGTCACCACTTGATTTCAGACTGTGCCCAAATATTTTCATAACTTAGACTGACTGCTACTATCCCTGGTGAATACGCAGGGTTTTTATTGGTAATGTAAGCTGCTTTCATTGTAAGACTATGAGACAAAGATCTATTAGTACAAAACATTAACTAATGATCTCTTCTCAATTACATTCAAGTTTTCAGAGCAATTTTTAAATGAAATTTAAAATTTCATTTTAATTTTCTTATAATTTTAATTATAATTATTATTATAATTAAACTTATAAACTTAAATAACTTAAATAACTTATAAACTTAAATAACTTATACACTTAAATAAACTTAATTATAATTATTTTCTTATAATTTTTCACTTTAGAACTGTATCTTAAATTTAGTCAGGAAAATTTAAAATGCTCAAAAGAAGCTACTTAAAACAGATTTAAAGATTGCAGTTACTAATGTTCAGGAGAACAGAGAAAAAAACATCTAACGAAACAGAAATATGGATAATATATAATTAGAAAAGTAAACTTACTTCTTTAGCCTTGATAGACAGCTCACTTTTACACTGTTTCAGCCAAATAGCACTGTAACTGCACTAAGCTAAGAGCAGAGTAGGGACCACCACATGAAAAAGAAGTCATGCAATTTTTTGTCTTCCACATATCTTGTTGTCTGCTCCCATTTTAAGTGTGTGGAAGGAATATTTGGAGTAGGTGCATATCTTAGTAATACTGAAAAACTTACCTTCAAATGAAACTACTGGAAACAGAAAAATTATAACGCTATCTTTGAAAATCCAAATTATATTGACATGCCAAATTAGGAAAAAGAACTCGCAGCTAATGGTTCCTAAAACTGAACTCAGCACACAAGCAAAGGAGTTGAAGGATTGTCATGTTTGACTGGGAATGGTTCACAGCTGCAGAGATCTCTCAATGGCCTGATACCACAGCCCCAAGGATTTCCAGAACAAAATGGATAAGTTAACCTCTCAACAGCTTGTGAGCCATCAATAGAAGACACAAGATGTTCATTCAAAAAGTCCATTGCTGGACTTTTTGAGATGAGATGAGAATTAAACATCATTATCACAACATGCAGTCCAATGCACTGCATTTTTTTCCACAAAGCTATTAGCAGCAGAACCATGCACTCAAACACAATTCTAAAGCTCAAGTCTCTGGGCATAAACCTATGGATCATGGTCTTTTATAGAAATGTTAAAGCAAGGACTCAAAAAATGACATGAGGCATGTCTAAAAAAATGTCACAGAGATAAGACCTGTAATTCATTTCCAGTTGAATTATTTGTAACTTTCAGTTATTTCCCTTGGCCTTTAGGGAAAAGAGTAATCTCCAGTCAGGGTTGTGATCCACTGGTTTTCTTGCCTTATACATCCACATAGAGAGAACACAGTCCATACACCTTCAAAAGACGTAAACAGATGTCTGAACATATGTATTAATTTGTGAATAATGTTCAGAGTGCTCTACGTCTCTACAACTAGGAATCTACCTTAAAGCCTGTTTCACAAATTTAAAGCTATGAATTCAGCTCCCCAGGAAACTACTGAAAACTCTAAATCTTTTGATATTTTATTTACCAAGCTGCTTCTCTTAAACAAGTAGCTAGAATTCCCCTGAAAAAGAAAGGTCACATTTGTGCAGCCTTTTAGGAAAAAAACACCTCATGTTCTGATAACTCTTTCTTTTCCATTTTGCCAACTGCTCTGATTATTTGGCAACAACACAAGGATACACTTTCAAGCAGGAGTAACACATAAAATACAAATGCAATCTCCAAAATGATTAGCACAAATTAAGCAGCTGTTGCTGTGTATGAAAGCCAGCACCCTTAAGGTCCTCAACTTGTTAAAGCATGATTCAGCAATATGAAATAAAGGGCAGATAGGTCTTGTCAAGACTTTGGTAAGGCTGGCAGAGCAGAATATTTTGCTGTCCCTTTTCACTGAGTCAGGGAAAAAGGTCCTGTTCTCTATTTTGGCCACTGCAATTAAATGTAAAACCCACTACCAAAACAATTTGTTGTAGACAGTTTAAATCTTGGAGACTGTGTACTTTTAACTCTGTTCCTCATTACAGAAAGCAACACACTATCCTGTTATTCATAATAATCTAGGGGCTTTCCTGTGCTCTTTATTGTAGTTTTTACACAGGGCCATTGCAGAACAAGAAATTAGCTTTTTCTTTTTATTTAATAATACAAATGTATTTATATTTTGTTCATTCTTGGACTGATGATGAAAATGCATATTAAAATAAAACAAAAACTTTTACATCCTTCTGTGAGAGGAGTGGCCATGGAATTCAGAATCTCTCCTTTAAAGCATAATCTTAGAGGAAGAAACCAAAAGTAGATGTAGTGTTTCCATAGGAAACCGTATTTCTTATGTCACATGAATGTTTGCTACCTTGGAGTAATTTGAAAAATTGAACATATTAGAGGATAACTGAATTTTCTATCCTTGCTGCCTGCACACATTCTACTGCTTTAAAAACAAACACAATTTCTATTTTGACAAATTTTACTACATATTGAGTTTGTTCTTTAATAAGACAAAAGCAACTTTTTTACAGTGAAATGATCAACTTCAACACCTACTCACTTCTAGCTGCTTAGTTTTTTATTAATTACACAATCTAGTCGCAATACTGAACACATTTTTACCCTTCTTCTCCAAAACATCAAGTTCTCCATATCTTTGCCTTAACAAGAAAGGTGGGAACTTTAAGCAAAGACAAACCTGTTCAGTTTTACCTTTCAGCTGGAACTTGTTTTAAGAGTGGGTATGAATTACTGAAACCAACTGCTCAAATGCCAATATAATATGACTACCATAAACACACAGCAACTAGCTCTCCATGAGAAAAATACCCACACTGCTCTAAACCGTGGAGCAGAGGCACTGGTTTAGAGGAAAGAAAAGGTAGTAAAAGCAACAAATAGACAAACAATATACTTTAACGAAAAATACAGTCATTCTCCTCATCTAGTCCACCCAAAGGGATGCAAAACATACTGATTTAACTTGCACTCTAAAGGAAATATAAGGGAAGACAAGACAGTGTCCATAACACTGTTTAGATTGTGCCATTTACCTTAGTGCAGCTGCTTGTTTGTACTTCTAAATAACAAAATCCTTTTGAAAGCACAGAATCACAGCCATTGTGATTCAGCTCATCCTTATTTGATGCTGAAGGAGGTGATAGTTAGAACTAAACAATGGAGCAGAGCAGCAAATGTATGGATGATTCTGTGGCAACTAGCAGTTCAAGTTAAATTCTGACCCTCTTCTACTTTTACTATTACACAGTCATGGTATGCTCTTGCGATCTCCACCACAATGCAGCCACATGTAACCATCTCATTTACTAACCTCAGATCTAGAGCTTTCAGCACTAATACTTCCAGTATCACTATGACTCTCCTTGTGCTACAGGTTTTGTTGGTTTTTTTTTCCTTCAGCATGACTGAGATGCCACTTTTCCTCAAATTACTTGCTAACAGTGCAGCAAAAGGCTAAGGTTTTGTTTGTACAACTATCAAAAGACAGCTACAATAATTTGTGATGCAGCCACTCATGGTGTATGAAGTGTTTGCCCACACATTAAAACCACTGAGATTCCATCCGGTGTTGTTGCTCCTCCTTCTTTTTCTCAGAAATCAAAATGAGGAACACCTCAGAATGTCAAAATTACAAGCTTTCTAAAATACAATGGAATTTTGATGCTGTTTATCATTCCCTTAACATCAGAACTCTGAACTTTAGAATAAATCCACTTAAAACATAATCTAAACTTACATTACTTTGGGTATTTTATTTTCTTCATTCCAAGCATAATTGTGATGCACACTCCAGAAACTTCCACTCTACACATGCAAACTGCCAATCATAGCGCATTAAAGCTCTTGGGACATCCATTAGCTTGTCTCTAGCAAACAATTTTTAGGCTAGCATTTATTATTTGCTACCTTAAAATGACATATGAGTGGGTAATGGATAAGATCTTTCCAAATAAGCGATGATTCTGTGTAATAGGAAGACTACTCCACAGCTGCATTCTAATTGACAAGTTGGCATAGGAAAAATCTCCCAATTCAAATGAGGAGGTAAAAAAAACCAGATACCTTTTAATAAATTAATCCATTGGCTTGTCTTCTAGGAAAGAGCACTGATTAAAGCAATGCTACCTGAACCTGAAGAGAAAAAGTTACCCTTGGGACCACAGGTGCATGTACCTTGAAGAATGAGAGGCTAATTTCAGACTGTATAAGACCTATTTTCTTTCTGCCCTAAACAGCTGCTAAGGTCCTGCACATATGTGGTCAATTTATCCTGGATAACTCTGGACAGCAGAAGAATAAATAATGCAGAGGACCAGACGCATACCACAGACATTTTGAAATGCACAAAAGAAAATCATACAGAGATTGGTCAACTTCTCTTCAAGGAATATTAGACCTGCCAGCTTCAAGCTCCCACAAAAACATCCAAGCAAGTATTCCAGACTGGTCCTAAAAATAGTATGAACACCCTAACATGGTGCAGTGCTTGAACTGGGAGCAAGTTTCGGACACCCTGGCTCTGCAATCAAGCAGCTTCATGTAGCAATCTTACTGCTCTCAACAGGGGAAGTCTGCTGCAACCAGAACTGTTAGCAAAATCCTCAGCGAAGTATCACAGGTATTTATTGGCTTATTGTAAAATATTTATTATCTATATAACACCAATTATATGTAGACATTTGCATAGGTTTAGCAAATTCTGCTGGCCTATGTTGACAGAAAAAAATTCTAAAAAGGTTCTCCCCCTGCAATTATACCTTTTAAACCAAAGCAGATTTAAATGCCATTGGAAAGTAATTCCTGAGAGGCCCTAACACTCGCTGAGCTCCCTTCACTAATTAATGGATCATTAGTAGGAAAGAGCCCCTAACTGTTCACCCCCTGTACCACATACTGTCTTAATTACCTTTGTGAAGCAACCAATTTGTCTTTCAGTTATTGTGTCCAAAATCCCAAGTGAATTGACTCAACAGGGAGAAGGAAAAAAAAGGAAAAAAGTTGCTTCGTACACACGTTTATGAAAATTCATAATTTGTATGACTGGCAAAGAATCTAGGAGCTAAGTGTTTCTAGCAAGAGTTAAGAAAGGGGATTTCAGTAAATTACGAGAGTCAGAAGTGATAGACTAACTAAAGGAACAAAAAGCTTTTCTTGGGATTACAAATATGGATATATCACTGAAAAGCTTTCCCTTTGTGCAGCTTTTGAGAAAGTTAATTATATCATCACTTCATAATCAAGACAGCTATGGGAAACAGCAAAACACTATCACAGCTGTTGTTTGCTTTTTCCAGACCATTGGAACAGGCACCTATTCCTTGCCTTTCAAAATACTTCCTTGCAGAGTTCTTAATGAACAAATTCTCTCTGTGTTTATGCCCAATTGCCACACGAATCCAGTTGGAGACAAAATATAAGCTTTACTGCCAGTTATTTTACAACAGAGATTAGACTGCTCTTCTCTCATTTTCACAAATCTATGAAAATAAAACCCAAAAAACCCTTGCAGACATTCATACTTTTTTTGGATGCACCTCAATGAAACTCACAAGAAACAGGCAAGAATCACTGATGCCAAACAAGACAGAAGACAAGCTGGCTGCAAAAAAAAAACACGCCGAGGAACCAGGTCATTTACTATATACTCCATTTCTAGAGTTCTACGTTCTGCTCAGGTTCCTATTTCCCTGAACATCATTTAGGATACAAAGTTTCAGTCATTAAAGAAATCTAAGCCACAGAGAAGTAACTTGCTTTCAAACAATGTAGCAAACCATATACCTGAAACCTCTCTGTGAATTAATACATCCTTCCTTTTGGTCCCAAAGTGAAGCAGCTGGGAGACTCCAACACATAAAACGTGGAAACTTACATCTTCCAGGAAACAAGATTTTGGACCTCCTGTGTTTCACTTCATTGCCACTGCTAATGCAACTTTTACATGTATGACTGGGGCTCACACTAGATCCCATCTATGATCTACTGCGATATTTATTTTTTACCAAAAAATATGTACCTCACAGGATCATTGAATAAAGTGACAAGACCTGAAGGCACTTGAGTCTTAATTCAGTTCACTCATAAAACACAGCTCGGAATGCCAAAAGGGCTCACAAGAGCATGCTGACTTTTCAAGGAGAACCTCTTTAGAGCTCAAAACCAATCCACTCCACAGGGCAGAAAGCTGGTACGGCAGAAGACTTGCACGGGTTAACAGAGAATTCTGGATGAGTTTAAAAAAAAAAAAAAGAGGGACCAGACAGAAGGTAGTGGTAAGAAAAATACTTGTTAGGAAGAGAGAAACACTGCTTGAGGTGGCAGCAGTCCAAGCTCAGCTGGAGTTGAGAGAGGGATGTTAAGGTAAGCTGGCAACAAAAGGAAGAGAGGAAGAGTAAGAAAATTGTAGGCTGCTGCTCAGCTAGCAGGGAACATAGAGACAAAGTACACAGAAAAGGCTTAGACATTCAATGTTGTCTTTGGCTGATTTTATACTGATGAGGTCTGAGCCTATAGCAGAGTTCCAGTGGAAAGAAGAATTACTCATGAGTAGAAGACCAAGTTAGAAAGCTCTTCTGCAACTGGGACATACACAGAGACACAGAACCAGACCAAATGCTTTTTCCTCTGGGTCACCAGGAGAATTGTGGAAACAAATTGTCTTTCCAGAAGCCACATCCATACAGCATGTATTTGGAATAAGTAAATCAATCTGTTTTCAGTGGCAAGACATTTAGCTCTGTAAACAAGGAAAAAGTACTGGGCGTTGTTTGCCTTGACTTCAGGAAGCCTCTAACAAAGCACCTCAAAGGATCCTTAGAGCTAAATTGTTGATGCATGCACTGAATAAGTGAACTATGAAGTGAGTGACACAGCAGCTGAACTGCTGAGCTCAAAGGGCTGTAACCAAAGATACCATGTCCGAGTGGCCTCTAAGGAAGTTTCTCCAGACCAATACTGGGATCAAGATTTGTCTGTAATAATGACCAGAAAGATGGAACAGTGCCATCTCAGCAGCTCCCGAGGATACAGGAACTGGGTGAAGTGCTTTATAAGCCAGAGGGAATATCTGCTATTCAGAGATACCTCAAATGGCTGGAGAAGTGGCCTGACAGAAACCTTGCAAAGTTCCACAAAGGCAAAGTCCTGTATCTCTGTTGGAATAATAGGCTGGGAGCCAACCAGATGGAAAACAGCTTTGCAGAAAAGGTCTTGGGGAGCAAGTTGAACAGCATGACCTTGCAGAAGAGGCAACCACACATTGGGCTGTGTTAGCAAAAGTGTAGCCAGAAGACCACAGGAAGCGATTCGTTCCTTTCATCTGGCACTTGTGTGAGCACATCTGGAGGATTCTGCCCAGCTTTGGGACCACCTGTACAAGACATTAACATATGGAAGTGAAGCCCAGCAGATGGCTGTGAAGGTGAGTAGTGACTGGAGACCAGGGTATACAAGGAGAGGCTGAGACAGCTGCATTTGCTCACCCTTAAGGAAAAGTTATTACTGCTGCTACCAGCAACCTAATCAGAGGTTATAGAGAAGGCAGAGCCAGGCTCTTCCCAAAGATGCAGTGATAGGACAAGAGACAATGTACATAATCCACATCTTCAGACAGACTTTTCAAAGAAAACTTGCAACGAAGTTTTGATTCAACACCAAAACAGGTGTCCAGAGAAGTTGCAGAACCTCTATCCTTGGAGTTATATAAGACAACTAGAAAAAAACCTGAACAATTCTATCCAAGTTAGTCTTGCACTGAGCAGGGAGTAATACCAGATAAGCCAGAGGGGAATATCTGCTATTCAGAGATACCTCAAATGGCTGGAGAAGTGGCCTGACAGAAACCTTGCAAAGTTCCACAAACTTAAGAAAGTCCTTTAAAATTTAAATGATAAAACTTCCAGTGGCAATCAAAAAAAAAAAAAAAAAACAACTCCAGAACTCTACAACTTGATCCTATCAGGTAAACACAATGAGATTCTCAATACTCCTCTCCATCAAAGCTTTCTTGCTAAAGCTGACACAGGTCAAGAAACAAGGGAGGGAAGAAACCTAGAACATTTACCATAATAACAACAGATGAAAAGGAGATTTACTGTGCTCAGCAGAAACCTTGTGTTGCATATATGATTACCAGTTATCTGCTGAAAGTATGCCCAGGGCATCTGCCTTTAGGTAACCATGTGTGATGTTGTGTCCTCAAGGCTTTCACCATTCCAACCACTATATGGTTTAAGGCACAGAGCACTGCACTTTGCATTTTGCTTAGTGCCACTGCAGAGGACATTTTTATGTCCTATCAGCACCCCTAGAGTAGATCTTGTGGATCACTACCATTAAAGGTCCATGTGCACCCATGTGAAGGAGCTTCCAGGTTTTGGTTTGCTGACTTTCTTCACTAGAAGAAGCTCCAAGTCACAGGTGCTCTGTGTCTTCCAGACACAGAACTGGAACTTTGCACATGTTTTAATGGCATGAATGGCTCTTAGCTATAAAGGGTGAATTATCAGGGTAGTCAGTTTTTCAGGAGTAGCATATATAAAAACAGGAAAAATTATAGAATTCTCTCCCAATATGCCTTGCTGCTTTTTGCAAGGCACTTTTACCAAAGCATGGAAACAGGGCTACAGCTGGTTTGGAAAAACAGAACATCCTCAACCAGCAGTAAAAAAAACCATTCTGAGGTAATGTTATAGTATAGCAATAACTTTGCAGAATAACTCTTAACAATGTAAAAAGAACTACCTGAGAGACAGTGAATTTGAAAATAAAAGCTATTCAGATTTCTAAAATCTTGACTATGAACTTTTTAAAATTAGACTATATGAGCACTTGACATTACTTACAATTTTGGAAAAGAAAAATTCATGTGTTTCTACTGGTGTTTAGGATGCTCCTGATGAAGGAAGTCATGTCAGGGAGAAAAGAAGGGTGAAGGCAGAACTCTCAAAAGGAAGTTTGATCTCACTTCTTTTCATCTACTCCTCCAGGAGATCTCTCCAGTTTGGAGTTTTGAAAGAAAATATTCCTTAGGCTCTGATCTCTACACCCTGTATCACTTCTGCTTATATCCCCAAATGTTCCTGTGTTTCCTCCTCTAGACCACCAGAGAACTCATTCTCAAATGGGGTGGGGGGAATAATGAATGAGTTATTGCTAATGCATCCAAACCCACTTAAAGCATTATTAAAGCACTTGTTTCTGAATTATCTCTAGACTCTCCTGAAGAGGTTTTGAAGAAGGTCTGGTATAAAATTTACAGCATATTTGCACACTTGCCTTACGCATGAGACAATTCCCTCCCCTTAAGCAAACAAAATACCTGGAAGCTATACAAGTGAGGCTTACAAAAGAGTCTGCAAGGGGAAAAATTTGTTCTCCTGAATAGCAGCATATAATCCTAAAGTCTTTCAAATGAAATAGGCTTGATAAAAATATATAGAATGTGGTAATTCTGCTTTCTTGAGAAAGCAATATAAGGGCCAGTGTCTTGCTTAAGAAAATTGTCCTGCCAAAAAAAACCACAAAAAAACTAACCAAACAAAACCCAAAGCAGATTATAGAGGCAAATAGTAAGGATATCAAAAGAAAAAGCAGTAAGTGTGTCATCACAGCCACCAGCAACAGAATCTCTGAGATCTTAGTGTCAATAACATATTTACACATTTTCCAGCATTGTTTGAGTCTTCTGTTGCAAGAAACAGTTCAGTTTCTTCTCTCTTCCCTCCTGAGCACTCCAAACAGGAAACTTGCCTAGCATAGCATGAAGAATACAAGTTGTCTTCACAGGGATTCAAGACTCCCCTGCTTCCCCTCTCCAAAGGGGAATGCTCCTCAGTTGCCTACTACTTAATTTAGAAATCATGGCAGATAATGGACAACTCAGAAGTCCTGTGCTACTCTTGAAGTGAACCCATTTCATTGTATAAGGCTCAGTGGTCTAAATTTTGCCTGTAATTACAATTTCTGACTCATGTTCATATTCAGAATATAGTATTTTGAGCAGCAGTCTCAATTACAAAATTAGTTTTCTAATACAAATGCAGAGAGAGGTAAATGCACAGATATACCCTCTGTATATCATAAAATATACAGAGTTCAACTTCTCCTTGGGCAACTTACTACACATTTAACACTACGTTAAAAGACAATTTTTATTTCATTTTTCTTTCATTATTTGGGTACTTGGTGTCACATTATCAAGACATGAAAGGCAGTGGCAGTAAAACAAGAAACAAAAATATTACCCTACAGTATTTTTCCCAGTTAGGAACTTCCTTCTTCATTTCCCTCACTATCCGTTGGTGGTTTCCTCCAGTCACAGCTTTTGCTCAGGGCACTGTGCATGAGCCTCCCAGGGAAGCACTGAGCAATACAAGTGCCTCTCAAACACATGCAGAAGAAGCATGTGCAATGGTGTCTTGTTCTAGAATATTCTTTAAAGGCAAAGTATACCTGACTGCGAGTACAGGCAAACACACAGAATGATTGGATAGAGCAAAGCCAAAGAGCCACACCTTGCCTTAGGGGAGAATGTGATGAGCCACTCTCCCATCAGCATTTATTCTGCTGTCTTGGATTCATCTCAAAGATCTGTCCTGCCCAGTATTAAGCAATATACCAACCAGGCAGAAACACCTCACTCTCCAAGAGCCCCCATGACATGCCTATGCATCTCTTGTTCCAGTCTTACAAACAGCTGTACAAGACCCTCTGTAGTCTGTGCCCTGCACTGCTCTTGAGGCAGGGGTCGGGCCAGCCTGTACCTCCCCTGTCCTCTCTCCAGTTTCCTTTCAACCCCCAGCAGCCCGGTACAATGCTGAAAAGAGTTGTGCTGGGACTGCAGGTATCTCTGAAATCTTAGTGTCAATAACATATTTACACATTTTCCAGCATTGTTTGAGTCTTCTGTTGCAAGAAACAGTTCAGTTTCTTCTCTCTTCCCTCCTGAGCACTCCAAACAGGAAACTTGCCTAGCATAGCATGAAGAATACAAGTTGTCTTCACAGGAATTCAAGATTCCCCTGCCTTGCACTGCAATCTTCCTCACGTCAACCCAAACTTCAGTGACACCAGGGAAGAACATTAGCATGAGACACAAAGTAGTGATCTCCTAGTGTCAAACTTTAGACAAGAAAATTTCTTTTGATTTGGCATTGTATCTTTTCTTCTTTTTTGCAGCATATTAAATTCCCATGTGGAAAAGAAATATGCTTATCCAAAAGTCTGGAAAAGAATTCCTGATAACTTCACTGCTACTACTAAGCAAGACCAGCTTAGTAAGCTGTTTTTGCAGCTACATATCACTGTGTATTCTGTCTTACAAACCACTGATGTAACACTAACAAATTCACTTATCCACAAAATATGCCATGCTCCAAGAGCCTCTGTTAGGAGGCACACCCTTTAGATCTGGAGCAGAAGGCCAAGTTGCACTGCTGGTCTTAAGCATTAAAGGCAGTCGGTAAAAAGAAAAACAAAGTTACTACAACTTTAAAGTTTATCTGATATACCTCATCAGGGACACTAAGTATCACAAGAAAACAAACAACACACTTTTACAAAGTTTTTTCAGCCCTTCTAAAGAAAGAGGATCTCCTCACACTCCCAGACTGCTCAGAACAACTTTTCCAAAACCCTTAACAAATCTACTAAAAGGAACGATTCATGTCTTGATTCATGTAACTAGGTATCTTACAACACAGGACCATGGCTGATAAAATGATACTGAATAATTACACAGATAACATTACACTTAATTGTATTAAAAAAAAACCCCAACAACTCTGAACTGTATTCTTAAAATTTTATGTATTCAGTTCTTCTAAACCACATTAGAAATGGGTTTAAATGACCCATACACAAAGAAACAGCAGACAAAATACAGACAAGTTGCAGATCATAGCTATTTCCTGCTAGTTTTTTTTTTTGTTGGCAAACATAATTCTTATTGTTGCATATTTAACTTGCATTGATCAACTGTGCCATGAAGAAAGAAAAACTCACTAACTTGCATGTCTCTTGTCTCCCTGCACCCACTTTTTCAAATATGTAGTTGTCTATTTAATGGACACACTCCATGGTGTCTTGAAACAGTACATGCTTCTTGTTTTTGCTCATTAGTCTGTATTTAAAATAATGGTGAAAACCAATCTAGCACATAAGCAATACTGTTTTAATGCACAGATGACTGGAAAGTATGAGGTTCCTAACTTCAGTCTCTCATATAGTGTTTTAGCACGCTGTTGCCACCTATATACATAAACATTTCAAATGTGTTTTTTCAAACCCTACCAATCATGCGTTTTCTAATCCTGAAATGACAGCAAATTCATAGAGCTTACCCAGGTAGAAGTGCACATTTCAAAGGGATAATGAATACTTGTACTGTTCTTTACAGAAGTGTCCTCACATTCCTAAACAGCTCATCCATTCATTAGCAGCTATATTACTTTGTACACTTCCTTGAACTTCCAGAACTCTATCTACCATTACCTCCAATTATTCCTTAATTTTCTGGCCCATTTTATTCTCCCAAATGTTTAAAATAGATTTATTAAAATCCTTAGTATCTTAAGAGAAAAATCCTGTTAAAATTTATTCACACAAATCCCCCTTAGTTCTGCAAGTCACTTATGTTACGAAAGGTTCAGAATTTGGCCCAATACATCTCTGGAAAAGTAAGAATCACTACATCAGCCTGGTTCCTTTTTTTGTTTTGTTTAAAAAAAAAAAAAAAAAGGAAAAAAAAAACTATAGCACAGGCAAGTTATCTCCACAAAACACACACATCAGTGATTGCGTTTGTGTACTGGCAAAGCTGGAAGGTGGCTTAGGTCATGCATGTAATGCCAGCCTAAAA
>VZRH01005607.1:630366-766410 GCA_013397555.1 Urocynchramus pylzowi | reverse complement strand
TTTTTTTTTTTTTTTTTTTTTTGTTAATGAGGATCTTTATCAAGCAAGTCTTCCAGACAGCAGTTTGTTATATACATGAGAAAAATACCTGAGGAATGTTACAAATTTTCCTTTTCTAGTCCCTCTTAATATTTCAGAACTTCTCTGATGCAGAATTAGCCTGTTCAATGGAATCATGACACTTTACTAAGAATTGCTATGGAGACAATGGGTTGCTTCTCTCACCTGTATGATTACTAACACTTTATACAGAAGTAACTGTTGCTTTCATCTGAAAACTATGAACATCTTTCATTATTAATTCTCATCTGTATGCAGTCAGTTTTATGGAAAAATTATTGTTGATGTTATTGGGATGTTTCTGGTGCTTCACTGAGTTTTTTGCTATTTGCTGAATTTTGTGCTGCTGCCCCTACATTTCCTATATTTTAGTTTATTTGTTGAGAGGTAAAATGTGAAGAAAATGGAGGAACTAGATAGTAAGATCCCCTGAGAAAATGCTTGTGAAGGTGCTGGGGTTCATCAGTGCTGATCACTTCTTTAGCACCACCTTCTAAGGGCACAGGAGCTGGCAATTCCAAAATGTCATAAGTCAGGAACACAAACTAGAAGGCTGGCATGGCTGACCAGGGATCTTCTTTTGGAGCTAGTGGAGAAAAAGAAGGTGTATGCCCGATGGAAGTAAGGTCAGGGGACACATCAGTTGGTGGAATCTTTTTGGGTTTCAGTAAAGCTTTCAATAATGTCTCTCAGAGTATCCTCCTGGACAAAATGTTCAATACACAACTGGATAAACACATCATGTGATGGGTGAGAAGCTGGCTCACAGGTCAGGCACAAAGGGTTACAGTGAATGGGGTGACATCAGACTGGGACCTGTCACTAGTGGGACTCTGCAGAGCTCCATCCTTGGCCCTGTGGTCTTCAGTATCTTCATTATTGACTTGGACGTGCGACTGGGAGGGATACCAAATAAGTTTGCAAATGATGCAAGGTTGGGAGGAGCTGTTATCTCCATCGAGGGCAAAGAGGCTCTGTAGAGAGAGTTCAACAAGTCAGGGGACTGGGCAATCACCAACCGTGTGTTTAACGAGGCAAAGTGCCGGATTCTGCACCGGGGTGCATGGACAGACTGGGGAATGAGATGCTGGAAAGCAGTACCATGGAAAGGGAGCTGGTTGATGGCAAGTTAAGGGTGAGTCAGCAGTGCCCTGGCAGCCAGGAGGGCCAAGCCTGTCCTGGGGGGCATCAGGCACAGCATGGCCAGCCAGGCAAGGGAGGGGATTGTCCTGCTCTGCCCTGAGCTGGGATGGCCTCACCTCGAGTGCTGGGGGCAGTTTTGGGGGCCACAATATAAAATATTAAACTATTAGAGAGCACCCAAAGGAGGGTAATGAAGATGGTGAAGGGTCTTGAGGAGAAGCTGTATGAGGAGCAGCTGAGGTCACTTCAGGTGACTTCAGGTCTGTTCATCCTGGAGGAGACTGAGGGGAGACCTCATTGCAGTGTGCAGCTTCCTCATGAGGGGAAGAGGAGGGGCAGGCACTGATCTTTTCTCTGTGGTTTCCATTGACAGGATCCAATAAAATGGCCTGAAGTTGTGTCAGGGGAGGTTTAGGTTGGATATTAGGAACAAGTTCTTCACCCAGAGGGTGTTTGGGCACTGGAACAGGATCCCCAGGGAAGTGGTCACAGCAGCAGCCTGACAGAGCTCAAGAAGTTTTCGGACAGTGCTCTTGGGCACATGGGGTGACTCTTGGGCATGTTCAGTGCAGGGCCAGAAGCTGGACTTCAGTGGTCCCAGAGTGTCCATTCCATTCAGGATATTCTGTGATTCTATATGCAGGACTATAATAAGCTGATACTTGATAACAAACCTTATTGGTTAAAGTTTGAATTAAAGCATGCATGGCAACACTCTGAAGAACAGTCTGTTTGATTTGCACAGAAACACTTTTCAGACTTTGGCAAAAGTCTTTATGCACTGAAATTTGTGTTTAAGGCAATGAAACTACAATATATAGATATATTTTTCTTAATTCAGGCTTTTTTTCTGGTGAATTTTGGGTAGGGGTAGATTTAATTCACCAATAAAACCTGTGTTTTTTCTTCTCTGTTTTTAACAGAAGTTTTTTCTCTTTAGCATTGTTTGAATAATGTTAGTGACTCATTATGAAAATAATTCTGTGTTATTAATGTGGTTTTGGGTTTTTTTCTAGAACTGAATTTCTGCAAAAAATGTTGGTGGCACAGATCTGACCTACAGTAATACCTTGAAAGAGTATGAATATTTCAGCAAACTGCCTCTTCAGTGGTTCCTCCTTAGCGTCTGAAGTGCATGCTGCTGCTGTTAATGGAGATAAGAGTACCCTCCAAAAGCTAATAGCAGGTAAATGTTTTCACTGTAGATGCATTTGGATTACTTCAGAACTAAAGCTTTTCAGTTTTGACTTACAGCTCTGATCTTTAAGATACTTTTGATGTCTTGATTATATGTGCTTCTAGAATAAATGTTGCTCTGAAAATATGACTGATTTTTCTTACTTTTTATTACCTGTTGCCTTTGATTGGTACTTCTTTGTGAAGTAAAATAGAAAATTGGTAAGTGATAGAACTCCTTTCAGGGAATTTGAAGTTCTGGAGAAGTGCATCGTGCCGAAATACTTTGGCTGCAAATGCTTATTTTTTAAATTTCCTTTTTGGGAAATTTGATAAATGTGTTTTTATAGATAATTTATTATTGTTTCTGAAGTCTTGTCACTGTGTAGTACTTGTGAACAAAATGAGCCAGCCTTATTTGTTACTTTGAGTCTGATAGACTGGCTATGTTTCTCAAGAGAAATCAAAGGTAATGAGAGAGTCTAGTCCTATTGAATCTGAAGTAAAAAAAAATTCCCATCTGTTAAAAAGCTCAGGATTTTGCCTTCCCTTGCTCTCCAGGAATGCTATGGCATTCCAGGTTAATAGTTTTTAAAAGCAGTATATATTCTATGTTCCAAAACCAATCTTGCATATATTTGGAAGGCTGCCATATGATAGGTGAAGACTTGGATTTTTCAGAGCTTCTGATTAAATGCAGTTCCAGGTGATACTGAAGAAGCTCTATTTGCTCAGTGTTTTTTGGAAAATCCTATTCCCAGTGCTTAGCAAGGGTTGAAGGACTGTGAAATAGTAAGAAGCACAGTCTGTGTTTATGCCCCTTACTGTCAGTTTTAATGTGTGTGAAGGGTTTAATGTTAACAGCATGAAAGCAGCAGTCAGGTTTCTTTATGTATCTTCTGCTGACCTGTGTTGAAGGCAAGGTGAAGACCTGTGTGGATGTCTTGTCCGAGCTGTACAGAAAGCAGTAAGGGGCCCTTCTTTACAGTGTGTCTAATTTTCTCAAAACATAACTAGATCTGACTTGACTCCAACAGGAACATGTTTGAGGGAACTGACTTTATAGAAGCTGCACTTGTTGGAGCAGTTATTTTTTGTTGGGCCTTCAACTTTATTTTGTCATATGGTGGTTCAAACATATACTGTTTGCATTTAATGCTATCTGTTTGCTCTTTTTAAAAACATTTTATAAACAGCAGATGATATGGAGATACTTCTAGAAATCTGTGAGATTGAGCTACAAAGTAGCTTTAAATACTCGAGTTTCTAAAAAACCCTTTTGCCTGCATGTGGAGGTGAAAAAAGTGTGGGCTTTCAAATTCCAAAGAAGCAACAAAGAGTTTTTGCTAACTTCAGTGTGTTTTTGTTAATCTCAGTGCCAAAAGGCATATTTTTGGAAACATGAAGGAAATACTATTTCTTGTTGCTGGAACATCTTGTCAAATATACCACAAAACAGTCATTAGAGCCAGATAAGGAAATTGCTTTTCTTTTAACGATGATCGTGCAGCAACAAGATAAAAATGCTGTTTTACTTTTGCATAGGAGAGAAAACTGCACAATCCTTGTAGCATTTGCTGTACTAGCAAAATTTGGCTTTTCTGCTTTGCCGTGTTTTGACAGGATATGACACAGACCTTACTTTTTCCAGAACTGGACCAAAAAGAAAAAAAAGAACCAACCCAAAACTTCACGTATTGCCTAGCAGAAGAAGAATGCATTAGAGTAATATTTTTAGCTGTTTACCAGTCACTGTTGAAAGTATAACTTGATGCCAGAAGCAAATTGAGCAATTGGTGCTTTTCACTGAATTTCATGACTGCACTCAGCAGCAGTAGCTAATTCAGGACAGTACTCCAGCATTATGTGTGCTGGATTGCTTAACAACACTTTTCTAATACAGCCAAGCTCTGCATCTTGGATACATAGCTAGAAAGTCCTGACTCTCTCCTCCTTTCAGGGAGGACCTTTTAGCCCCAAAATTCATTATTACTTTCCTCTTCATGCTTTCCCTGTTCAGTTATTAACATAGGAGGGGCATAGAGGCTGGCCAAACGGTCTCTTACAGCAGCCCCTCAAACCTCTTTGGTGATTTTTCCTTCTGCCATCTGTAGCTTGGTGGAGTATGTGTGGCTGTATACAAACATAGATGCTTTATTTGCATATAATTAGAGTATGGATGAATTTTAAAGGAACAGATGTTTGAAATAATACAGTGTGTTCTGGATAATGTGTTCCTTTTGACATGCTGTGCCAGAAAGAGGCATAGATGGAATCAAAGGTAAGTAGAAAATTTGGTTAGAGAAAGGGGGCTTTGGAACAAAGTATCTCTGTGTTAACTGCTGCTAATGCTTAATCAGAGGACTTTCTAAATAGCCTGTGAGTTAAATACCATAAAGTACATGCCAAGGGTTAATTGAATAACCAGTGTTATAATAGAAATGTGCTAATTGTTTGCATTGCATGAGTTGTCCTGTGCTGTATCATGTTGTTTTACAATTGTATGTTCTTGGGCTTTGGGGAATGCTCACAGTTTTTTCTTTCCTGTGTTTTACACAACACTGAACGTGTCTTTAATTATCAGTTCTTCAGTGTTAAAATCCATCTGTACGATTTTGATCCTAGGGAAAAAAGCGAGCAAAAGTTAATTTTATATTTGGAGGATCATTTTCCATTTTATGCTTTGGGAAGAGGCATCTAATTGTTTTAATTGTTTAAAAGAACAAAATAATGATTACAATAGTCATTATACTGAAGTGTCTGTTCAGTCCAGCTCCTCATTCTAAAACCCTTATCATGCATTGCTTTCATTCAAATGCTTCTAAATCTCTGATGTGATGTTTCATTGTAAATTGTAACTAAACTGTGGGTTACAAATATGCAGTTGTGTACTATTGTTTGATCCTCCTCTCTACTTCTCTCTTGCCTGTTCTACATTGTGGGAGGTAGAATAAATCTCAGGTATTGCAGCAGGCAAAATTCTTGCAAGTGACAAGATATGGTTTGTCTTCTAATAATTAGGGAGAATTCACACCCTCCTGCAGCCCTTTCTCCTTTTCTGGTTTTAAAAATGCATAGCATTGTTAACAGTCTGATATGACTGCTTGCATAAAGTGTGAGGAAGTGATGAATTACAGCTATGAGAGCTAAATTTTGGACTTGGGCCCTGGATTCTGTTGTGATCATGACCTCTCTTGGCAATAAGCTTATGGAATGCATATTCTGGTGGGCTGAGGACTTTTATTCTAAAAGGGAAGGGATCTAAAAATTTTCTTTATTAGACAGGTATGTGAAGAGAATTTATTTTGCCAAAGCACATTTCAGGTACACTATGTACCTAAATGTGAATGTTTTGAAGGCTATGCTTTCTTGATTGCAGAAAGTGGTAATTTGCTGCAGCCATGAAATTCACAAGGTGTTGTGGCTAGTGACTTTCATCAGCTTAATCTCCCCTTAGCACCTGATGATGATATAGTAGCTCCTATTCATTGTCCTGTCTCTTAGCCTCAGTGCAAGGACACCCTTTTAGGGAAATGCTCACAGGATTTTAACCATTCTAAGGGCCTTACAGTGCCCTGGTAAACAAGAGAAGAAAACTTACTGCTAGCTGAAGATAGTTTCTTTACCTTCAAAAATAGTGCAGGAGCTTCAGGCAAATTACTGACATCAAGTTTTGAAGCTGTTGCTCATTTTTCCCTCAGACTGTATGCAGTCATGGAAACTCTTTGTCATCAGCTACATCACTTTTTGGGAGCTGAAAATGAACATAAATATCTGTTGCTCTACTTAGTTATGTTGCATTTGAGCTTTAGGCCACTTCTGCTTGTGTCTTATTGGGAGAAATGAATGTTTATGTAATTCTCTTAATATGTTTGTCCAAGTCCCATCAGCTTCAAGCAATTTAAGATACTGTTGAGGTTATTTTAAAACTTAGCAGTGAAATGTGGTTTAGTGATGTCTAATGTTGAACTAATACTGGAAGAGCACCTGACTGTACATAGTTAGAGAGTTCCAACTTGTTGGTTGGGAACAGTGACATGTTAAATCATGCTTGGGACCACAGTGTATGCAGGGAAGCAGGCTAAACAGCAGTGTGAAGGTGAGTATTATAGTGCAGACAGGTGTTCAGAAACCAGCCTGTTCCTGAGAAAGCTAGATGTAGGCCAGTAGAAGACTTCCTGTGGGATTTTTTGGGGCTGTTTGTTTGTTGCTTTGGTTTTTAGTAAACTGCTGGTGGCATCAAGATTAGTTGTAAACCCAGTGGGTTGTCAAGGTGAAGTGGCAGTCAGAGAAGACAAGGTCACAGGTGAAGAATAAAAATAATTTTTCTGTATCTGCATCACAGAGGAGTTTGGAAATGTTCTTAAACCTTTTTTTGCAGAGCAAAAAGACTTTTCTCAATGCAAATCACACTTTCAAGGCAAAAAAAAAAGTGTTACATAGTCAATCATGTGATTGATATGGTATTCACTCTATAGTTTTAAAGGAACTAAAAAACGTACTGAGTGAGTAAATGATTTCTCTAACTGGCAATATCCTACTTGACAGTGTTTTTTGTAAGTGGCTTGATTGGTAGGGAATGAATTTTAATTCTTTATATTGCCCTTGATTCATATTTAATCTCCTTGATTCCTCTTCTGGGTGAATCAATAGAAATTATAATTAAGAATAAAATTACTGGATATGTAGATAAGTATAATATGCTGGGGGGAAGCAAAGACTGTGTAAAGAAGCAGCATGCCTCTGCTAGAGTCCTTTTGAGGCATCAACAGTCATGCAGACAAAGGAATCATTAGAAAGCAAAACTAACTTGCCTGTAAAATTCAATGTTCCTTGGGTCACTGTAGACAATGTTTCTCCATTGGAGATCTGGAGAATCTGCATGATTGGGATAGTTGATACCCATGAAGTTAAAGGTGCTTGCTTTTATGTGCTGACATCATGGAAATATGAAACTTTACAGTGGAACTGCTTTGTTTGGGGGGTTTTTTGCACTGTGAATAAGAATAGGTTTTTTTTTTAATAGGATCTGAGATTACTGCCTTACTAACCTTATCAATTCAATAAAGCTTGAGAAGTATTTTAGTAGTTTCCATATTGTAAGGCACCCTGAAGTAAATAATGGTATTGATGTTTATGCTTTTAAAATAAACATTACTATGAGTAGGCTTCAAAATTTGTTTTAGCTACAGTGTTTACAGGTTTCAGGAGGTCTATTTGGCTTCTGTGCTGTTGATATATTTTAAACTAATCTGTGCAGCCGAGATCCATGTAACTATTTGAAAATTATTTATAGTTATGCCACTGCAGAATCTTACTGGTGGTAGATGTATTCATGGAACTAATGTTTTCTCAGTGTACTTTTTTCCTGCAAATATATTTTGAAATATTCTGTAACTGTCAGTAAAAGCAGGATAAAATGTAATGACTTTGAGTTTACCACATACTCCATTTTTTGTTCAGCCCAGTCATATTATAATGAGATACCTGCTGTTCATATTATAATAAGATGACTTCTTAATAAAAAAAAGTACTGCTTTTATCTAGATACTGATATACTTTACTGGTTTAAGTGGGTGCTTTGTTTTGGTTTTTTCAGGAAACTCTGAGCTGAAAGATAAAGAGGACCAGTTTGGAAGGACTCCACTTATGTACTGTGTGCTGGCTGACAGGCTGGACTGTGCAGAGGCGTTGCTGAAGGCTGGAGCTGATGTTAACAGAGCTGATCGCAGCCGAAGAACTGCTCTCCATCTTGCTGCACAAAAGGTAATTACTGTATGAGTGCTTATGAAATTAGGGCTTTCACCACAGCTGTGAGCTGGGCTGACCCTGGCTGGACACCAGGCACCCACCAAAGCTGCTCCATCACTCCTCAGCTGGACAGGGAAGAGAAAATATAACAAAAGGCTTATGGGCTGAGATAAGGGCAGGGAGAGATCCCTCTCCAGCTCCTGTCATGGGCAAAACAGACTTGACTTGGGGAAATTAGTTTAATTTATTACCAGTCAAATCAAAATAGCATAATGAGAAATAAACCCAAACCTTAAAATCCTCTTCCCCACACCCTTCTCCCTGGGCTTAACTTAACTCCTGAATTCTCTGCCTTACCCTGCAGCCAGTGGTGCAGGGGGATGCTGTCAGTTCATTACTGTCTGTTTCTCCTTCTACATCTGTCCAGTCACATTGTCCCCCTGAAGAAGTGCTAAAGGAAGTATTCAACTTCAACAAAATAAAAGGCAATTGAAAGTATAACTTCAGAGCTGCAAGAAATTTTGAATGCGGCTAGGCCAGGAGGAAGTATCTACAGTCTCTCCACAGGAAACTAAGCAGGATGATGATGGGGGGAAAAAAAAAAAAAAAGGAGAGCAGCTTTGGCTGCTAACCAAGTCATTTGAGTTCATAAACTGTGAAAAAGACTCCACAGAAAAGATTAGAAATTCAAACTGAAAGAAACAGCCTTTTGTTTACTATTTAAGTTTTTATAGTATGTTTAGAACTGTAACTGCTCAAAAATTAATACTTTTTTGTTTGTGTGACCTGTCTTTTGGTACCAGTTAGAGCACCTCCCATGATTTTCGTTGCAAACCATTTCCATATGTATCTTGTCACCTGCTCGTAATCGGTCACATTTTTCAGATGTTTTAATACAATCTGCATTTTTTAATAATTTTATTTTAATTAGGTTTATGTAAAGGCAGCTATAGTATAGTCATGGTATTAAGTAAGGAGCAGTTAAATAGAAAACCATCTTGGGAAGACTGTAATAAGGTGATGTTCTCCAGGTACATGTGCATAGGAGTCCATAGGGACTGTGTGGTCTATGTTACTGCATCCCTTACAGGGAAATAGTGTTGTAGTTTGTGGTTGACTTGAAATAGGCTAGTTCATCTGCTTGGCTACATACCATTACAATCTGATGAAAATAATTCCATCATTATCATAACCTTGTTTTCAGGATTAATTTCTAAAGGACCGACCAGCTTACTGTGAATGTTGTTTTTTCAAAGATAGGTATTTCATAAAAGCAGCAATGTCAGAGACTTAAGAAATTGCTGTAACATACTTTACTTGCCTGGTATTCATACAGGCATTTAGATTTTATGATGTGATACACACGTGAACATTTCAACCATATTAAAAACTTCATTTTAAAAATTGTGTTTTCCCCAGATTTTAAAAATACATTTTAGCATATTAAAACAATATAAATTCTTGTCTAAATCTTTGTCTGAATGTTCATATTGTGGATATTTGAATTATAGCAATTCAAGGCAAGAGAGATTTTGCATTGGCATAATATCCTCTAACTGCATGTGCTCTCCATTTCTTTTACGCCTTGCTTCAATCCTGAAAGTGCAGATTGTAACATGGGATGCTTGGATCATCTTAGATGGATTTTCAGTTGACAGGGCAAATGAAAAGGAAGGTAAAACAGCATGAGATAAAGATTGTAGCAGTAGATTTTATGTAGTCACACACTTACTGTGTAATGTACTAGATAGATGTGATGCACTCCATAGCAAAAAGGGTCAGGAAACAGCCCTTGCAACTGCTTTTTATTTGCCTCACTTAGCTGTTCTCTAAAATTCCCTTCTGTGTCTTCTGAACAGTTACTTGCTATTGGTGTCAGCTTATGAAATTAACATTTCATGTGTGCAAAATTTTGTCTGTAGTCTTTCCATATTAACATTTTTAGATCTGCATTTCTGTCATGAGTGTCTTCTGAAAAATATGTAAAATTAAAATTCAAAACAACTTAATGTTTCATGCAATTTTGGCTGTTTAAATAATGTTTTGCATTCTGCTTATTTCTTGCTGATACTTTTGGTTTATATTCCATTTTTTTCCCCCAAAAATAACATTTTTCAGTGCAGCTGACTTTCAGATAGAAAAAGAAACATGCTGTGAGATCACCCATTTCCAAAGTTGTTTTATTCTTGTTGGTTTATCATGAATATACATATTTACCAGGGCCTCTGTATGGTTTTTGTTGTGTTCAAGCTTGAGAGTCAGTAGCTGTCCTGTGCTTCATCGAAAACAGATTCACATAACTTTATAAATCACCATTAACTGGTGATTAGATACAACCTGTTTAGAAGGGCAGTGCTTGGAGATTCAAATTCCTAAATTGTACTTGTGTTGCATCCTAATTTTTCTTTTCTTTGGAGAGAGAAGCTAAGTTACAGACCTTTACATGCAACCAGTGAAGAGGCAGGAAAGAAAAGACACTTCTTTCTACACTGATGCTAACTAAAACAGATGGAGGTAAAATTAAGTAAGGTTTCCTGAGTCAGAACCTTCCCATCTAAGTACCAGGATTACTTTTGCTGTCCTTTGCTATCTCTTTAAAGGGCTTTTGGGACACCTTGTTCATCAGATCACAGCAGACAGACACTCTGAGGGATAGAGTTTGTTGCCAGAATATTTGAGACTCCTTAGGTCATCATTCTACAGGCTGCCTTTACGTGTCCCTTTGCACTTGTTCCTCTGAAACAATCTTGCAGCTGATTTCACAAAAAATGGTCTCTGCTGCTTTTCTTTGGGAACCTCAGAATTGTCTCAGAGACAATGAGTTTGTAAGAAAATGCTCTTCTAATGCCAAACAGAAGCAATGATTTAGTCTTGGACTGAAGAGAGCTGAATATTTTCATTCATGTGTTTGGATTCAAGATGGTGTCTCTCTCATTGGTAATCCTGGTTATCATAACAACAATTGGTTTTGTTCTCTGCAGGATGAGGTGAAACTGTTCCCATTTTTCTGTCTGAAGATTTCACTGTAAGAGAACTGCCAGTTCATGTCTTTCAGTCTTAGTAAAATTGCTTGTGGGTTTTTTCATCCCTACAGTAGAACAAATATTAAGAAATGTGGCAGAATTCAGTCATAAGTCATCAGAATTAAGTAAAATGGATAAGGACTTCAGTTGCTTTTCTTCTCTGGGATGGATTTCTGGTTGGATAGGACTTGAATGAACAACTGTAACACATCATGCCATTGACACTTGCAAAATTAAATAGCATAACAGCCTGTGTGAGTTGCAAACCTGGCTGTACTGGGTGAGTGTGTGTATGCATACACATATGTACATATCAGCTCTACATTATATGTTATTCTTAACATCCACCTCTCTGCAAGTTTTATGTTTCCAGCTATTATCTGCCGAATAGGAGACAGCCTATGCTTCCATCATGGTTGTCATTACTGTTACATAAGGAGTTCATTCTGTAAAATCATTTCTTCCACTCCTTCAAAATGCCAACAATCACATCTAGTGTTCAAAATGCAGATTCTTATTTGTTGCTAGTATGGAGTTCTTCTGAAATTATAGGTAAAGATTTCGACACTATCCATATGGTCTTATGAAACATTGTCTGATGTGATAGTTTCACAATAGTTCCTTAATCCTTTTTCTGTTCCTAATGGCAACACTAAGTCCTTCTGAAGTAACTACTTTGTTACTTGCAGTTGTGTAGTTGATCTCCTCCCAATAGTCTGGTGCACTCCAAGTGCCTTTGCTTTGTTTCACAAATGTCCTAGAAGACATCTTTCAAAGCCATGGTTTGTCAAACTAGCTCTATTTTGATTTGGGTATCAATAAGCAATACCAAAATTTTTGCACTTGCTATAAAAGCAGTTCATAGTCTCTAACAAAACTATTTCTGATAGCATACCTTGGCAGACTGGTCACTGCTCTTACATGTTCTTTCTGTTCCAAGGGTTTCAACACAGGTAAGAAGTGATCTGATGATTTTGGTACCTCTGCCTAGTGCTGTTTTAATAACCAGGCCATATTTACCAGTTAATGAGGAAACTCGTGTCTCAGAACTGAGAGTTGCTGTGTCATCCTGGTCTTGCCATGCTTCATTCAAATGATTTTTGTCACTGGATCCTCTCTACAAAGCAATAGTTAGGTGAAAAGCTGTCAGGTTCTCATCTCAACATCTGTTCTCATCTCAACAAAAGATTCTTACAGTCTCTCTGTCTCAGACTTCACTAGTGGCATTCTGGACTATTTGCAAGAAGAAAGGCTTTCACTTGGCTATTCACTTACTACCCTTGTCACCTTTCTAAGACTAAGCATTCTGACAATGTTCTTTGCAGAAAGTTCCTGAAATTAATAAGGTGAGGTCAGAATTTTTGGCAATACTATTTAGAAACACTAATGCTTTTTGAAAAACACCTGTGGTTATATATTGATATGATAACCTTCAATGAGTGGGTGCTTCATACTGATAATTATGTTCTTAATGGTTAGTCTTCTGTTTAGTGATGGGCATCCTTTGTATTACAACTTTTAAGTTTTATACATCTGTTAGTCTGAGAAAGATTTTTAGCTTGAATAAAGAGATAGTTTAACTTTCTGTGTGGTTAAATGTAACAAGTATATCTTTCTTTCAATGGAAAATAATGTAGTACAATGCAATGTGAGATGATGGGCTGAGAATAATCTCATGTAACTAAAAATTTACATTGCAGACATCTACACGTAATCTAGTAATGTAGATAACTAAAAAGTAATACACTTGAGGGTGCAGTCATTCACTCTAAAGTGAGATGATTACTCTAGGGCACATTGACTACCTGATTCTTTCTTTCAGGCATCTGTCTGATGTAGGTTTTTGTATTGTCAATGTTGTAATTGTGACAAATTAATCTTACCCAAGGCATACATTTTTTAGCAACTCGTTTTCTGATTGCCCTTTACATGATCTTTCATAGTATCTTTCTTTCATCAGCCTTATGATGGAGGTGATTCAGTCTTTGTAGGCAGAAGGCCATGTAAATTAAGTTACTTGGTGTTTTTCCTTTTGGATTTTATTCTGTTCCACTCCTTTGGTCTCTCTTTTCAAAGGGACAGGTCTCACAAGCAATTTTGAAAGGGTGCACACCACTTAAAAAAATAAGAAAAAGAGGCAGGTCAAGTAATTAATTTCATAAAATTTAAATTAAAAGCAGTCAAACAAACAAAAAAAAACCTTAAAAATACAAACCCACCAGAAAATGATACAAATTATTGCAGGAGTGCACCTGCAAAGATTGCCATGGGAGTTTCAGAGGGTGGTTGTAACTTCCTGAACACGGATGTAATTTACTGAGAACTGAAACTATGACTGATTGCAACAGAAGTAGAATCATTAGCATAATTTGTCAGTGATTTTGCACTGAGGAATTGTAGTACTATATGGGTACAGATTATTTAAGCTTGTAGAATTTAGATTATTGTGAAATAAACATGCTGTGGAGATTTGAGTACTGGGATTACAGTTTAACAAGAGGCATTCATTTTCAGCTACAGGCATTTTGCATTTTTGCTTCCTGTTAAATTGCAACTTTTTGAAACACCCACATGTGATACTTATGGATGGAAATGTTTCTGCATACCCAAAATACCTGTATATGGTTTGTCATTTAACTTTCATTAGGTAATTCCAGTTTAATTTAAGGGGGGGAAAAAAAAAGCAGGCCTGCCTCTTTCAAAATTTCTCACAGGGGATGCTCACTCATTAGTAATCTGTTTACTTTGGGGTGTAATCTACCTGAATCTTTTTGAATACTTTAGGCACAGCCTTTTGTGTTCATAGGGATTGAAGAAAAAAATTCAATTTTTTTTGTTGGTTTCTAATAATATGCACTTCAAATAATCTATCAGGATGCTTAAATGTCAGGAAGATATTAATTTTGGCTTCAGGAAGATTAATACAACCCCAGAGGGAAAATGTGACTTTAGTAGCGTTAAATATTGTGCAGCTTATATTATTTATTTGCTGACATGGTTGTTGATAAATAACAGTACATCCAGGATGCAGTTAGGAATTCTGTGTAAAGTAGGAGGATATATTTTATTGGTCTTTGATTTTTCTTAAACTAGAGAAAATGGTTGTTCCTGTATACTCAGCAGTAACAGTAAAAGTAAAGTAAAAAAAGACAGCCTGTGGCAAGCATTAGACATGGTAGAAAATTGGAAACACAAGGTAATCTTTAGTTCACTTATTTTATGAAAGTTTATTCCCAAGTCTTATCTAATGAGTACAGTTAGGTTAGTCCAAGAGCTGCAAAAGGAGAATTTTTTTTCTGTTTTCTTGAGCAAATAAAAGGTGTTTGTATTAAAAACTCTTGAATTAACTTGCCTGGGAGGCAGTTTATACATTTTTCTCTCATTACCTTTTCCAAGATGTATTTCCTGGAGCTGTGGTCTCTCAGATCTTTCATAAGGCTTTATTTGATCTGCATAAAAGAGCACATGTGCTTCTAACTTTCTTTCCCAATCTGTGTAATGAAAATAAATGGTCATGTCAGAGACAATGGTGACCAGTTCATGTTCTTGTTTTCCTCAGGCCAATAACCTTTTATGATGTTCCCCCTTAAGTGAGAGCTCATAATGAGTAATATTAATTCTGTGCATGGAGGTTCCTGAAATGTAAATGAGCTTTACATTCATTCTGTGGTATTTTCATCTGAACATACAGTTTGATTAAATGTGAGAAATCTGAACACACCAGGATGTGAAACAGGACTGTTTGCTGACCTGCCAGAAGAGGTGATTTTTTTTAGCATGTGGGACTGTAGTTTTCTTTGTGATTAATTAAGCCACAGACAATAACCATGATACAAATGTTTTCTTTACTTTCCTGAACAATGAGTTCTCTCTAGTGAATTTGGCCTGAAGTTGCTCAAGGGTGGAAGGCAGAGTAGTTCCTTGTGTGTGATTTGTGTGTGTTATACTACAGATAAGCTGTCCTAGCTATCAAGGAGTTGGTACCATCCACAACCTTCCCCTGAGCCCTTTTCACAGCTGTAGAACTGCTCACTGGACAGTGAGCTGACAGAAAATGAACTCTACAAAAGAACAATTAATTTTCTGCCTATTTAACACAAGGTCCCATGTTCCCAAATTATTTTTGGTGTTGGTTGATACTACCATTGATCTGTGCTGCAGGCCCTATTGAAATGGTTAAAAATAGCTACAGGAAAAATTTAAGAAGAGAAAACTCACATTGTTACAGAGATCTGATTCCCAGTACACTCCCCAAGAAAGTTGTGCTGTCACTGCTGAGAATGAACAACAAAACAGAGACTTTGCAAGGCTGGAATTTCCTAAATGAGCACTGACATAATGAAAAATATTCTCAAAACCATAGGTAAGAATTTTAGCATCCTATTTGACTTCAGGAAGGATGGAAACCCTTTTGAAATTGGTGTTTTTCTGTGTGTGATAAATTGCTGCTGTGACTCTTTTAGAATCTTGTATGTATCTCCTAATTCTGCTTTTGACTGTTCTTTAGATTTCATTAATACTTCCATTTGCCTCTGCTGAGTCTTGATTCAGAGTGAAATTTGGGCACTACTTTGCAAGACTGATGTGCTATTCTCATATATTCAGGCAGTGCATTTTCAGCTTGCACACTTTGTTGTGTCTTGTAACAAGCAAGAACATGCACATTATTGTTTCCTCATTAAGTGTTAAGCTGCTATAATCATACGGTATCCAACAATTGTCTGTCTCTACTGTCAAAATGTGGGTTAAAATCCAGCCATTTCTTGTCTCTACAGAAGATAAAACTGTGGAAATACTGTTCTACATGTTAGGTTTCAGTTGCACAGCAGATACTAAGACATCTGAATCTGATTTCTCACTGGTTTTATGTTAGCATGAAACCATATTTTAAGACAAGGTTATGCAAAAAATTACATGCCAAAATATTCTTTTGACTTGAAGTTCAAGATCAGAATTTCAGACTAACTGTTAAGATCAAACTTGGTTTCTATACAAACTTCACTGATAAATATGGTATGAATGCCTGTAGTCAATGGCACTTGTAGAGTTGATTTTTAAATTATTTTAGTAGCAGTTGGTTACTAAACTAACTTACTCTGGTAAAACATATTTGAAAGTATTGCTTGCAATTTGTGGCTACCACCCTGACTATAGCTGCTTTCCAGCAGACATTTTACATATCAAAGGAGTTATAGCATGGCTAACCAAAAAAACATAGCATCTGTTACTGTCTGTGTTTAGGATTGGCTGGTGAAAGAAAACAAATAAAGCTGTCTGAGATGCTAAAATTAATTATTCTATAAATATGACAGATTTGCTCTATAGCCTGCTATAGACAGAATGGTTCTATCTACTTCCAGTTGGAATAGCAAAATAGTATTGTCCCCCGTTTGGAATAGCAGAAGTAAAAGCTGAAGGGGGATGGAGGATGTTTAAGGAGAGGGTTTGCAGTAGGAGCACGTGTGGAGTATTTGCCCCAATTGTCTACCCAATAGTAGAGTATATTTGCATGGAAAGGGATGGACTGAGTGTAGTGTTCCCTTTGACATGCATTTGCAGTGCTGGTCTCCATTTGCCTGGGGCAGTTCTTGACTGGCAGCCATCATTGCAGTATTCATATTTTGAAGGATTTTATTTTAATTGTGAGGTTGTAAACGTAATCTGAACACAGAAGAAAGAATAAATACATCTAAGGTTTTTGGGAAGATGTGTGGATTAGTTATTGCTCTGTGTAAGGGATGTTCAGTATGATTCTCAAGCAGGCACATCTGGAACACAGCTTGAAAAATACAGTGGTGTACCATTTCTGATTCTGACTTGTAATAGTGGATAAGATTCTCACTTATCAAGAATTGTGGTCATAAACCAAATATAAATAAGGCTTGCAGCAGGAAAATCACAAGTAATAACAGATAGACTCCGCATTGGGCTAGTAAGTCTAAATCTTAGACATTTACAGATTTTGCTGATGAGGTGTTAAGAACAGTAATTTTTCTTCAGTATTTGGCACCACCTAGTCCTCTAGCATAGCATTGTTGTGGGTTTTATTTAAATAAAAACAAATTGGGAGAATGATATGTGTTCCATTTCTCTTTAATCAAGGTATGTGTTGAAAAGAATGAGAGTCTGCTAAATAAGAGCAAACCACAGCAGTGACTATAACCCAGAATAAGTAGGAAGTTTGTAACATAAGCAATAAAGGAGCTTTTGATCCTGGAAAAGCTGAACAGCTTCTGAGAACACTGTGAGCTCACTGTCACCAGCACAGGCATAAGTGCCTGTATGTGAGTGAGAGTTTGGAAGGAGTTTGCTCAGTCTTCCCTGGGGTGGAGGGTTGGGTCAGGCCAGTTGCACCTCTGTAGGTCTCCTTCACACAGGTGCTCCAGCGGGGCTCACCATTAGGAATTCTGAACTGGTCTCCTTTTGGAAAGGACAGAAGGCTATTCAAAATGTGTAAAATATAAATAAAAATTAGTCTACTGAATGTTGCTCTATAGTATTTAAAAATGACAATATTTGTCTCCTCTTCGTAGTGGTTTATTATATTTGGAGTACATTTTAGAGTGGAATAGTAGTCATTAAAATTAATTCATACAAATGTTACATACTGTTTCAAATTTTATTTATACGTTTGCTTGAGTTTTGTGAGAGCCAACTTACCCAAATGTCCTGTAGGCTCAAATTTTCTTCAGACAATAGTAGTAATAAAGGATTCATTTGCCAAACTACTTATTTAAATATCAGTATTTTGTTCTGTACTGCCCATAATTAAAGTGTTAAATCATCATATCATATCTTCTGTGTCTGGTTGAAACTATTAATAAATATGTATTTGTATTTATTAATAGTTTCATTGAAACTATTAATAAATATGTATTAGGCTTACAGGAATATTTTGTAAGCCTAAGAAGTTAAAACAATAAAATACTACATATTTTGTTTTATTTTTTTACTAAATAAATCTTATCACAGTGTTTAAATTTCTTAAATTAACATTGTGCTGCACTTGCATAGTAGTTTCCTTTATCTTTGCAACCTGTATTTTGAGCAAGAACATTTTCCTTAAAGTAGAATAGTAGATATTCATGTTTTATGTCTTTAACTAAAACTTTAAGTTTAAATTAAGTTTTCACGTAATTTGATTTAATAATATTTTTCTGTTATTGTGTTCAGAAGCATAGAAATTCCTTGCTGAAAAACATACTCCTTTTAGCATAATTGAGGAATCAGTTAAATAATTTTGGCAGGGCAGTATCAATTGCTTTTTAACTGTTTAAATAACTTGTGTATTTTTACTCGGATTATTCTTTTGGTTGCCCGATCTTAACAGTATTCCTGTGGTTGTGGTGTTTTATTTTGGGGTTTTTTTAATGTTCTGTCGTTTGCTGTAGTAAACAGCCTCAGTTTAGAGGCTGTGCCTCTGATCTCACTGGTTTTGGATAGTACCACCCTGAGAATAATAAATGGTTTCAATTTGCCTCAGAGTGATGTGACTTGTGAGGTCCTTTGTCACTGGATACTGCATATTGTCCTAGAAAAAACAATTGAAGCAAATTTATAATGATAAATTCAAATTATGTAGTCCTGGTTTCTATCACTCTGCTACAAAGGAAAAAAACTGTAGATATTAAATGGAATAACGACTGTAACATCTCTCTGTCATCTGGCACGGTATTGGGATTCCTTTTTCAGTGGTGCAGATCCTTGCCTCAGTGTTTCCCAGCTCAAGCTTGGTTTTCTGGGGTTAATTTTCCCCGTCTGCCTGGGCTTTCCAAGAGCCCTGTACAAAGGGAGTCAGTACAGCCTAGTGGAGAGCAGAGTCATGAGCATTTGCATCTCTGGAATGTTTTTATTGACAAAAGGTAGTCTGCTATTGACATTCGTGTCCCTTGATGATACTTCTATCCTAGCTTATCTTTGCTGGTCAAATGCCTTAATTGTTCTGGCCTTTAATTCAGTCAAAGTTGGTGCAGGAGTGGAAGAGAAAAGAGAAGGAACAGGTCTAACAGAGCATCAAGCTTGAGCTGTGAAGCTGCTGGCAACGATCAACCTGTCATAATGTTATGATTTGTTCATTTTTATACCATTTATTAGCCTTTACTTGTTGTGCCATTTGGCCTCCAGGGCAGATAAAGTGCTGTCTAATTTGGTAGGTTTGCTTCTGTCAGAGTGGCCTCGACAGAGAAGGTGTTAGCTGTAGTGACAAATAATCAATAGCTGTCGTTGTCATGAGGAACGTGAGTAGTTGGGCCTTTCATCTGGAGGATTAGAGGTCTAATTGGATTGAGAATAGGGAGGGTGAGCTGTTGGGTAACCCTGTCAGCTATGTTAAGCTGTCAAATGTCAGCTTTCCTGAAAGGAAGAAGGAATGGTTAGCTTTCAGAAACAAGGAAGAAGACATATGAAAGCTTTTTAAAAAGTAACAGATAGAAAAGTAGAATAGGCTAACATATGCTTTAACCCTTTCTTGTTTAATTACAGATCTTTCTATTTAATGAGGATGCGTGGTGTGCGCTCTCTCGCTCTCTCTCAGAGGCAGGCAGAATTTGTGTGAAACAGATTTGGCAGTGTTATACCAGATCAAACTGGTTTTAGGTCTTGAGAAAAAGCCAGTTAACTACTCAGATAGGGAATATATATGAAAAAAGATTATGGCATGGGGGAAGAAAATGTCCATCAGTGGAAGGAATCACTTAATAGAAGCTGTAAGGAAATCAAATATTTTATTTTAATATTTTGTTGTAAAGATATGTCAGTCTGATAATACTGACAATACAGTCTGATAATAGTATATTTTTTGAGATATAAGCAGTTGTTTCAAAGTTGCTGTGAGTAATTATTATGATCCAGTCCTGCACTGGACTTCAAAATCATCAGTTGAATTTTGTCTGCATTTTCTTACTGTTGCTTTTGATCTTGGCTTTCTGCCTGTTCTTAGAGAAAGATTTCTGTTGTTCTAAATAAGATAAATCCAATGAAAGACCTGTTATGCTGGTAGAACAAGTAATTTAATGTCTCAGATGTGCTAATATTTACCAGAATAAATAGTAGGACTACATTTTAATGAAGGATTTGCTTATAAAATTACTGAAATAGTAATTCTTTATTTGTCATCTTATTTTGCCACTTTCTTCAAAGCAAGCCTTAACTGTAACCATGCCAGTATTCCCCTTCTCTAAGTAACACATTTGCCTTGAGATCTGTGTAACTTGGCCGTAGTTATCTGTATAATGCATCTGGAAATAGCAAGGTTTTTAGACAGTGGAATTAAGCTCTTTATTTTGCATCAGCTAATTTAACAAAAGACAATTTTATCTTTTTCTTCTTCTTTTTTTAATGGACTTTTTGGTATTCTGAAACTCTCTGATTTTTTTTTCTTATGTGTAGGATCATTTATTTAGAAATGGTGGTTTTACTATCGGTGTTTCAATTTGGATTGATTCCCCTGCTGCTCCCCTCTCTTCTGCAGCACTTATTGATGGTCATCTGGACCTGCAACATCGTTTTTACTGGTGGTCTGCTGTAAATAGTGGCAAACCCATCCTTAATCTCAGGTTTATCTTCATAGATTAGTACAATAGTATAAGTATTCCAGAGGCAGAAATCTTGAATGGATTGTCTGTTAAAACATTTCAGTGGCGTTATGTGTCAGGAATGATGGGGCTTTATCCCTTTGAGATTAACTGTCGTGCTCTCAAACACCCATCTTTGTGTGAGAGCCTGAATTCATGTGTGTTGAATAATTTTGGGTTTGCAATTACTTATCTGACAGGTACTGTACCTCTGTCATTTGTTTTCTGATAATCCAGTTCTCTTGATTTATCTTTCTCTGCTTGGTTTCATTGCTTCCCCAACTTGGACTTTATGATCTTGATATTTATTTTTGAGTCTGACTAACCTGATTTAAGCACATTTAACCTTCTGGTGTGAGCTACAGGATGGACAGATGAAGAAGTGACATCATAACCTACTCTCACAGCTTGAAGTGTGCTGAAGGTTGCTGAGCTGCAGAAGTATTGTGCTGCTGTGCCCTGGTTGGCTTCAGTATCCATAATATCCATGAAGCTGACCCAGCATTTCTGCACTGTGTGGTTGTCTGCAGTATAGACACACTGTGGTAAAATGAGCTAGCCCAGGCCTATTTATTTATTTTTTTAATTATATATTTACCTTATTGAAAATCTATCCATTTCCCTGATTTTTTTTTTTGCAAAGTTCCATCTTTTGTTTTATCCATTGTGATAAAAAGTGTCATAATTCACTATCTTGATTTCTAGAGTTTCACCAAACACTTGGTATGAAAATAGGCAGCAGCACCCACCTTCTAACTCCCACATTTTTAAAAATCCTTACCCAGTATTTTTTCACAGACAACTTCCTTGCCATGATCTGTGGTTTCCCCAGTTTTTCCCATTTTTTCTCCAGCTTAAACATCCCTATTGGTGATGTTTTCTTTCTCTTTTGCTCCAGCAATATCACTGCTATTTTAATTAACCTAATTGATTTATTTTCATTGTACAAACCACTCTCTCCCATTTTCAGACTTGATGTAATTTTACTTCTCTGCATGTCTGTTTCATTTCTTGCTCTGGTAACTCTCCTCCTTTCTTCCACTTGGGTTTATATCTTTTGCTGCCATGCTTTCTGTGCTTGAAATAATCCAAGGAGGATATTGTCAGGCCCAGAATATATATTGTATTATCGTCCTCATGCCTCTGTTGAGTTGTCTTGCTCTCAAGCACTTGAAATTTGAATATGAAATTTCATTAAAATAATAAAAAAAGGAATCCCTCCAACTGCAGTGATTTTCTAAAAGATTTTGCAAATATGGTTTAAGTGCAAACCATGGTGGCAGAACATTGAGGAGCTCTGCTTGTGTTGTGTTTCCCAGTGAAAAGGAACTAATTCTACATAGCATATGGAATGATATCTTAAATATCTGTGCAGCCAGCTGGTAGAATTACTTTATTTTCATCTATTGAGTTCAGTGCATACTTTTGTGAGTAAAACTTGGAAGAGCTTCTGGACTCACCTATTGTTACTTTTTCTAATCCTTGCTAAGTCCTCTTCCATAACAATAACTTTTCAGGCTACTATTAACGAATAAAATAATTTGTATTAATTTTTGAAGATTCTCAGTTACCAAGAGTGAGTAGGTAAAGCAATCCTGTCTTAAAAAAACCTCTTAAATGAGTACTTAAGTCTGAAAAAGTATTGGTGCATAACTTCAACTCAGAGATTTTTTTGCAAAGACCAACTAGAACTGAACATGATATAAATATGCACAGCAAAGACAAGTAATTTGTTCAGGCATGAGCAGTGCTTTTTCTGTAAGAACATTGTTCCATATTGCTTAATGTTTGGCTCTTTTAAGTTGACTTAATTATCCTGGTTTCAACTGCTGGTTGTCTCCTACATACTGTTGACAAAGAGCTGCCTCCTCTCTCTCATTTTGCTTTGCTCAGAGGACAGGTGAAAATTTCTCTGTCATTTGATCTTGAAGAACCATTAAATTTTTGAAGAATTTAATGGTTGCATCTTAAAAATGCAACCATTAAATTTAAATGCAACCATCTTAAATTTTCTTTTTAAACACGGTGCTTGCAGTACTTGGAGAGTTACACTTCAGATCTGAATAGAATTCATTTTATTTCACTTATTGTTGTTCCTTGAGCACATTTAGCATTGTGGCATCCCTTGGTGCTCAAGAGACTTGTCCAGCTCTTCTCCCAGGACATTGATGTCTGCTGCCAAGTCTATGCCTTAAAAAGTACCTTTGCAGACAAAGACATTTCCCTGTCTGAGTGTCCTTTCTACAACATCATTCTTGCATTAATTGCCCCTCTGCAGCTGACCCCACGAGTGATCTTTAATGGTTATGAGAAGAAATATTGTTGTTGGGACTGAGAAGCCACTTGTTTGTGTCCAGATTTGGCAATGACAAATTAAAACAGAACTTCCACTATTATTAGCTCTTCAGTTTGGTTTAGTCCCATTTTGTGAACTGTGGGGTGATTTCTGTTGGAGTAAGGTGTCTTTTTCCAGCTATTCTGCAGTAAAAAGGGAAGATATTTATTTTCACTGATTATAAATGTTATTCTAACTTCAGGCAAATTAGTTTTGTGTTAAATGTACCCACATACGCTTCAATACATGAATTACCAGCAATAGATCATTTTGAAACAGGACACCTTTCTGCTGAAATCTCCAGGAATCTTCTATCAGGTGTCTGACACATCCTTAATCTGATGCTCAGGCTTGTCATTTGAATCAATAGGATACTAGATAGGATGTCTTCAGCATGCAAGGCTACTGCTATAGGAGGTATTTGAAAAATAAATTCAGATCTTATGGCCAGCCACAAGCTCCAGGAACACTAATCTTTCATTTGTCTCTCTCTTTGTCTGTAAACAGTTGGTTAAATTGTTGATTAAAGAGAATTAAGTGAATCACACTTAAGTCAAAATTGATATGTATGAACTGCATAAGCAAATTCTGTTGCTGCCTGAAAAGCAACAGCTAATGTCAGCCTTTCATAAAATACTAAATTAATTTAAGTTGCCTATTAAGATTCTAAGTTTTCTTGTCTCTTTGTAGAGTGGTTTGGAGCCGTCTTTTGTTACACTTCCTTTTTTTATTAATGAAGGATTAAGGAAGAATGTTACCAGTTTTTATTAATGAGGAATATTTTTTTGCTGAAATATTAACTGATTTATGTTATGAATGTAATCTCTGTGTGTTCAGCCTTATGATGGAAACATTTAAACATAGATAGAGATGTATACAAAGATTGTGTTTTTTCAACATTATTAATATGGTATGGATTTGGGAAGGCTTTGCAACATCAACCTTGAGCTGTTATTTTATCTGCCTCTAGTCTGAACAAAGAGAAATAAATCTAGTACTTTTATTACTGCTAGGATGCAGTTTGAGTAGATTATGAAGGCTTTGATTTATTTACCAGTACTGTAAATAGATTATGGCTTCATTTTAAGTATCAAACATCCCTGCAGTGTCTATAGAAACTATAAAATTATGCCATATGTAAAAGTAGCCTGAAGTGTCTGAATAATTATTTAAATTAAGAGTAAACCTACCTTTATTGCTGGTTGTTTTCAATATGGATTGTCTGACTACTTCTGTAATAGTTCTGGAGGTTTCGCTGTGGCTGGAGACCTTTTCTTGTCCAATAGAATTTGATAGGTAGATTTGCAATTATTTCACACAGCAGCTTGTTATAGGATTTAATATGTTTGAAATATATTTAAATCACATAAAAGGCATGCATTTATTTGCAGATAAAATAGCAGCTAAAATAATAACAAAAAATTCCGTGAAGCTGTGCTCAAAAATGAGCATATATGCAACGCTTTCACTTTGCAAGCGTTGTTGCTTCCAGCAGTCTGTAAGGACATGACATGCACATAGAGGGGTGCAATTAAGAAGTACAAGGTAGTAGTGACACAGTACTAGTCAGAGTGATGCTTAGTAGTAATGGCAATTAGTTTGCTCCCAGAATGAAATAGTACTGCACAAAGGTAGGATAAAAAGACTTGGACTGGACTGATGGCTGTTATTTCGACTTGTTTTCAGGTAGAATTCTGTCATGGATTAAACTGTGATTTGTAACATTTTAGTAGATTTTTAAATGGCATACATCTGTTTTGGGGATATATTTTCTTTGTTTTCTTACAGTGCTCTTTGTTCAAGACAATTCAACTCAGAGCCATTAAGATGAAGAAAATGAATGTAGTAACTACTTTCTAATACTTGTATTTTTGGGGAGGAGGGAGTTAGTACTTTCTGACAAATCTTTCAAATCACTATTTTTTGAAATAAAATGTTTTTTGAAAGCTTAGTGTTTGATTCTTTATGGAAAGATGGGCAGTGATCCTGTAAATATGGATGATGTGTCTCAGGCTTTGTCGTAAATCCCCAGAGATAGTGCGTTGTGGGTACTTCTGCCTGAGTGGCTTCAAAAGAACACTACAGGAAAACAAGTTCAATAACAGTGGAAGAGATCAACTGGAAATGAGAATGCTAATTGCATTTTCATCCTTGAAGTGTTTTTTACATGAAAGCCACTAATTTCTATAGGTTGACCATAACATTTATTGCTAAGAGCTGAGAACACTACATGGAAGCAACATGTTCAGGCCATGGATAAACGAGGTCAAAGGCTGTAAGTTACAAACACCTATTTTCTTTCAGCCTATGCTGGGAAATAGTTTTACCTTGGCTTTTACAGCACTGGTCCGTTGTCTTCTCTGTTGTATTCTTTAACTGTGTGCCAGTTGATAGTTCTGTCTATTCCTATGGAAACCAAGAGAGTAAAGCCAATCTTGCAAGAGGCTTTAGGGAGAATTGCTCTTAGTTGAGACACTGCCTTGCTTTCAGTCAAAATGTCTGATACTGAGAACTGGCCTCAAGTTGTGCTGATGTTCTCTGCTGATGTATTGCCTTAGATGCTTTGCCAGACAGATGAACACGTTCAGCTTGAAAACTGGTAAATAAGGTTTCTGTTCAGCTGTCTGAGAGATTTTCTCCAGTTGAGTGTTTTACTTTTGAGTCTAGAATGCTGCTAACAAAGTTGCTAAAAGGGTACTTCGCGAGATTAAACCCAATGTCAAAAATCAGTGATGTTTTTGTCATGGTTGACTTGAAGGGGTTAGCAGAGCATTACATATTTAAATCCACCAGTGGTTTGTTAGATAGAAGGCATGGCATCATCCTTACCATCCAGAGGTAATAAAGAGTTTACAGATTTTTTTTTTTCAAAGCTATAGTCCAATGGATGACTACTAAGGGTTATGTCTAAAACAATAATCCTAAAGATTTTCTCTTACTTTTATTTTTCAGTTACTTTGTTAATCAAGGAGTTAACCCTTAGTTAGTGATAACCAGAGAGACAGCCTGATATTTTGATGGTAACTTTACTAATTTTAACTAGAAACTGGGTTTCTAAGTAGCTATGTTGACTTTGTTTTTTTTCAGGAGCTATTTAAACAAATTTGCTGATATTCAAGGAGTGTAAGAATGGTGCAGTCATATATAGTAAAGGGTAGATTTTACAGGGCTTGTAGCTGTTGTAACCAGGCAATATGAGTTCAGTTTTAGTGTATTAGAAAACAAGAAGCTCTAGTATTTCATGCATAGGTAAGGTTTCAAAACACAAGTGCTAATTTATAAAACTGAATAGTTCTTATTTATAATTAAATTCATATATCTACTTGCTAACCTCTCTTAGTAGTTCTTCTTTTGAAGAATTCTTGTGAGATTTCTGGTAAGTAGCTGATAATATAAGCATATCAAAATACTCTTGTTGATGGAAGGAATTCAGTTACTTTTGGAACAGTAGTCTGTTCCTATAGGTATCAAATTAGAAGTATGATAGAACAGATTCTGTTTTATTAAGTGCTTAGTTTGTTTCCTGAAAAGCTACTCAAACTGGTAGGTGTTGGTGACAGAAGTCCACATCATTCCAAGTGGTTTCTGACATTCTTAGAATGTGCCTCTTCTCAAAGAGATGCTAAAAGATGAAACAACCTCTAAAGGAACCAACCACATGCACAGCCCCTTTTCTTTCCAAGGTTAATAGCATATTTGGGGTTTGAAAATTTGTTTATTTTGTACAAAGTTTATTTGTAGGGTAAAGCATCCTCTCTTCAGCACCTTGTCACTGGAAAGAGAGTGAGCATGTTTGTGTATACAGTAAGATTATCTTCTGTAAGATGCCATAGATGAAAGAGCAGTTTCTACTCTGTGAAGATAAGCAGGTTAAATTCAGTTTCCATTTTTGTTTTAAAGAGAAACCTCATGGATGTATTTGTCTTTCAAAGGCTTAGCTAGCAATTAAGGAGTTCAAGTTTTTTGACTTTCACTGCTTCTTGAAAGCATCTGACAGCAAAGAACTGTTCTCAACTTTGGCTTTAGCATCTGTGCTAATCTGTTGGCAAAGTGTGTTAGTTCCAAGTGGCTGATCTGTTCTGCTTGGGTTTTTAAGGCAAAATCCGAAAAACTTTCACGTTGTGCATGTTTTACCTCCATGAGTGTCTGAGTGTACAATATGATTTAGTATTTGTCAAGGTATAGATTTCTACTGGCCTTAGAATCTGATGTGCCACTATTAAAAAGTAGAGATATTTTTGTGTTTCAGGCACAAGTGACAATTAAGTATTGACTCCAACTTCTAAGGAGTCCTGGGTTTAAAAGACTTAACTAATCTGACTATTAAAAGATCATAGCAATCTGTTTTGGGTTTTTTACATTTATTTATTTCTATATTTGGGACAGAATGTGCTTCTCTGAAAAAGGAGGTCAGTGGCTTGGTATGCTAAATTTCAATGTACATTACCAGTTCTTAATCTGGGTCTAAAGCAAATGAAATGTGTACATGAGTGAATGTGTATGCAATAACCCATGATATAATTAGTTTTTCTGTTCTCAAGATGCCGTTATATATATATTCCAACTCTACTTTCTTAAATACTATTTAAGAGTTTAAGAGAAAAATTAAAACATTATTGATATTTAAATACAATAATAATTATCTAATAGTTGTGTAATAACTGCCCATGTTACAATTGGTGTAGTATTAGAACAGGAGATGTTTTATATTTGCAGTTAATTTAACTGTAATAATTTTGTGCTGTTCTGTTTGTGAAACAATAAAAATAACAGAATTATATATTATATTCCTCTGAAGAGGATTTATTGATTGTTAAAAGTCTATCTTTTTACAAAAGATTGCTAAGAAAATTTTGCTAAAATGTCTTACATAAGTGCTGCTTAATTAATAATGAATATATTTCAACAATCAAAATTTAATAAGCTAATAAATTATTAATCTATGGCAGAGATGTATAATTATCAGATTTCTGAAATCCTTTCTGTCGTGGTTGGTGGACTTGCTGTGCTGCTTTTTCTTCAAACACATCCCTTTCAATAGGCTGACCTTTGTGCTCCTGATTTTGTGGAGCTTCTGTTTTACCACTTGCCTGCACTCTGATGCACACTTGCTGTCCAGGCTTAGTTACTGCAGAGTTCTCTGTTTGGGGCTGTGGTCAGTGGTTAATGCCTGATTTTTGGTAAATTTCATCTCCTGAGTACAGAAACAGCAAGGGATAAGGTGCAAAAGAATTTTTAATCAATGAATCATTCTTTAGGAATTATGACATTACAGAATTTATGGTATTCAATAACATTTTAAAATAGTGGTTAGTAATGTTTTAAGAAGGAAGTAGCTGAGAGAGGCAGCCTATTTGACCTCAGAAGCACATAAGAATTTGAAATTATATGGGGATAAATATGTATGCAGAAATAGAAAATAGGGTAAATGAGCATCTTCTGTCAGCAGCAGGTTCTTTAAGAGTAACTGGATATTTAGTTAGCTCATTTCATAGAAATAAATTCAATAGGTTGCCTTTTTAGGCCTATACAAAAAAATTAACTGTGATGCTAGATGGAAAATTGCAAGCTTAATTAGAAATTAGGACACAAAACGTAAGAGAATGGTGTATTATTGTTTGATAATGAACTGAAAACAGATACAGTTGAAATATGAGCTGTAATATCAGAAGGCATGTGTTAGAATTCCTTGACAGTTGCACTTGAATCTAATATTAGTCAGTATTTTTCATGAGCAAACCTAGAATCATGAGTAGTATTTTTTTAAAGGATACTTAAGAGTGGCACAGTGTTAGGCATGATTGTCAGTCAAAGAGAGGATGGCAGTGGCTAGGATATCAGAAGAATAGAAATGCTGAAAGTAATTGAAATTATTAGAAACATTATAGTCCAAAATGCAAGTCCTGGGGGTGGGTGGGGGGGATGATGGACAACACACTTAATGATTTATTCTATGTATTATGAATTTGTTATTTGAAGCATGACTGAGAAGGATGTAATGTGCTAACGGATTGGAGAATGTACTTAATTTATGGAAGAAATGCAGTTTTAGGTATATCTGACAAGATATATGCACTAGCAGTAGACAAGTGTCATTGGGATTCAGTAGGGTACTTTGTGGGACCCCCTCTGATAGCCATGTAATCTCTGCTTCCTTGTGTTCAAAATAGAAGAGTTCCAACTAGAATGAGTGCAAAGAGCTGATGATTTTTTGCGGGCAATGTAGGGTTTATCCTTTGTTACTGAGATAAAAACCCCAATGTTTGTTTAGATTTTAAATGCCACACTGTATTTTATGGGTAGAAGAATGAAATGTGTCCTTGTGTATGTGTTGGCTTAAAAAAAAAAAAAATCCGAACAAGACACAAAACCTAAAAGGCCAAGCCTGAAACAGAGAACTGGGAGGAAAAAATATCCCAAACACTGTAATTCCACTTAATAGAAATCGCTAGGAATTTTTTGAAAAGGATTAAATGTTCCTGCTCCCTATGGTGCTAGAGGATGGATTTACTAATCCAGAGGGTCAATTTTAACCTTCAGTTCTAATTTGTGGTTTATCTGTAAATATTTCTAAGGCTTTCTGTTCTGCTGCAAGTGTATGCCCTGACCGCATCTTCAGTGCTTATGACTGTCAGCAGTGCAAAGCCCTTGAAAACCACCTCCTTTGTAAGGGTTTGTGCTCTTTTGGTCTGTCTGTTCCCAGTCCTGGGAAAGCAGGTATGTAATTTTGGAGTGGAGCCAAAGTAGCATCTTCACGGTTTAACAGCTTGGCATTCTTTTTAATGACCCCTGCTGTTTTTACCAGGAGGTTGTATAGAGATGCTGGGCTGCTTTTTCCCCAGTTCCTCTAGCAACCCTTACAATGCCCTAAATCTTCACAGGCCCATTGTAGGTATTCTGAAAGTCAAGCCTAGCTGCACTGTAACAGTTGTCAGCTCATGTGCTCTACGTTGTAAATTATTACAGATCAGTGTTTCAAGTAGTGTTAAGTACTTCATGTAGATTAGAATTGTTACGGTTTTTGAAAATGTGGTCTCAGCAATTATTGGGGACATAAACAATTTTTCTACGTGCATTGTTGCCCTTTAACCCACTGATGATGAGGTGATGGTAGCCTAACTGTGGGTGTGCTTTTGATGTGCTTGGAGAGATGCAGGTATTCCTCTGACTTTTAGCCTTACCTTGTACAGCTCAGTTTCTCCCTTTATAAAAGGTGTTGTGTTGTATTTATCTGTGCAATGTGTTTTTAAAATCTGAATATGAAAAGTTTAGTGTCAGAGATGTGCCCACACTACAGGGTAGGAGGAGTGGTTAGTCAGTGTAGAAGCACACAGCTTAATATAGTGACCAAGTTAACTCACCAATAAATAGTGGGATGAGAATGGAAATAAATTTTCACAGACCTCTGTTGCACATCAGCCGAAGATTTCTAGAACCAGGTGTACTCTTTAAAGCAAGCTTGTATGCTTGTGAAATACTTAAAATTTGCTGTGAAAAGTACTTAACTTCTGAGGAAGTGTTTGAAACAGGGGCACGTGGCAGTGAGTGACTCAGAGCAAGACTCTGTGGGCTGTACAGAATTGAAAGATGTGCAGTGTGAGGCCAGTGTTTTTAGTGCAGTGGTAGTACAACCAGTAGTTTCAGCATCAACCTGGGATTAGAAGTATAGCACCGCTGAACAGAGCTCATTTTTTTCTTTAGCCTTTCACTTAGGTGACCATATGGGACAGCCTGACTGTGGCTGTTTGACAGATGCCCACCCAGCTGCTCTCTCACTACACTTCCTCAACAAGCCAGGGAGAGGAAATAGGTTGAAAAAGCTGCTTTAGATTGATAAAGAAATAAACACATTTTCTTGTAGAGCCAGAAAACTAGGTAGAAGAATTTTCCAGTGATTTTCCACTGAAACCTTTTCCCTGGCAGTAGAATCATATTGAATATACTAGACAGCTTTTTTTAATGACCAAACTTGCAATTTTGGGGTTAATTTTTTCAATTTCAGATATAATCTAAATTCTGGCAAATTCATTGATTCTGATTAAAATATTTCTTCCATGACTCTCCTCTCTATTAAAACATTCAGGAAAGGAAAGTTTTTCTGATTGCTTAGTAGTCTAGCTTGGGGTCTAGAACTTTCTTTGAAGTCATTACTTGATGGCAGAGCCATGGTTGCTTATTGAACTGTCTACCAAAAAATGTGTTGTACATCATTGCAGTTAGTACCTGTGGCTGAATTTTTGAAATACCAGAAGTATTTCTTCTGATTATGTTGAAGTCAGCTGTTCTCTGAAACTCTGCTGTGGTTTACAGAGTCAAGTATTTTGATTTTCAAATAGTTTTAATAGAATCTAAAGGAATTTTAAGAATTGGCATTGGAATGGTAAATTTTGGCTGCCAGGAACCAAGTTTTCTGTACAAGTATTTAGTCCTGTTTGTTCATAATGTTTTCTGTTTATAATAGAATAAATTTTGAGTCACTATCAATAGTGATAGACCATGGACTGACTCAGAGAGCTTCATGCTGCCCAGGAATGTTTAGGCCAGTCAAGTGCATTATTTATGAGTAAAAACCTAGCCAGCTTGAAGACTTTCTATACACAAAAAATTTATAAAAACAGAGGAATTGACTTTTCAAATTAAGCATTCCCTCCCTTCACCTAATAAGACCTAAATTGCATCTGCCTTCAAGGCATGTTGATACATTCCATACTTACAAACTTAAGCAGTAATCAATTGAAGGTGGGGAAATTTTCCATTGTCATTAAAAAGTACGGTATTGTTTTCTAACAAGTGAAAAGAAGACAGTAAAATTCATGGTATTACTAAAGAACAGAACAGTAGTCAGAAACAAAAGCATGAATAAGATAATTCAAATAAGTAATGTAAGTACAGGTGTTTTCTGTGGTAGTGTTAAAAAAATCTTAAATCACTTGGAAGAAACAGAATCTTTTGTGTTTCAGAATGAAGGGATTTATTGCAAATTCATTTGCTAAGGAGGGGGATTTGTTGGCTAAGCATGTAATAGTAACTGATGGAAAAATGTGTAGTAGCAAATATAAAATACAGTATAGGGAGAGAAATTCTAATAATAAAAGTTAGTTTTATGCATTATTTTAACTTTCAGTCTTTTTTGCAGTGGAATTCATTCAAAAAGCAGAATATACTTGTAAATCTTCCAATAAGTACCCATCAATAAGACAAAACCAATTTTTTTTCTCTCATGGGTATGCATGGACCGTGTGCAAGAAATATTGAAAACAACCCAAATGTATTATCCTCTGTGATAGAGAAAAGCAGCTATATTTCTTCCAAGACTAATATTCTCTCAAGTTATTTAATACTGTCTTCCTCCAGTCTAATTGCCAACCACATCATGATACACTGAGATTTTTTTTGCTAGTTTTAATTTTTCTTTTTTAATGAGTTTTATAAATTTTTCTCATATTTGCCTGTACAGTGTAATGGTAATAATGAGGAGTATTCTCATCCCTAGCTCCACCCCAAATTTATCATGAATTAATTCAGAGTGTGTTCTCTGTGGTTGAGAAGCTCTGCAGACATCATGCTGTTCTGCCCCTGTACTTCAGAGCATGCCTTCATATGTGTCTGTGTACTAAAGGGACAAAATCCTGAGGTTATGCTTTCCCTGACACCCAGCAGAAGACAAAGATGTATTTGGTCACTTCTCACTGGGAATGCTGTAGTAGCCATGCTGTTTCTGTCAAGAGAATTTGCATGTTCAGGCAGGTTTGTGGTAGGTTCTGTGACAGACTTCTTGTAAGCTGTCACTGACAAGCAAGGACTACTAACAATAAAAGGTAGAAGCAGGATGAAGTAATTTTGTCTGAGTTCATTCATGATTTGCTTTCCTTGATTTGTATTTTAAAATAGAATAGTGTAGCAGGAAAAAAAAAGTCACATTCATTTATTTTGGCCGTACCTGGTGAAATCCATTCTGCATCCGTAAAGCTCAAGTCTTCCATTGCTATTAGACAAAAACCAGAACAGTAGTTTTTGTAAAGTATGCCCTTCCAATGTTTATGGCTGCTTTGAAAAATGAAATTTGTGTATTTTTTATGCCCTTGCACTGGATACTATGGCGGCCTTTGGAATCCTTTGGCCTGTCTCCAACGTCTGCTGACAAAAGTCATTTGCAATTCCGAGCCTTATGAGATACCAAAGTGCCCCTGTTCATTAGCACTGCTTGCCCTTGTCTACTTGGTTGCCTTTTTTCATTGTTTTTCCAAAGACAGCCTAAGGGGACTAAGCTAACATGCAGAATTTGTAAAAGAATTGTAGCAGTCTGAAGTATGTTAATTTGCAGGTAGTTTCATAAGCAGAAGAATATAAAGACATGACTTCTATTGATTTGAGTGTCACCTTTCCTATGTACATTGTCTAATAAAGCTTCATCAAATGCTCCAGCTTTTCCCTGAGTGGGGGAGAATCAGTACAATTTATCTTCTCTTCTAAGCTTCCTATTTTCATTATAGTTATAGGTAATGATCTATATGGGAAATTGGCAAAAAACCTACTATCTTGGGGAAAAATTGGAAGACAGTGAGCAAAAGTAGAAGACAACACACTCTTCATTTTAGGAAAGGTTAAAAGTTAGATTGTGAAAAGAGCACGGGTGTTTAAACCATGATGACTGAAGGCAGGTGCAGATGTTTTGCTTTAATGAGTTATTGCTCCATCAGTTACTGGTCCTCAATTGCAACTTAACTGCTGGAGGTGATTTGATAAACCCATAGACTTTGGGAGGTGGAAGCATCAAAATGTTGTATGTAGCATCTCTCCTATATAGAAAACAACTTTCAAGCAAGGGGTAGTAGCAAGTCGCAAGTCAAGGCTGCTGTACTACTAAATCAGTACAGTTTCTTCATGATTGCATGTTCATGTCTTTAATTTTTCACTGGCTTCTTCAGTGATTTGAGAAATGAAACCAGATAGGGGCTTTTGGGATCCTCCCTCATTGATTATATCATTATATTTATATCAAAGAAGGATTTCTATGTTATTTCTTTTGAAAACATAGTGAAAACCTAGTGAAAGTCCTAGTGTGAAGTATTTTCAATGTGTTGTAAAGCTAGCTGTCCCATCCATTTATTATATATACTGTAGACCAAAAATCATACAGTTCTCAATTTTCAAGTGTAAGAAACAATCACTTTTGCCTATATTTGCTGTGTATTCAGATGAGTACATTTTATCTTTCTGAATCATTCCTAGTTATTTTTCTTACTTTCATTTTGAAAATTATATTCTTTCTTCATGTTTAGTTTTATTCCTCATCTGATAACTGTTTACCTTGCTGAAACCAGCATGTAATAATCTTATTTCAGATTTTACATGATTTTTACTGAGGTTAAACATTTAAGAAACTCTGATAATATTGCAGAATTTTCGGTACTAATGAACCCTGTCTTATTCTGCTAATGGAATATAAGTATCTAAAACCAAGTAGCATGAGAAACCTAAAAATGAAGAGTTTATGTTAACAAAAAAAATCTCCATTAGATGTTTCCAAAGCTTTGAGCTGTTTTGCTTCAAGCTTTTTTAGGCACTGTAATACTTAGATATATATAGCTATTTATTGTATCATAAGTTGCTTTGCTAAACTGACATAAATTTCTGATATTTTTCTTTACCCAGGGAAATTACCGCTTCATGAAACTTTTACTGGCTCGTAGAGGGAACTGGATGCAGAAGGACTTAGAGGATATGACACCATTACATTTAACTACACGTCACAAAAGTCCAAAATGTTTAGCTTTGTTGTTAAAACATATGGCACCTGGAGAAGTGGATACCCAGGACAGAAACAAGGTAAAAGTACTGCTTATTTTAAGACTGATTATTTTAAAATTTGTAGCAGCTTTAGAAATTGGTTTTACATCAAGCGGTTGTGTGCAAAAAATTATTTATAGTGAACTTTTTCTAGGTCTTCAAAGTAGAAATGTTCATATTTTCCTGATGTTAATGATGTCAAAGTTCATTGCACTGGCTCCATTGACATTCTTCTTGAGAGTAGTTACAACAGCAGAGGATTCAAAAACCATCCAAGTCTTTCTGTAACATTGTGATCCTTGTTAGAGTCTGGATAGCATGTGCTTATGTTGCTTTTCTGCCTTTGAAAAACCTCACATTTAGAATCTTTTAATGATCAGAGTCGCTAGAAAACTGCCTATAATTACAGCAGTCACTCTGGAGAGGTCATGCTGACTTCATGACCATGCTAATTAACAAAAGTATGCATAAACCAGCCAAAACCATTTAGCAGCCTTGCCTGTTCAGCAGATTCCCAAGCCAGTGTTTAAAGTGTTGCCAGATTCCCCACAAAACATGGAACTCTTTTCTCCTGGTTCTTGTCATGAGTAGTCACAGTAGCAAAAATGGAATTCAGGCTGGTGAAAAATTATCTCAGGCACAGAGTCCAACCTGTTTGACCCTGTTGAGCACATAGCTTTTTCACTTTCCTTGCTACAACTGTGCATATCAAAATTGTCTAATATAATTCCTAAACATGAGGGACAACAAGTGTCCTTTACATCTGCTTCCATGTTGGTAACTGACTGAAACTGGTGAGAGAAGTTGTAGGTGAGAGAAGTCAGTGAACCAAGGCTACATTTGCCTTCTGGTAACCAAAACTTTCTGCTTTCATTGCAACTGTCAGTTTCCAGGAAAACTGGTCAGTTCCATTTAATAAATAACACTCATTAATTTAGTGCAGATTTTTACTGGTACAAGGCTGTGGTGGCACTTTGTGGAGCCCTTCTTCAGTGTGTGACAAGTAGAAAAAAAGGCTGTACTATCTTATTGTTGTTACCATGGTACTAAGCTAACAGCTGGCAGCAACGAACACAAATAGACTCCTTTTTGTCTTCTTCCTTCACAGAGAAGTTAAGGATATGATAGTGAACTTACAAATTCCATGTCACTGTTCAAAGATGCTAATGCAGGGTATTGTACTTCTTTACACAAATGTCCTGCAGGAATTATTTCTCTGTTTCCAGTTAAAGCACCAGGTAATGTTTAGTAGGGGTGAGGGGGTAAGAGAGCTGGGGAAAAAAATTCATTCTTTATCTTATAACTCTCTGTTACTAGGCAGTTGGGAGAGGTGTGTCTGGTAAATTAAATACTTGTTAATATGCCAGTGTTTTGCTGGTTAAGAAACCCCCCCACATTGATTTGCTTATGTAGTTATAAACATTGATAAGGCCTGTAAAAATGCTGTTGGCAGTCAGGAATTGGCAATAGGAGCATGGATTGGCTTTTGAAGTTTTATTGGACTGCCATTGGGCATTAGATTCACTAATATTCGACCTCAGAATTCTGAGTTATCACAGACAGTAAAGTTAAAACCTTTGTTCAAGATGGATCCGAGTCCAGTGTCAGCATACAGTGTCACCTTCCCCTAGTGGAGAGTAGTCTCTGTCAATTTGTGTTATCCCAACAGAGTTTGAAATTTAAGAGGGACCACACTAATCACTGCAGGTGTTCTATAGTGCAGCTCTGAGGCCTGGTTCAGATCATCATTCTAGCTTGGATGTCATCGCTTAATACCAAGCACAGATATTTTCTCTGGGTCTGAACTGCTGCACCAAATAGCCATCAGGGCAGTGCCAAGTGGCACGCACATTTTTCTCGTGCCATAGTCCAACAAATCTTCATAAAAAGCAGTTAGTCTCCTACCAGAGATACTTATGTTCCAAGTATAAGGGCTTCTCAGTTTGGATCTTGTATAAGATGGTGCAGCTTGGACCTAACTCAGACCTCAGCAGCAAAAGTGTGTGATGATCGGCTCTTACTAAAGTAAATGGGCCTCTTGTTCAGCTTTGTTTGAAGCCTGTTTTCATAGATTTTCAGTTGTCAGCCACCCCAGGTACATGTGTTCAGTTTTTGTCTGTCCTCTTTATTGAAGTGGAACAAATGCTTGCTTATTTACCTGTTGTTTAATGCTGGTTTTAGCCAACTTTAATTTTCATATTTCAACAATTTTTCAATGTGTTGAAAAAGCTTGTGTGAAAATTGTATTGCAGCAAACTGCATTGCATTGGAGTGCCTACTACAATAACCCAGAGCACGTGAAACTTCTCATAAAACATGATTCAAATATTGGAATTCCTGATATTGAAGGAAAAATCCCACTCCACTGGGCAGCTAACAACAAGGACCCTAGTGCAATCCACACAGTGAAATGTATTCTGGTAAGAAAGTCTCTTCTTACTACTTCTCTCTTTCTCTTTTTGAAATGAGCTCTTGTCTTGCTGGGCATCTGCCCAGGTGATTTGCCTAAGATGTGCAATCTGGGTGATTGAGCAAGCTTAGAGCAGGACCTGCTGAGGCAAACCTGCTGAGGTTGGATTAAGGTAACTCCAGAGTGGGGATTTTTTGATGAAGTTGCTTTTATATTCCTACTCTTTCTCTTTGTTGTTGTGATTGTTTACATCTTGTCCCTTAGCCCCTAGATGAGTGATGTCTGAGATGCTGAATTGTATCTTCTTCTCCCTCAACTGATAAAAAATTATTTGCTCAAAATAACAAAAAGTAGTAATTTTTAAGGATTTTTTTCCACATTAAGCACCTTTTATGTAGATCAGAATTTTTAAAACTAGAATCAATCTGTGTGTTTAATTTCAGTTAGTCATTAGAATGTGTCTTTACTACTTTCCTCTGATAGAAATATTTTTTTATTCTCTTGAGATTTCTCATTTTGGTCCACTGACTCTTTGAGAATGAAATAATTTGCTTTTCCTAATATCCAGAACTTTGTAAGAAATAATCATAAAAATTTTTTGCTCTCTCAAAAAGAGCTTGTTTTGAGTTCTATGGGTGAATGTCTTTGCTCTAAGTCTTGTAAGGGGGTGGGATGGGAATGGAAAGACTTAGAAGTTTTCATGGATAAAATGGCCAGCCATATTGCTCATTTCAGTTGCATTTTGCATGCTGATTTCTTTGTTATGTGTCTTTCCTTCATTATTTGAAAGTTTATATCTAGTTATCTGTACTGAAAATTTTAGTTTAATTTGGTTTTTGAAGTGAGAATTCTGGGAAATATTTTATCAATTGTCAGTCAGCCCACAATCTGTTTGCTGAGAGACTTTCAATGTGATTTTGTGTATGAATTTAATACTGTTGACTTGATAGCATATTTTCTTTTTCTGCAATATTTATCTTCTGCAATGACAGCTATAATGGGTACAATGAAATCATATGCTCAGCTTGATTTTTACCTTGATTTTTATTTGTGAAAATTTCTGAGCTTCACTAACATGGAAAGCTACAGAAGCCTCAATTTAAATTTTCTGTCACATTAGAATATTCTTCCTGTATCTTTGTCTTTCAAAGGTCTTTCAGAAGTAGACACATAGTGATTGTACTTTAACTACAAGGACTTGTATGTCTGTCTGCCTGATTAGCTGGCAAATTGAGAAGTTAAATGTGAAAATGAAGACACTGTTTTTTTTCAAATTACACTGATGATCTTACAGTTAGTGATACTTTTTTTTTACTATAAAAATAGTTTTAGGGAAGTTTCCAGCATCAAAGAGATTGTATTTCTGTATTACTGCTGTTTATTCAACATATTTGTAATTTGTATCCAGCTGTGAAATAATGTGTTACAAACAAAATTTTGCCACAAACTTTGAATTTGTATCTACTTTTCTGCCACACTGGAGAAATAAACTTGCTGCAAAATACATAAGCATCTTTGTATTTAACTACAGACTTTTTCAAACATTAGGTAGTCAAAAGACAAATATTTTTTAAAATTGTGGTGTGTTGGGCTCAGACAAGAGCCTCACACCCACACAGCCACTCACTCACCTGCCCTTTCTCAAGGCAGAGAAAATAGAAGGAAGGCAAGAAGACTTGTGGGTGAAGATAGTGCAAGCCCAGTATAGAAAGCAAGAGCTGCATGTAGAAAAGGAAATTTATTCACTCTTCCCATCAGCAGGCAGATGTCAGCCACTTCTGGCAAAATGGAAAAAAAGATTCAACATGCTTAATCATGCTTGGGAAAACAAATGGTGCAGCCATGAGCATCCTTCCTGCCCTCCCCCTGTCCCTGAGGTTTTTTGCTTAGCATGGTGTTATGTGGTACGAAGTAATGCTTGGGTCAGTTTGTGTCAAATGTCCCAGCTGTGTCCTGTCCCAGTCTCTTTCCCACCCTCAGCCCATTCACTGGGGTAAGCAGGGGAGCAGGACGTGAAAAAGAGGAATCCATGCTATTCCACAATAGCCAAAACATGGGTGTGTTATCAACAGTTTTAATCACAAATACAAAGCCCAACTGCTGCAAGAAAAATTAACTCCATCTCAGACAGATGTACTACAAAAGATCAAAAATACTTGTCTCTTTACTGAAAGTGTCCTCAAAGATTCTCTTTAGGTAATCCAGAATCATGCTCATGTCCAGGATTTTTGGAGGACTTTCTTGGTTTGTTTGTGTTTGTAGTTGTTTTTTAAATCTGACAATTAAAAGAATCAGAGAATAGTTTGAGTTGGTAGGAAACTTTTGAAGGTCATCTAGTCTAACCACCACACCATGGGCAGAGACATCTTTAACTACATCAGGTTGCTCAGGGCCCTGTCCAGCCCTTTGAATTCTTCCAGGAATGGGGAATCCACAGCTTCTCTGGGCAACCTGTTCCAGTGCCTCACCACCCTCACAGTAGAATTTCTTCCTAGTATCCAGTCTAAACCTACTCTCAGTTTAAAATCATAACCCCTTGTCCTGTCACTACATGCCCTTGTAAATAGTCCTTCTCCATCTTTCTTGTAGGCCCCCTTTAGGCACTGAATGGCTGCTGTAAGGTCTTCCTGGAGCCTTCTCTTCTTGCATGTGAGAACTTTCTCAGCCTTTCTGCAATAGGAGAGGTGCTCCATCCTCTAATGATCTTGGTGGCCTCCTCTGGACTCATTCCAACCGGTTGATATCTTCCCTTAGCTGGGGGCCCCAAAATTGGATGAAGTACTCCAAGTGGAGTCTCAGGAGAGCAGAATGGAGGAGCAGAATCCTCACCCTAAACCTGCTGTCCACACTGCTTTTGATGCAGCCCAGGACACATTTGGCTTTCTGGGTCACAAGCACACATTGCAGGCTCATGTCCAGCCTCTCATCCTTTACCCAGTAGCCCCAGGCCCTGCCTGGCAGGGCTGCTCTTGGTCTGTTCATTCCCCAGCCTGTGTTAGTTGGGGGTTGCAACTGGGGCTGCCCTGGCCCAGATGCAGCACCTTGCACTCAGCTTCATTCCTTTCATGATTTTCCCGTGGGCCTACTTCTTGAGCTTGGCCAGGTCCCTCTGGATGGTATCCCATCCCTCAGGCTTCTCAGCTGCACCACCCAGCTTGGTGTCAACTGCAGACTTGCTGCAGGTGCACTCAGTTCCTTCACCTGTGTCATTAATGAATACATTAAATCTCAGTGGTCCCAGCACAGCCTCCTGAGGGACATCATCATTATCCATTGGGACATTGAGACAGTGACTACTGCTTTGGATGCAACTGTCCAACCAATTCCTTATCCATCAAACAGTCCAAATCAAATCTCTCCAATTTGTAGACAAGGACATTGTGGGGGACTGCATCAAAGGCTTTGCAGCAGTCCAGAAAAATAACACCCATAGCCATTCCACTGATGTAGTTACTCCATCATAGAAGGCCACTGGGTTAGTCAGGCATGGCTTGGTGACCACCAGGTCCAGTCACATTCCCTCTGTTGGGACTGTCTGTCACCTGTCTTGAGAAGTTATCCTCCATTCATCCCAGGAATCTTCTGGATTCCTTATAGCTCACCATGCTGCTTCTCTGGCAAATGTCAAGGTGGTTGAAGTTCTCCAGCAGGACAAGTGCCTCCAGCACAATGCCTCTTGCAGCTGGAGCCAGAAGGCTTTGTCAGGAGGCTCCCCTTGGTCAGGCAGCCTGTAGTAGACAATGACCATGGGGTTCCCTTCATTGCCCTGGTCTCTGATTCCTGCCTACAGGCTTTCTACCTGCTCATGGCTCTTCTTGAGGGACAGCACATTGCACTCCATCCATCTATTATAGAGAGCAACCCTTTTGACCCTCCTTCCTTCCTGTCCCTTCTGAGCAGCCTGTAGCCACACACCAATCATCGATTTGTCCCACCAAGTTTCAGTAGTGGCAACTGAGTCATTCATGGCTTTCTTCTGGAGGCTTTCAACTCCTCCTCCTCCTCCACCCAGCTCATGCTGGGTGCAGTGGTATAGAGGCACTTTGCCTGGGCTGAAAAGAGTGAATTCTTGATTTCATCTAGGTTTTTTTATGCATTAGCTTAAGTGTTTATATTGCAAATTAGTTACATCTATATGTGCTTAATAACAGAGTAAGTTAACAACAAGTTAAATGAAAAAGTAATTTAGCTATGCTGTAAAGTTGATGATAGAGGAATGTTATTATTAGGTAATAAATCTGTTGACTGAATTTTTTGTTGAGTATAAATACCTTTTTGTGGTGGTGGTGGTGGTGCCCTGAGTTTAGTCCTGTAGTAAGAGCTTCTTTCCAAATTAAAGTGTTTTTTTTACTTGTCTTGAACTGACCGAGCTTCCCAGCACAGCACAGACACAGCAGAGCTCACAGCCTTCTCCTCCTTTCTCAGCTGCTTTTTGCCATATTACCCACTTCCAAGTCTATTGTCTAAGCATCACATTTGATTCTCATTTCTCTCTAGGTCTTCTAACTTTATAGTTTTTCACATTCTGCATTGTATTTCTAATGGAAATGCACCCATAAAGTGAAAATTTCTATCATCTTGTGTCTTAACATATGATTGCATTTTTAAATTCATGAAAACTCTGTCTTGTGGTGATAGCAGTATAAAAGGCAAGTGTTGTGTCACTGTTGCTTCCCCATTTTTAATCTCATTCAACCAAACCATTTCTCTTTGCTTTCTCTAAGCACTTTGCCATTGCCCAGACAGCAGTGAGGTGTCAATATCTTCTTCCAGACTACCTTTGGTGCCTGCTGGCCAAGTTATGAAAAAAAGCACTGCTGTTGTCTCTCTTTTGTTATCTTTAACACTGTGGAAGAATTCCCCAGAAAACTATTTTTTTCTCTAGTATCCTACTTGGAATTCTCCAGTGCTGCTTTACAAAAACTTGACTAAAGTTTAGCTGCTGGCTTTATCGAGACCACAGTCTATGGTACTGAAAAATACTGCCTTGTTTTTCTGTACTCTGCCCTTTGGGTGTGGCCAGATATTGTCTCCTGTTCATAAATTCTTAAAATTAAGGATCATCTTTCTGTTTGATATTTGTATAATACATAGTCCATTGGTATTGTCAAAATAAACAATTATGAAAAGATTATTTCTCAGCTGAATGCTGAGAAAGTAGGTTGGGTGTGCAGGAGTGACACTTACACACAAATTGGTTATATCTGATACTGAAATCCATTAAATACTACCAAAATGGAACTTGACATATGTAGAAAGTAAACATGTGAAGTAGAGAGAAACTCTAATCTGGAGAGCCTCTCATGGTCAACTTCCTTTTCCACCTTTCCAGATTGTGCTTGGTTACGTGAAAAATGTTGGGAAGATTTAAGGAGAAAAGAACAGAATAAGGTTCCATTATTATGATGGAAGCATCTGCTTAGTACTCTCTGTCTATTTTGTATCTCTTTATTTATTCTTCATGGTAAGAGACATGACATTTATTTATACCACACTTTCCATTATTGCCTGCAATTCCATTGTTCTAATTGCCACAGAAAAATGCTTAGCTTCTGTTTCTTCTCTGTATTGTGCTTAAAATATTAATACAGTATGACAGTTTAATTATAGCTAACCAAACCCACTTAAAATCTAAATACTCATGAATGTAGGCAGAAACAGACCTAGAAAATTTTAATTTAGGTGGCCAAAAAATTCAAAACACATTAATACTTTTAGACTAGAATATAAATAGTGGCTTTGTCATTGGAGAATCTGTACCATTTTGCAAAAATAACACTTTTGAGTACGGGGATATTTCTTGGCAGCATCAATAACTTTCAGCCAGGAGTTTTAGGATTCATTTGTCATGGATGTTGTTGTGCTACTGGAAGGCTTGAAAATTAGCTGTCAGGATTACATCAGCAAATTATAAGTGAAGAACTGTTTGTTTTCTTGTTTGTCCATTTTGTTCAAACACATTTTCCTCTGGTGGACTTAGAATTTCAGTAGTAACATCTGTGCCTATTATAATTCTTGTTTAGCCATTCTTAAAAGTGATTCTCATAAAATGAATTTTTGCAGTAGGCTCTATGCTCCCCCTGCTGAGCTCTATGAATAGACAAAAAGTAAGTATATTATCAGTTAGCTTTCTCTTGAGAATTATTGAAGTTAGGGAACAACATACAAGTTTTCACTGTAGTGGTTCAGGTAAATGCTTTTGAATGCTTATCAAAAGAACTGTTACACATGCTTTGATTATTGTGGTTTGTGCATGGAACAATTTTAAGTTTGATTGCATTTTTAGTTGAGTCATATTTATCAATTTTTAAATGTTTTTAATAGATTATTTGTTATTGTACTGGTGACTACATATATTAGTAGAACTCCAGTATATTTTAAGTAAGTTAATTTTTGACTTGAACAAAACATGGCTAACAGTACTGATACCTAATCTAAAACTGATGAAGTTTTTTGTCTGACTTGGGCAGCTTAATAAGCATTTAATTAGCATTGGCAGATGTTATTACTCAGATACTGTACATTATCTTTGAAAAGGCATGGAGATCAGGAAAGGTGCCTGAGGACTGGAGGAAAGCCAGTGTCACTCCAGTGTCTTGAGAAAGGGCCTTCCTTGAGAAGGACAACCCAGGAAACTACAGGTTTCACCTCAATCCCTGGAAAGGTTATGAAACAGCTCCTCCTGGATGTCATCTCTAAGCATGTGAAGGAAAATAAGATTATTAGTAGTCAACATGGATTCACCAAAGGGAAATCATGCTTCACCAGTAAGAGAGCCTTCTGTGATGGCAGGACTGGCAGGGTAGATGAGGAAAGATCAGTGGGTGTTGTCTACCTTGACTTCAGCAAGGCTTTTGACACTGTCTCCCATAACATTGTCAGGGTGAGCTCAAGGAGGGGGGGTTCTCAGAGTGGGCAGCAGGTGGGTTGAGGCCTGGCTGAATGTCAGAGCTCACAGGGCTGTGATCAGTGGCACAGAGTCTGGTTACAGGCCTGTATCCTGAAGTGTTCCCCAGAGGTCAGTACTGGGCCCAGTCTTTTTCCATTTGTTCATTAATAACCTGGATGAAGGGAAAGACTGTACCCTCAGCAGGTTTGCTGGTGGTATAAAGCTGGGAGGAGTGGCTGATACGCCACCATGGTGTGCTGCCAGTCAGTGGGAGCTGGGCTGGCCAGAGAGGGGTCTCATCTAAGCTCAACAAGGGCAAACAGGGAGTCCTGCATGGGGGGAGGAATCACTCTGTGCACCAGTAGAAGGACCTGGGGCACAACAGGCTGTCCATGAGCCAGCAGTGTGCCCTGCAGGCCAAGGAGGCCATTGGTGACCTGGGATGCATTAGGAAGAGCATTCCCAGCAGGTCGAGGGAGGTGATCTTCCCTAGAGGATCAACCCTAGTGAGGCCACATCTGAAATGCACATCTGTGTCCAGTTCTGGGCTCCCTATTTCAAGAAAGTCCAGAAGTTAGTGGGGAGGATCTCCAGCTAAGTGCTATGAAGATGAGGAAGGGTCTGGAGCATCTCTTTTATGAGGAAAGGCTGAGAGAGCTGGGACCAGTCAGCCTGGAGAAGACTGAGAGGGGATCTTACCAATGAGAAATACTTTTAAGTGTGGATGTCAAGAGGATGGAGCCAGACACTTTTCAGTGGTGCTCAGCAACAGCATAAGGGGCAATGGGTACAAACTGAAACGTGGAATTCCCATTTGGATATGAAGGAAAGCATCTTTACTGAGATGAAAGGTGACTGAGCATTGGAACAATCTGCCTAGAGAGGTTGTAGTGTCGTCTTCTCAGGGGATATTTGAAACCCACCCAGACTTCATTCTGTGCAACCTGCTGTGTTTGAACCTATTCTAGTAGGGGGTTGGACTAGATGATCTCCAGAGATCCTTTCCAACACCAACCACTCTGTGATTCTGTGATTTACGTACAGTGTGCAAAGTATGTAGCTGCTTAGATCTAGAAAACTTACAGTAACCAAATATTAGGAGGTTTAACTTGGCACTGTAAGAAAGTAAACAGTAAGAAACAAAGAATCAGGGCATTGCAGAGTTGAAGTCACTACTGCTGTATTAATTTAGCCAGATTGCACTTAGAAAATATAGTGAAATATAACTCTAAATGTTTGAGTGGTTTTGAGGGTTTATTTATGCATTACATAGAAAATATAGATTATACAACTTTAGTAAATTAATATTTGCATAGAAAACATAATTCTGGAATCTCCTTTCTTCTTCTTGATTTATTGTTCTCAATGTTAGATATTTGTTTTCTATCACATCAAATAATGCAAATGCAAGTGATTCTATGGCCAGTTTGTGTACCTGGTGGAGTCAAAAGGAAAGATTGCTGTTAGTTTAGTGAGAAGGGGGTCAGGAACTTGCTTTAACAGTTAGCAAGCTGCACTTAACACAATCCCTTGCTCCTCTTTCATAAATGTATTGTGAAATACAGTGTGACTCTGTATTTTCAGGAGGATTGCTTTTCTCACTTATGATGGGTTAAAATCCCCTCTAGCGTTGGAAGTTAAAAATCTCAGGACTACATTCCCTTTTAATTCTGCACAGGGTTCCCATGACTTCACTGATTTGTCTTGAATTATTGGAGATAGAAAAGCAGACTCACTCCCTCTGGTTTACTTAAACTCTTGTTTTGACAATCTGCTTCTACTCTAGATATTTGGTGTCCTGCATCCTGAGTTTCTACTGTATTATTGTTTGCCACCTCTTTTAGTAATACCTCTTTTTTCAGAAAAGTGATGTTTAAAGTTTGTGTTTCATGGGCCTTTATGATATTTGCCATTTGAAGATCTCTCAAATGCTAAGATGATGTTCATTTGTACCTGTTCTGCTCTTTTGCCTGAAAAAGAAAGTCACAAAGAGAAATCTGTATAGAAAAACACTTGAGAGATGAAATTATCACAATACAAAACTATATAGCTAAGGATTTTATGTGAAAGTAATTTAGCATATTTTTTAAGAAAAGGTGGTGAAAAGTCAAATTATATTTATTAATGCCTGTGTTACATGATCACGTGATTAATCATGAAACTTTAAAAGACTTTTTAAATTCAAAATTAAGCCCATTGTAAGTAGATGCATTATTAGAAGTACTCTCTCACTTCTGTCCTGTCAGCTAGAGATGTAGACATCTCCTTTGGAAATACTTTAGGGGTATAAAATGCTAGAAGAATATTATAATGAAACTCATAAAATTAACTTGTGCAAAAAGGGAAGTGTTGTTGGAGAAGATCTGAAGATATATATGTCATTTTCAACCTGTAAATCATGTAAGAATTTCCAGTTATTTTCATAAGAGCCAGAGTTAATCTTTTAAAGGTCTGTTTAAGGAATCACGTGCACAGCAGGCTGGTAAAACTATGGGGTATGTACCAGAACCTGATCTTCTACAGTAATTAAGTATAAAAAAGCATTCCATTAGAAATACTTGAAAGTAGCCTATACTGTAACAAAAGCATTTGGTTGTAGAGCTACATTCTACTTAACAAGGACAGTGTATCTCCCTGAAAAAGCATCTGTGAAGATTGTATAGGTTTTCTCTTCAATTTAAGTATTCTTAAAATTTTGTTGTTTCTTTTATTTTTTAAAGGAAGCTGCACCTACAGAATCTCTGCTGAACTGGCAAGACTATGAAGGACGAACTCCTCTTCATTTTGCTGTTGCAGATGGGAATGTAGCAGTTGTGGATGTCCTGACCTCCTATGAAGGCTGCAATGTGACATCTTATGACAACTTGTTTCGAACTCCCCTCCACTGGGCAGCCTTACTTGGTAAACTGGACAGTGCTGAAGTCACTTAGTCATTAATTAAATTTACTGTTTAATCTTTGTCTCTGATTTTTATTTAATTCCAGCCTGGCAGTATGATAACTAATCTCTTAGAGCAATAAGAGCTTCTGCTCAACCAGGATTAGAAATTTGTGTGTAGACTGCTAATTTTAGCTTCAGATTCTCTAAAGCATTGTACAGTGCATTACTTTAACAGGTTTTATATGCTGATGATTTAAGAACAATTAGGGTATAATGAGATTGTTCTTGCATATGCAGCTTTGATCATAGTTTAAAAAGGAACAGATACTCTGGAACAGTGGTGTCTGAAGTGGGGTATGCACAGTCCAACATGAATGCAACACAATCTATGGGAGTGCATGAAGAAAATATCAGAGCTTCTGTTTATTTTTTATCTGAAAAGATAACTTGACTAATATTTCATATACAGATTTAAGCTAGTACCCTTGTTTGGTCTATATGTAAGATTGTCACATGGGGTTTGCAGGGTGCCTGAGGAAACTGAGCTGCTCCACAATGCAGAGTGGTTAATGGTGGCATCATGAGTCACATCCTCACTTTCAGCCTATTGTGATGTACTATAGTTTGTGTCTGCCTGGTTAAGTGGATTTATGATTATGTTATCTGTGTATTTTATTAAACAGCCCCTCACAAACTAAATAAGGGGCTTAAGAAGATTCCCACAAAGAAAATGCAGATACTCTGATAATGCCAGCACAAATAAACAACAAAAAATGGCAGAGTTGACACTTGTAGTACAAGCTCTTCATCAGACACGCTATGACAATCTAATCAGATCTGACAAGGAGTTTTATTTGTATAGAGTTGTTCTCTGTTTAGATTGTTACCCTGAGACTCAGACACTGTAAATTGTAACCTTGCATATGTGAATTTTGATTTGTATTTACAAAAACCATATCCTTGCAAAACAAGTTAAAACATGATTAAATGTAAATAGTCTAAATGCAGGGAAACACAACCTCTAAAATGACAGACACAAAAACAATATGATTTAGAAAATTTACCTCCTATTTCCATTCAGGAGGAAAAGAATAACCACTGGATAAAAGAATCTTCAAACAGTCTCTCTCCCCTTTTAACAGGCTTCATCCCAATGATCCTTTGGGACACTGCAGACAAAGAATGCCAATATAAGAATCAGATGTTCACTGGAGCGAGTTATTTCAACTCCAGTGGCAATATACATGTAGTTTGATTATGTTTATTAAAAACAAAAAAGAGGGAAGGGTGTTCTCAAATTTGTATATATGTAGGGATATTGAATTTTAACAGAGAAATTGTGAAGCATTTTAAGTGTCATAGGATCAGCTTTCTAAAGAAATAGTCATTATCACTTGGTTCTGTCCAAGAAGCAAAATTTATTGCATTTTGAAATTGACTGTATTTAAGAGAGAGGTTTTGTCTGTTGGAAAAACGGATTGTCTAATCAATGTAGAATAAAGGGGGAAGATGTGCCAAGAACTCCAGACTACTTTCTGAACCTGATGAGGTCTCTAGGTTGCATATGCTCTTTGGGAATTTCTGATTAGTAAATCATTATTAATTTTCAGGGTTATGATTTTAAGTTGAAGGTAATGTTCTATGTGGGTCTTAAAGAGAGTAAGGTATTACTATATAGGTGAACAATAGGAGATTTAAAGCAGTGCAGGGATGCTGCCACAACTTTTCTTAGATGTGATGAATTGCATGTTGCTCCTCTTACCTTTTCTTTTTGTGTAGATAAAAGTCTCACCAGTTACATCTCTGCTAAATGAAAGTACAGCAGAAATGACAATTCTTGACCCCAAGAAATGCATTTTAATCTTTATATTAATGGCCAAGCGAGATCCACCTTTGCACCTATTTCTTTACTGTTGCACCCAAAGCAATTTTTTTTTAAACTCCCTCAAGCCTTATTCTCATAGATAATTTAGCTAGACTCTGTCCTCATTACGGAGTTAGGTTCCTTTTTTCTAGTTGTCTGTCTTGAAAGTTCAGTAATCTTTTTTTTCAGGCTCAGTACTCCTAAGGTTTTTCTGCTAGGATTTCACTCCAAAGCAACTTCTTCCAATGAACCTCAATTTATTTCTTATACTCTTCAGTTGGAACTAGCACAGCAACATTATATGTCTTCTTTTTGTTTGGTTTTTTTTTGTTGTTGTAGGAAAGGACAGAATAATGCGATGTTCTGTATCCAGCGTTCTCTTAGTGGCTAACAAGAAGGAGGAACCTTCCTGTACACCCTAAGGCCCCTAGAAAGAAAAAATGCTCTCATAACTCTTCATCCTTTTTGACCCAAGTTACCATTTTCTCTCATTTCTGATACTTCTGTACATATAAAGTCTCAAAGTGCCATTTCAGAAAAGAGGGCTTGCCTCGTCCTCCGTGTCTTAGGTATTAAAGAGCTACAGATCACAACTGTATCACAGCTTCATTCTGTAACTGTTGGTGTTTTCATTAAAAATAATCTACTGCTAGTGGGGAAGGTTTACCTACCTTTTCATTTATTCTAAAGTGTTTCAAGACAACTGTGAAAAAGTAACGAGCTGCAGAATTGATTGCTTTTCTGACATATGAGGTACTGGGGGTTTTCACCTGTAAAACCAGAGTGGTTTTATAGTGTTGCTTAAAATACCAAATCATTAAGATACTCTGTGAGCTGCATATGCCAACAGAAACAAGTATATAAAGGGACTGGTTGGCTGTAGTGGCAATATACTGTATTTGTCTTTGTTTTCCTGGCTGTGAAGTGGATATAAAGTTTACCCATCCTCCAAAAGTGCTGTGATTTTAATCTCAAAATATTTTAATCTGTTTTTGTGCAGAAGTTGTGTGTGAGCTTGTTTATAGCAGCTGGTAGTAGACTAGTCTCTGATTCTGCTATTCATACCCAGATGAAATTTTGGTTAAATAAAACCTAAATGAAGAATTTACACTTGATTTCTGTAGAACAATATGATGTGTGATGAAATTGTCAACACTGATTTAGCTTGTCTTTTAATGCAGATGGACAAATGCTCATCATCATCAGCCTATGCTCACTTTACTGTTTCTGACTGACCTGTCATCCAAATGCAGCATCTCAATTGAGTTATTATAAGCTTTTTCTGGAAATATCCAAGCAGTTCATTACAAATTAATATCTTAGCTGTCTGGCCAGTTACTGCTGGTTTCTTTATTTAGCAAAAAACTCTAGTGATTTCTGTTAAAAGAAATTTTGTATTTGTAAGTCATTCTGATTTATAGATGCCCCCCAAAAATGACAATAGAGAGCATGGCACTGGAGCACTATTGGGAAGAAAGTACATGCCACACTTATTAGTTCAAATATCAAGTCTTATATCTCTCTCTTACATTTAAACCATAATCGCTACAACACAAATATGTGACTACTTAGGAAAGTTTGTTCATTTTCTTCTGTTTTGTTTGAGTTCAGGTTTTTTGTCAGTGGAATTTTTTTACTTTTTCTTTTAACTAAGCTTTTTATTGACTTTAGGATTTGATAAAAATTTGGTTTTGTTATATTATTTTTCTCAGGTCATGCACAGATTGTCCATCTCTTACTAGAGAGAAATAAGTTTGGAACTATCCCATCTGATAGTCAAGGTGCAACACCCCTACATTATGCAGCGCAGAGCAACTTTGCTGTAAGTAGAACATACCCTAAATGTGAAGTAAATATATTTTGCTGAAATCTTTATAGTTTAGCAGAGTGTTTGAGTTGTTTTTGAAATCATATAAACACAGTGTTGTTGGCATGAGTTAATTCAGAGTTCGCCTGTGTAATCTGATACAAATGTGGTAATTTCAAACTATTAAAAGCTAGATGTACAAAAACTAAATTTCTGTACCAAAAAGGCCCTTTGAGCTATATGTTTGTATCACAAAACACAATAGTCATTCAGTTACTTCAACAGAAAGCAGAATGACACCTACTATTTCACAGTGCTTTCAGGTTTTAGGGCTCATTATAATGAAGTCTAAGCAGTTATAAGGTATCTAGAGTAAGATGACCTGTAGGAGTATTTGCACAGCTGCTGCAGGACCAGTCAAACCAGTCTTTGCGTTCAAGAAGGTAATTAATTTATGAATATTTGGCGTTATGAATGAAATGTTGTTTCATGAAGCATGGCTAAAGAGTTGAGTGCCTTTTGTCATAATTCTTCAGGAACACTGTATTTTTTAAATTTTTAGAAATATTTCTTAAACTCAGACAACAAAGAACGTTGGTTTCTCAGACAGCTTAATTCTTATACTTTGGTATAATAGGTTTTTTTTTCCCCAAAGCAAGATCAGATACAGTAGAGCCAAGTGTAAAACTCAGCACTTCAATGATTGCCAGTCACAGATGTTGCAGAAGTAGTTCTCAAGCACTGGAAATTAGGAAAGCTTTTCTTAAGCTCCTTTACCTCTCACAGTTTTCATACCCTCCCTATCCAGAAAGGGTTATTTAATGCCTAATTAATGTAATAGTTATGTAGTCCACATTGCAACATTTTCTTAGCAAGCATAGTAATTTGGGTCTTTCTTGCATACCTACATGTTAACAAGGAAAATAAAAAAGGAGAATTTAAAAGCCCTTGAGAGCAATTCAAGTTAACAAATCTAGAAGTAGTATTGAAAGAGGGAATAGACCAATATCTTTGCTCCCTAGTGAGAATGAGTTTTGAGGCTTTGGTGGGGTTTTCTTGGAGGTGGTCTTACTAAGACCATCCAGATATTTTTTAAATTCAGACTTTTATTGAAGCATATCTCTCTGTGTAATCTTCAGTTTAGAGAATTTTTTGTTGATGCTGATTTTTGTCAGTTTAGGGCTGTGTACAATTTGGGCCTAACTCATACATTTAAAATATCTGTGTTGTAAAAGCCTTTCTTTCATGTTTGAGCCAGACTCATAGGAAAAAAAAGTTTTATTTACCATCTGGTGATTATCTCCACATTCTTTTTATCTTTTTTTTTTTTTTCCTATATTGATGTATTCCTAAAAAGATTTTTCTTACTGGCTTTCTTTCCCTGGGCTTGATTCAGTTGACTGAAACATCTTCATTATGTTGCTGCCTTTTGATCCTATCAGCCAGCCAAACTGTGATATCATCTATGTTTTAAGGGGAAGTGAAGTACATGATGGGATCAGACATTCTTTTGTAATTTTGTGTACTTACAGTGAATGTACTGTTTCCCATCTTACATGAAAGTCACACAGGAGAGTTTCATTCAGATCTGCAACCCTCTTTTAGCTGGTCATGTACGCAACAGCCCCTGCCTAAATTATGTCTGGAGTCCGTTGTCACTGGTCCAGTTGTTTCTGAGCACCACTATTTCCCTTTTTGTCTCCTTTAGATACATAACATTGAGCAATTCCCACCACTGCACTCCATATACATGGTCAGACAACTGATTGGAGATACATTCATGTTTGTTCTGGCAGTAGCATCTCTATACTCATGGTTTGAGAGCCACATTGTTGTTCTATTCAGTCTGCCCAGCTTTGGTTAGGTGTGGTTTTTCTTAATTAAAATGTGATGTTTCTTAGTCCCTAACAAGAAGAAAATTTGTTCTTTTTGTGTTTACAGTAAGTGTTTGCATGGCTTTCAGTTTTATTTGCTTTGGTATCTTGTTCTTTGCTCTGTTTTCTCTATGGGTTACTTACTATAATATGACATTTTTGGGTTTTTTAAAGACTGAAGAGGATTAGCCAGTGCTTAATGTATGTGAAGCATTTGTTCTCTAAGACTAACTTATCCCCACTTACTATAGACAGGAAAAGTTCTAGAAGAAAAGACATTACCCAATATAACCACTCAAATTTAGATGTCTTGGGATCCCAAGGAAGTCCCAAGAAATACTGCTATTTAGATTTTTGAACTTCATGTGTGAAGGAAGATAGGAGAATCTTTATTTCCAGATCACAGAATATTCTGAGTGGGAAGGGACCCACAAGGATCAAGTCCAGCTCTTAAGTGAATGGCCCAAACAAGGATTGAACCCAGGTGTTATTAGCACCACCCTCTAACCAACTGAGCTAAGATGCTTCCTTCATATTGATTTTAGTATGCAGGACTAAATTTTTTTTTCTGGATTTTCCCAGAGGTGTTCAAAACAATGTACTTTCCTTTCATGTATTTATATAGATTGATCTAGTGAATGAAATGTGGATACCCCTGTCTTATTTTTAAATATGCAAAAATAATATGTACTATTTTTCAGTTTACTGATAGCACAGAATTAAATGTTTCTTGTTTAGCTCTCTCCTTTACTGTTATTTTTCAGATTTGTTGTTTTTTATGTTGTTTCCTCCACTTTTTTTAGTAGTGTTAGAATACATGTGATCTTCCATAACAAAATACATGTAGTGTTAAACTGATTGATACTACTATTTCCTGATTTGTTAATCATCCTGGTGTAATTTAATTTTCTTTTGTGTTCAAGTTGTGGTAACTTCATTTTGGGAAATAATGCTTATAGTACTGTGGGATTTTCTTCTACTTTTTCCAATTAAAAGCTGTAGGAAAGAAAGAGTCATTGAAAGAAGCGTTGCTTTGCCAAAACTTAGCGGGAAAATAAAATATTTGTATTTTTTAGAATGTTTGCCTCAGTATTGAAGAAGTGCATGCTTTGCAGTGCTTTTCACTCTGCAGGATTTCCAGCAGGGCAGAGCCCTGGGAGGATGCTGAGTTTCTGGCCTAATGAGAGGCTGTTTGTGTCTGAGGTGTAGTGGTGGTCAGTGTGAGTACACAGAGATAGAAACTCATGCTGCGTTTGTGTGGAAAGCCTTATGCTTCCATCTCTCCTTGCTTCTGCCTGGACCTATTTACAATGAACTCTTAGTTCAGACCTAAATTCACAGATCTTTAAGGATCCTACATCAGTAGCATAAAATAAATGAGACACTTCCTATTTCTTTAAATAATGAAACCTGGGATATTTTCAGGTTTTTATTGGCTAGCCTACCAGTGACTCATATCAGATGTTTCCCACTGTTACATACATGGCCTTTTAAGGCATTAGATAGAAAAGGGAAAAATCTTCCTTTTATTCTTTTTTCTAATAGTTGTGATTCTCTCTCCCTTCCTTTCCTGGGTGACTCATTAAGAATCTAGCAGCAGGTTAAGCAAGTGGACTTGTTTGCTGACAGCTTAACACAAACACAACATTTTAAGAAATAATTCTTTTTTGCCTTGATTTGAGATTTTAGTTTAACAGTTACAGTGGAAAGACTGGACTCAGGTGTAAAGATTTCCTTAATATTTTCTGATTTATAGTATTTCAGTAATTAGTAACCTGATGATGTTATCAAATATTAGTAAATATGTCTCTGTTGACCTATTTTTTTTAAACAGTCAAAATATTAGAGATAGGCGAAGTAAAATATTTGCATGTGCAGTAGTATTTATAATTGGAGAGAAAAAAAATATATTGGGAAAATATTTTGAAAGAATGTTGTTTTCAGAGTAAGTTTAGGTTGGACATCAGAAGAAGTTTCTTCAGAGACAGGCTGATGGAATGTTGGAATGGGCTGCCCAGGGTGGGTGATGGAGTCACTGTCCCTGTAGGTATTTAAGGAAAGATTGGATATGGCACTTAGTGCTATGGTCTAGCTGACATGGTGGTCATAGGTTGGACTCGATGATCTCAGAGGTCTTTTCCAACCTAAAGGATTCTGTAATTTTTTTGTCACAGTATTACAGTCATATTTGGATAAACCCATGATATTTTTCCCATTGCTTTCTTCACAGAGACTACAGTGTCTTCTGCTTCCTTGTGATGAACACATCATATTTGACACTGAAAAGAAAAAGTGTTAAATGACAGTGTTAAACTCACAGTTAAGGATGCACTATGATCATTGGCAAGGGAAAAGGCATAGCAGAAGATACAGTGTTCCTGTTGAGCTGTTACTCTTTATAAACATAAAAGGAAAAATGAAGATTTGATTTGCTTCATAAACAGCTACATGAGACAATAGTTTCTTGTTGTTGCAGATTCCTTTTAATGTTAATTTCAACAGTATGTCTTTTCAGGAAACAGTTGAAGTATTTTTGAAACATCCTTCTGTAAAAGATGACTCAGATCTTGAGGGAAGAACGTCCTTCATGTGGGCAGCTGGCAAAGGCAGTGATGATGTCATTAGGACTATGCTGACTTTAAAATTGGATATTGATATCAATATGACAGACAAATACGCCGGCACAGGTAAGATGTTTTACAGTAAAGAGCCACTGCATGTTTCTAATCTGTGTGATTTCCACCAAGTGGAAACATTGATAAAATCTCTATTAATGTTTTTCTGAATGTGTACTTCAATCCTGAAAACATTTCTGCATTAGTGTAATTATATGTGTGAGTCAATTCTTTGCCTTATTGTGGGAAAGAAACAAACCTTTTCTGCACAGTTTGGAACAGTTCATTTGAAATGTAGCAAGAAGAAAGGTACTGCAATGCTATTTAGTTGGTTCCGTAACCCTATGAAAGGAAAAGCTGTTCTGCGGTTTGAAGAATAACATGAAACATAGTTGCATAAAGAGGTCTTCCTGAAAATGCCTATTCAAAAATGTATTTGACAGTACACAAATACTATGAAACAATATGGAGCAAGCTAACTACTGAAGTAGCTAAATTATTATGAAAATCATTCCATAGTTACTTTTAAAGATAGTGAAATAAAGATTAGAGCTATTGCACTTCTGTTGTCCAAACAAGAGATCAAACTTGATATCCCCCAAATTTATCATCCTGTTATCTGCCTGAAACAAAAGATAAGTAGGCAACACAGTGTCTCAGCATTCAAGTGTGCAAGTAATGAAATAGAGAATTTCCTTAGTAACTGAATTTATCTCCTTTAAGGAAAAAAAATAATTTTTTTTTGTAGAAATACTGTACCTATATAGTGCTTTCATCAAAAACAGAGTAACAGTTGTGACAGGTGAAAGAGACAGGTGTTGAAGTGTTTATGCATTCAGCAGCGTTGGAAATTTAGGAAAAGTAGTTGAGTTGTATAGTATGCTGATGGCATCTGAATGAAAAATCAGGAGAATGTGTATATATTTGGTATAAATTTGGAGGGGTTTGATAGCAGGACTTCAGGGTAAGCTGTGTGTAGAGAGATCAGGAACTGCCCAATGCCAGACACAGTCTCAGAGTTAGAAGCACAAAATATGTATGTCAGGGTAGTGTGGTTCAGGATTTGAAACTTAGTATTCATCAATATTGAATTTTTAAAGTTTTCTTTGATGAAAAGAAAGAAAATGCTGGATCTTAACAAAAAGCAATTTGCAGTTAACATAAAATTCTGTTTAAATATCTACATTCTTGTTTTTCTTACAATGTAACACACACTAAATACATCAGTCTTTCCAAGTTGTGATAGTTTGAAATTTTTGAGTATAAGAAATAGTGCAAGAAATAAAATCTCAGTCTTCATGTTTGATGACGTTGCAAACTGAATATTCTACAATTTTAGTCTTATTTCATCTTATATCAGTCTCACCTACACTTGCTACTTCATGACAGTTCCCTTTCAAATACCTCTCAATATTTGTTTCAGACCTTAAGGTGCAGCAACATTGTTGTTACTGTGCAAACCTCCTTACAAAGAGTTTTTTTCTTTGCAGGCAGTAATCAGTAATCACATACTGTGTTTCTGAAATTACTCAGGTGTGGATTTCATGCTTGAATAATTCAGGTGGTTGGGTTTATTATCTTTCAGTCTTAAACCTTTCCTAGGAGTGATATGTAATCACCTTTTAATCTCGGTTTCCTTGTAGGGCTTTTAATCCAAGGAAATGAATGGATTTTCCATTTGCTTGAGGGTGCTGCTGTGTAGAACACAGGAACAGTCTGGAAATGGGGAGCTGTGCTGCCGAGCAGCCCGAGCTGCACCATTGTGCCAGCGAGTGCATAGCATGGGCTTTATTATAGCGAGCTCTAAACATAAAAGGAAGCCCACCAGTAAATCACTCTCTGATGATTTTTTTTTTAAATTTTATTTTCTTCCCAAAGGGCTTTAATCATTCCCAAGTTTTCGTGAGGGAAAGGCAGTGTTGCGTTCGGAGAGGAAACTATGCACTAATAGAAAATAGCGCACATGCCTCCGTGCCTGGGATACAGTTGCTGAGCAGAGTTCAAGGCTGTGTTTTTCTGACTTTTGTGTGCAGACTCAGTTCAGCTCGGTTGTAATGTTGCGTTAACGCAGCTTTTTGCATTTACTCAAAAAGAGCAAGCTCTCCATTGAGCTCTGCTAGAACATCCAGACTCTGGGCATTGTGTAGGAGAATGACACCAAGGGAAAGGAATTTCCCTCCTCTCGGAGATCAGCGCTGCAGGAGCATTACAGGGGCAGCTTTATGGCTCTGCCGTCACTGCGCACAATGGAGAGGGCTCTGTCTGTCGGCTGAACAAAGGGCCCATTGTGACCAGCTGGCTGAAGAATCTCTTCAGTCACCGTGACTCCATCACAGAAAATTTGGCTTACAAGAAAATATTGAGCACAAAGTGCGAAACAAGATGCCTGCGTCAGAATGAGTGATAGGGGGGAAGAACTGGCCAAGCTGACACAGCAGCTCTTTTTCTATTGTATTGTTACACACACCCCATGTGTCATCTGATGGAGTGGTTTACTGCCTTTGGTTTCATAAGGGATTCAGGACAAAAACCAGAACCTAGAGTTTATTGTGAGGTCAGACCATGAAAACCAGGCCCATCCAAATGTACGCCGCTGCAGGGATCTCATTCTTGTCCAATTCCTACTGATAGCCACCCACTTGCAGTGGCTGCTGCACAGGCACTCACTTTTCATGAGCACAAGGAGCTCTGCTGAGCTTTTAGGCTGCTACACTTAAACTAAAGTCAGCATCCTCTCAAAGGCATGATTTCAATTTTCACTCCTCAGAGTGTCTCTGGCTCTGACCCCGGTGCTTGGTCCGTGTCACAATGTTACTATCGCTTATTTTGTGACTCTGTTTTAAGGCAGCGCACACCAGCTGGATTCGGGTCAATGACAACATGAACAACCTGAGCATTTTAGTAGGGCCTGTGTAACAGGTTGTGCTGGCTTACTGTCTCATAAGCTGGTACTACTGGTTGTAAACGGTAGCTGGCAAATACAAAAATGCTGGTTTTATATTCTGCCTATGGTTCAAAATGCTGTTCCTTCTAATGCTGGTCTTTGTGGTGTGCATTTCTGTATAATGCCCCTGCTGGATCCTGACCCTGTCTGTTCTAACACTGAACAAATGTGGATGGACGTGTAGCTAGTGTTTACAGCCCCACGTTTTGCTTGCATGAGCAGACTCAGTTCTCACTAAGCATGAATATTTCTGAAATTTCATGAGGAAATATGAATTCACTTTATTAAATGCACGCTTACAAACCACGTTGTTTTGTGGTTTTATTCTATATTATTTTGATTTTATTGTCTGTAATATATTCTACCTTTAAGGCAGCATGAGAATTATTTGACTCCTGACTGTAGGAAATAACCCAAAGCATTTTCAAGTCAAACTGTAAGTGAAACCACCAATACATATGTTCTTCATTGGTTTGAAATCTGTGTGCAGTTCTTCTTTCCTTCAAAAAGAGCCGTGAACTGGTTATCCACAACTCTGGCTGACAGTGCCTGCAGGATGCTGTGTTAGGCAATAGCAACTCCAGTTACAGGACACCACATCTTTACCTGAGTTCTGAAGTATCTGAAGTAGCAGCATCTGGTCTTTCTTTAATCTTTTTCTTTTTCTTGAAGAAAACAGGGAGCCGGAGATACTGTGCAAGATATGATGGTCTTGCTACATAATTTCGTATAAAATTTTCTCCAAGTAATTCTGAAACAAAAAGGAGGGCAAGGAGGAGTAGGAATAGCTGGGTAGTTTTCTGAAGTTAGTTTTAATTGAGACAACTTTGCTTACTTGAAAGAAAAAAGTCATTTTCAGGAAAGCGTTGAAGAAATAATGAAAGCTTTCTTTCACTGCTGATGAGCAATCTCAGAAATGCCACAAAGCAGAGGCAGAAATAAATCATGTTATGTTCTCTTAATCAGAAGCTGCTATTCTTCCACAAATCCTCACTACAAGCCAATCTTGGTGGTGTTAAATGTAAAATTTCTGTTTGAGCAAGTTAGAAACATGTTTCAGGGCTAATAGTTTTTCTGCTTGTTGCTTATGGCAAGAGAGTGTTGTTACATCATCACTTCTTCAGTTTCTTGAGGTTGAAAAGCACTTTTTCCACCAAAATAGTTGTAATTAATTTTTATTTTGACTGTTCTTATTGTGGACCTCTAAAGCTCATGGTATTGTGGTTTCTTTTTCCCTACTACTTTATTCTTCCAGCATTACACGCTGCTGCCCTTTCTGGCCACGTCAGCACAGTGAAACTGCTGCTGGAGCACAAAGCACAGGTAGATGCTCTGGATGTGATGAAACACACGCCCCTCTTCCGAGCCTGTGAGATGGGTCACAAGGAAGTGATTCAAACACTCATTAAAGGTCAGCTCTCAGGGCTTTACAAACCCGTTCAAGAGTTCTGCTGATGCTTCCTGTGGGAATGGGAAATTAACGAGAGCAAGAGGTGGGGTAGGAAATTGCTTCCCTAAAGCAGGTTTTGTTTGTAAGTTCCCCTTGTGAAATAGCCCTAGTGAATCTAAAAGATTATCAGTGTTGTGCAAAATGGCTAGAAGTGTTAAATACAAAACTTTCAAAATTGTTCTTTTCACAGCTCAATTCTGCTCAAGCCTTTGCAAGTACATTCTAGTCTCTCAAACCAACTTTTCCCCCAGCAAGTCCTTTCTTTATTTTTTGTTTGGTTGTTTTTTTCCCAGCAAATAAGATCAAATTAAGCTTTCTTTACTTTTGTGAAAGAAACATTTTTAGGGTTCTTTGAAGACTTTTTAAGTGAGTCTTTATTTTTTAATGTAGATAGATATCAAAAGTCCTACATCATTAATATTTTCGTCTGGTTGATTTTTAAAAGCAGTATTTTTTTTTGTAGACAGAAATAGGATTTAACAAAGTACACAATTTTAGATAATTGTAAAATATCTGCTGAAGGGTAAGAAGTACAGTGAAACAACAGTGGCATCTTAGATGCAAAATTCTGTCATTTTAGCTTCCCAGAAACACCTCCTTCCCACTTCACACATTATTCCACTTATGGATAGATGAAGTATCCAGGCTAAATTTTGCAAGTTTTACATCAACCAGCCTTTCTTACTGAAGAGTGTTCTTCCTTCCATGATCTGCTGGGCATATTTTAACCTCCTGTTAAGCTCTCCCCCCCAGTCCCTATGCCATTTAGCTTTTGTAGATGCAAAAGCTTGGCTATCAGAATCTGAGTTGTGTTTAATTAAATATTTTATGATATAGAGAGTCATTGTTGTTTGTTGGTTCAAGTTCCTGTACTTGTGGAGTTTTACTTTTGTACAGAATTTTTACATCTTGCAAGAACATATAGAGACATTAATTATCTGCATAAAAGAGTCTTAGTATGCTTGAATTTAAAAAATACTCTTATTTTAAAAATTATTATTACATTGTGAATATTTTATCTTGTCTGCTTTAGAGATTTAAAAAGACATTTAATCTGAAATCTCCTTTTAGAAGTTATTTTGTTGCTAAGAAAGAAATGTTCTACTGAAAATTCATAGACCTGAAACAAATAAAATAGTTTTTTTCATAGGCAAGTGATAAGTCTGAATATTCTAAAGCATACTAGAAGATAGTCAGAAGATGGTAAAAAAGTTAGATGCCTGACCCTCTTTGAAACTATTTTGTTCCAAATTAATTTTGATTTAAGTTTTAGGATTTGAGTAACAAATCCTAAAACTTGCTTTCTGAAATATTCTCTGAATTGTCAGTTTATGAAATAAGTTCTAGTTGAACATAAACTCACTCTTTTCTTAGCATTCAAGAGTATTTTCTTTTTGAGCTCAAAAATGTATGTTTTCACAGGAGGAGCAAGAGTAGATTTGGTTGACCAAGATGGGCATTCACCCCTTCATTGGGCAGCCCTGGGAGGAAATGCTGACGTGTGCCAAATCCTGATAGAAAATAAAATCAACCCTAATGTGCAGGATTATGCAGGTAGAACACCTCTGCAGTGTGCTGCTTATGGAGGTTACATTAACTGCATGGTAGTGTTGCTGGAAAACAATGCAGATCCAAATATTCAGGATAAAGAGGTATGTTGTTCTTCACTGAGGTATATCATTAACTTTGGAATAACCATAAATCAAAACATTTTCATTTTCTTCGACATCATTCTCTTTTCCAGGACATAGAAATATCTGTGCTGCTGTTTGTCACAAAAGGAAATGCATCCTGATTTGCCCTATGCCTTCACTTCTAAAATCTTGAAAGAAAAGTAGTATTTTAATATGTAGCATGAATTGAAGATTGGTATTTTTCCAGATCACTTTTGGTTTTTCCTTATCGAAGTGTGATCATATGAGGAGTCATATTAATCATGTGATTTCTTCTATCATTCCTTAATAACAGCTGACATGGGAATGTGATTTTAATCTGTTCTCTGGAATAGAGAGAGAGAGCAAATAAGATAGTACTGCAAGTGAGATTGCACAATAACTGCTCCTATTGCTTGTCTGCATTAATTGTCCATGTGATACCCACATATGTATCACTCTTCCAGGTGAAAAAAAAAAAAAACAAAAACAAACCTGATTGGTTTATTTGTTCTTTTGTGCCATTATTCAGGCAGTAATTGAAATTAGGAGCCAGAATAATTGTGCAACCTATAACAGATTTCTTTGTTACATGACGTAATTTCTCAGAAGTCAGTAGAACCTCATCAGTCAAAAGAGCTTCACCCAATTTATTGAAATTTTCTGTAGCTATTTGTCGTAGGGCATAGATAATTCCAGGTAATGGAAATGTGGTTTTCATTATGAGTTCTACAGAGCATGCTTTACATCTTTTGCAAAGAAAGCAACTCTAAGGCTAGTCTTCTAATGTTGCTTTTCAGCTGTTTTAGGTGAAAAAGCACTGGTGTTGAAATCTTGTTTAAAAAAATTCATTTTTTAAGTGCTGTGTTCTTTTTATTTTAGCAAGGAAGTTTATTTAGAAGAACTGTTCATTCTTCATATTCAAAAAAGCATTAAATTACACTACAATTTATGACTTCTATTGTGGCATGGTAGAGTTTGGGGGTAATGTTTATTTTTGTTCTGTTCTATTGTTTTACAGGGCAGAACTGCCCTGCACTGGCTCTGTAACAATGGCTACCTTGATGCTATAAAGTTACTGCTGGGCTTTGATGCTTTCCCCAATCACATGGAGAACAGCGAGGAGAGGTACTGCTTGTCTCAAGGTGTTATTTTGTAATTGTGCCAAAGCACTGCCTTCCATTTAAATATTAAATGTTCAGATGCTGCAAGAGAATCCTCATCTTGTATCTCAAAGGAGTGCTGTAACCTTGGGCTTCAGTGTAAGCAGCTTTTCTAATGTGAAAGTTCCCTTCTTTAACTAAGACACTGCAACTTTTATACTTCCGAACCATCTTCTGGAAGTATTTACTCACTCTAGTCTTGTTGGAAATATCAAAGATCTTTCTCATTTATATGGAGTTGATGGCAGATATGTGTGGACAGAGGATGAAAAGGCAGTTCTGCTGCTGTTGGAATAGACTGGAATTTTACTTTTGTATTTGGTACAAATACAGCAAGAAGAAGGAAAATGGGAGAAATGTAATGTTATGTTTTAAAATGGTGATTACAAAGTAGTTGGTTGTTACCTGTATTCTAAAGGCCTAGTTTTAAAAAAAAAGTCTCCTATATTCATAAAGAGACAGCACATTTGCATCTCTTTTCTTTGTCTTTCATTGACATATAAATAATAGATTTTTAAAAGTGATTTGGGTTGTAGAGTTCGAATTAGTCACCTGACCATGAAGATAATTACTATTAGCAGAAATTTCTAATGCCTTTTTTTAGAGTAGATGACCTCCTCATAATTATAAGATTATGAACAGCGTGCCATATAAATTTGAATATTTCAGCATTTTAAATAACTTAAGGCTTTTGCAGCCTCATATTTCAATTTGAGACTTCTGCACTTAACCTCAGGTTTTAATTGCTTTCTTCCCCTATCATTTTTCTTTCATTCTCCACTCTAAACCACTCAGATCTTTCTTCCTTTTCTGTTCTTATTTTTTCTTGAGAAACACAAATGGAAGTATAACTAGTTTCTAATTAAGTAGTGTCAAGGCTCTCTTTAGTAATTTTTGATAGAAAATTTAATAAACAGTTTTAATTAAATTACTTTTAGTAAGTAAGATTAAAAGGCACAGTTTTGCCAAATTGGAGGCTACTGTTATCCTTACATTGTAGAAATGTACTCATGATGCTCAAATGTCAAGAAAAGACCTTAGCTGTGGTTTATCACAGTCTTTCAGACAGTATATATTTTTGTTTCCCTTCTGGATTTAATATATATTTAATGTGTAAATCTAGATTACTCAAAATACAACTAACAGTATTCCAAATGTCTGCTGATAAGCACTAGTGCATGTGCAGAACAAAAGAGATCCCCAGTCTTTCTAGATGGATCAATCTTTTAACATAATTCTCCTAAAATACATATAAAAATTCCATACTTGCCTCTTAATAAATATCTACAAACTTTGTGTTATTGTTGAGAGATTGGAAGTTTGGAAAGTGGAAAATCAAGTTGAGTGTTGTAAGAGAGAGGAAAAATAACCTCATGGATATAGTTCTCCTGTAATTGGATTAAATTGGTTTTTAATCAGTAACAATTTCACTACGTAGTCACTTTTTTTTTTTTTTTTTTCAAATATTCCTATAGGAAAAAAAGCTTCCCTTCTTTACTTTCTCAGAGTGTAGTATGAGATATCAGTTAAAATTCAAACATAGTGGTTATAACTAAAGGATAAGAGAAAAGATAGAGCTGAGATTGCATGGAGAATTTTAAAGTGCCCACTCACTTGCCAGATATGTGATCAAGTGCTAATCTGGAGGGTATTGGGTTTGTTGTTCTTTGCAAATTTATTTTGTAATCCAGCTTAATGTCCTGGGTGCATCAAGCTGCTGCTTGACCACCTTCACGTTAAATTGCCTGTAACAGCTGATGGCTGATGTCTTCATGTGTTTCCCTGTGAAGCCAGCTTGATTTAAAAGCTATCTGCTTTAGAGAGAACCAAGGGAAAAGGAAATTTGCATCAAGCTTTGAACTGACACGACAGAGGAGTGTATGTAAGTGTCCAGTCATAAAAACCCCTCTTCAGATTTGGTTTAAGTGATCTTTTTACTTTCAAAGGTAGCTCGGATGGAGTTAGAGAATCCATGTTTAAAAATATGGATCTTCATGACTGGTAAAGCAAACTTCATAAAGTTTACTTTAGTATCTTTTGTGTCTTTAAAGTATTCAAAATTAGGAATGCTTCAAAAATGTGTTTTTCTGAAGTAACGTTCCTTCTGAAGTTCCCATTTCTAGGTTATCAAAAATCTGTATCTCTTTAAATGCCATCAGCAGCACACCTTGACATCCACATTTTCATGTTATGTCATTGTCTTTATTCCTGCAGACACTTCAGTTCAGATACTGTTTATCCTTCCATCAAACCATTGCTGTGTGGCAGGTCCAATTGTGCTTTCTGTCTGTTTTTCTTTGCTTACCAGCACTGCGTCCCAGCAAGTTACCATCAGCAAGAGCCCTAATTTTCACAATCAAATGCATTGACATTTGTTATTGGCTAGTCTTATGTTACATGGTCTTGATTATGGTTTGTGACTGATAATTTTCAGTCACTAAATGTCTTTCCCTGAAGTTTCAGTGTTGGTGAGGGAGATTGGTAAATTTTGCTCCCATGTCAACAGTGGGAAATTTGGGAATTATTTTGAAAAAGGCTTAGGCATTTTTGTTACCATTAAAACCCAAAGCAATTTAATATTTTGAACACTGTGTCCCTTTGAAAACAGACTTAAGTTTTCCTAATACCTTAAAAATATATTATCCTTTGATATGGATCTAATCCTGCTGCTCTATCAGTTACAGTGTCCTCAGTTGATGTTATAGAAACTAAGCCAGATTTGACAGTAGATTTCTAGAACTTAAATGCATATGGAAGTAACACAAAAATGCTTTAACTTACTTTTTCTTTGTATTTCTATATGAAATATTCAATAACACATTTTAAAGACTGCTTTCCTAAAGCAGTTAACGCTGTGGATGGGGCTTTGGGATGTTTATTCCAAACACTTCAGGTTCCCCTCTCTCCCCTTCCATATTAGGAGGCTAAAATAAGATTTAAACATAGCCACAGTGTGTAGAATGAATAAAGTAGCAAAATAATGCCTAAAATGATGAGAAAAACAGCCTACTGAAATAGTGCTTAATCTGTCCTCGTGCTAGAAGTTGCTTTATTATGAAATGAGGGTGAAGAAATGCACATTATAGCTAGAATTCTAGATCAATGGTAATTGTTTTGGTTTGTGGTTTTTTTTAGATATACTCCACTTGATTATGCCTTGCTTGGTGAACACCATGAAGTGATTCAGTTCATGTTAGAACATGGGGCTCTGTCTATAGCTGCCATTCAGGATATTGCTGCTTTCAAAATTCAGGCTGTCTACAAAGGATACAAAGTTAGAAAGGCTTTTCAAGAGAGGAAGAATCTTTTAATGAAACATGAACAGCTGAGAAAAGATGCTGCTGCCAAGTAAGTCTGAGACTTGAAATCTACTCCAGCACATTTGTTGTAAGTTTGTATTTATCAGTGTATGATTTTATCTGATGCTCATCAGTTTTTGTTCCTCTTGGTAAAATTCATGAAACTGAAGGAAGCATATAACTTCCATATAACTATAGACAGATGGAAGTTATTTTCCATATAATCATAGTTTAAATAACAAATTTTGTATAATAAACCATAGCAAGGCAAAATACCAAAAGCTTGGGAAATAGCATGTTAGTGTCCATAAATCTTTGCCTGATAGTCTGTATGATAAAATGGCTTGGAAAACATTCATCACTTTAAGGTAGTGAAAATCATTATTTGCCTGTCAAGTATTGATATCAGTTTTGAACAGAAATTAATCAGTAGCTGAGGTAAAAAAAACAAAAACAAACCAGGGAAAGCCTGGTTTAGTAAGGCTTAACTTAATGTTTTCCCAGCAACCTGAACTCCTGGTTTCTATTTGCAACTTCATTTTGGGCCTTATTATTCTCTGCACTTATATTTTGTGGTCTTGAATTAGAGAGTTCCTATGAATTGGTTATATTGGATTACAGCTAACTAACATGCAATGCAAATTGTTGTCAGCAAGATGTGTAGGTTCTGGCTGAGTTTCAGCCCAATTTAAATGTGGTAATGGTAGCACAGTGGTGAAATTCTAAAATCAGAAGGTACATAAATGATTATCACAATACATTGCTTGCTTGGAGTGTATCCTTAAGATTCTTAGTATGAAATTAGCAGCTGGTTTCTCCTGAAGAAGTCTGATTCTGTAATGAAAAAACATAAGTCTGAAAGATTTCTGCATGATTTGGGAGTATTATTTTGATAAAGAGAGATCATATGAAAAAAACACACAACATAATTATTGCACCTAGAGGTATTTTTGCTGCATCTGTGTATCACAGACAAATTCAGCTGCACTCCACTCTGTATCAAATTTGGTAGTTTGATGTTCTGCATAATTGGCCAGTCAGACCTTCATTGGGTTTGATTACTGCTACTATAAAGCAATTATTATTCCCCAGGAAGAACCAAAGCTAGAAATCCCCAGTAACTCATCTCTTACATCTCTACATCCTGAAGTGGTAACCTGTAGCTCTCCTACTGTTTGCCTTTTCTGCTGAAATCAGTGTAAGTCAAAACTATGCATGGAGAAGCTGCCTTGGAAAATATTTCTTTTTAATGTGGAGAGCTCTGCTTATTGCTGTGTGGTCACAACTGACTTTACCAAATGAGGTAGTTTTATCCTTTGTGATGACAGTCATTTTTAGAAGAATCTCTGATCCACCATGTAGAAGACTAAATGGAAAAGAATTGCCTCATGGAATTTTGGGGATATTTTCATATTAGTTTTCCCTTTGTGAGTTTTTGATGTAGTTTCTGAAATTTACTTAGCTGTTGTTGATTTGTTTGAAAACAATAGAAACAAAATCTGTGTACCAAATACCATAAAAAGAGAATTACAGTACAATTGGAGTGTACAAGCAAATCAGGTTGTCACATAACAAATTTTATTTAATTGCAATTTTATGATCTGTAATAAACTGAAGGGGACATTATGTTGTCATCATTCTGCGTACCCATCTGTGCATTCCACAGCTAAAATTGGCCAGGGTGTTCCTGCATACAGAAAACTGTTATCCCTGCTGATGTTTAAAAATCTGGTCTCCAGATAAAAGTAGACATTATGTGGGGATCTAGAATGATGGTGAGCTCCTAGATTGAACACACACACCTTCTCCCCAACTATTTCAGTGTAGATATTTAAACTTGCTTTGTAATATGTTACTTTAGAGAATCTCTCTAAGATAAATCACTCCTAAATCTACTCAGGTTTAGATAGTCTGTTCTTTTTCTGTTTTGTTTTGTTTTGGTTTTTTTTTACCATAACAAAAAGTCAGCCAGCATCTCATATCTGTATTATTTTCTGTTAAAATTACATTCACTGTATTTAAAGCCTATGAAATATTTTTATACAAACATCTTTCCCCATGTTTTCTCCTCTATCAAAGAAATTGTAATTTATAAAATGAAGTTTGATGTAAAAAACAACATGCACACTATTATGTCACTGAGCAAAGAGACACACCAGGAGACCAATTTGGGTAAGCTGGGAATCCTTGACAGAGATCAAATGTAAAAATGCAGTTTACAGAAGGCAGAAGCTGGGACAGACTACAAAGGCAGAGTGAAAAAGCATTGCTTGGGCATGTAGATGGTGTCAGAAACACCAAAACTCAAATGGAGTTGAGACTTTAAAGAAATGTTACAGGTTACAAAGTGAGTTTGTGCTTCTACATTAATAAAAGTAGTAATGCATTAGTAAAAGGCTGAGCAAGGAGTGTGTGGGCCAGTTGCTGAATGGTGCATTTAGTGACAACAGACACAGGTGTAGCAGAAGTACTCAATGCCTTCTGTTCCTCAGTCTGCCAGAAGAAGGTCTCCCAGGCCTCTTTGCTAAGAGAATTGGTTCAAGGAGGAGCAGAACTGCAGCTGTGAGTAAAGATTAAGTCAGGCTTGAGAGAGCTCAGTCCAAACAAATCTGTGGGACCAGATTGGCTGCATCCAAGGGCACAGAAGGTACTAATTGATGTCCTTAAAAGGTCACTTTCCAATGTCTTTTAAAGATCACAGAGACCAGAGAAGATCCCCTATGATGGAAGGAAAGAAATGTTGCACCCAGTTTCAAAAAGGGCCAGAAAAAAATCTGGGGAACTGTAGTCTGGTTGGTGTTTCTGGTCTCTGGGAAACTTTTAACTTTTTAAACTCTGGCAGAAGTTGGGACAAGAGATTTTGTCTGGAAATAAAGAGAAATTCTTTCACCCTTGGGACAATCATCCAGTAGAACAGCCCAAAGAGGTTGTGTGGTCTCTGTCCATAAAAGTTTTCAAGACATAATTGGATAAAAACCTGAGCCACCCAATCTGACCCTGTTCTGAGGAGCCTGATAGCCTTGCTGACTTCCTGAGATCCCTTCCACACTTTAAAAAAGGATTTTGGTTTACTTAATGCAAAACCAGGCATTTAAGAAAATAATATTTCAGTGTTTAAAACATATTCAGAGAAAACTAATTTTCAATGTATTGAATTTTGAAAGGGCTGCACAACTCATTCCTCATTGTTCACCACCCCTTTCAATTTCTCAGGATGAGTTCCTGAATCCATACTTCTGTTTTTCATTGTGGCCAGTTGAAGGAAACTGATTGAGAATGTGGATGTGAAAGGGAAATGGATGAAAGTGAGTAAGTAGCTCATGATATTTAAGAAGAGAAGAACAGCAAGAAAATAAGCAGTTCAATTAAACAGCCCTCAGCAGATTTAGAAAAATGTTCTCATGCCAAGAGAGTACAAGTAGATTATGAGTTTTTTCAGAAGACTGGTGGTTAGCCCTGCATGCTGAGAAAAGATAGGGGAGTGTGGCAACAGAGAAAATAATGAGCTCTTCAGCAACCTGAAAAGGGAAAGCACATATTAGAAATTTGATGTAATTACCAAAATTGACAGTAATGAGAAGATACAATGATAAAGCTAAACAAGCTGAGGTACTAAATAAGAACTGACAAAGGATGTGAGGTAGGTATCACAAAAAAACATTGTAAACATACTCATTGGAAAAGGAAGAGTAAAGAAACAGTTGGTCCATGAGAGATGCTAAGTAGACTGAACTGTTCTGTGGGGGTTTTTTTACACTTCAGAAGAAATTACATCAAACCAACTCAATTTTCTTTTGTGTCTGAATAACAAGTTTTTGGCCATGGAGAAACAGTAGCTGTCATTCAGACTTGCCTGAAGTCTTCATACTTCCTCATGGGAAATTTCTCATTTGTTGTCACCTTTAAACTGGAAATGTATATTGATAAGAATTTCACATAAATCCATCATGAATTTGTATTTTCATTTAAAAAGGAAATTTGAATTTGAAAATAGCTCCAAGATGCAGAAGATTGTAAGCACATTGAAGACTAAATTAGAAATCAGAATGGTGGTAAAATACATACAAGAAATGACTGAGGAAAAAATAGGTACTTAAGTAAGAGCTAAAGAGCTAATGGACTGCTCTACACATTTGGGAAGACCCATCAACATAGGAATACTGCACAGAAAATAACTGTTGTCTTAACATTTTTATTAAGGACTATCAGTTTAAAAGATAGTTATAGATCAGAATCTGAACACATCATGAGTCAGTGGTATCATTCTTTTGAAAACAATCATCATGCTAGATTGTGTAGCAGGAGATGCTGTTTGTACAATATGAAATATAACTGCTCTTAGTCCAGAGAAAGCTCTACTAGTAATAGGATCATACCTGGAGATCTAGTTTCAGTTGAGATTTTTTAAGTAAGTTTTTGGGGTTTTTTTTGCAAGGATAACTTTAAAAACACTCTCCTTTAAAATATCCTTCAGCATGCAGATAAAAAAGTTAAGTTTCTATTCTTAACAGAATAGAAAAGGTTGAATTCATTTTCAAAACCTCTCTGTGTCTTCACAAATGTGCGTGTAAGGCTGAAACTGTTCCTTTCCGTCTGCTAAAGGCTCAGTTTTCATTTTTTCACTTTTGAAAAAATATGAGCTTATGACCATTCAGGACAAAATTGTGTTGCATTTACAGTGGAAAATGTTGGCCTGCCAGCTCTGTTACCGCTGTTGAGCTGTAGCTGTCTAACTTGCAAGCCCAGATTTGGATCCTGTTGGGTTTCCCAGAACCTTGAGAATGACTGAGAGCCCTGAAGTTAGAATCTTGTCTACTTCCTTCATTTGTTCATGAAACCTAGCCTCTCAAATTGGACAACAGTAAAACTTGGAAATTTTAATTTCAATGAGATCCTGCACTGTAATACAAACTGAATTTCTGATTAAATAAAGCAAAACACAAGGGGAGGGTCTTAGGTATTCAGGAGTCTATTATTCAACTAAGCTGCACTGTGGCAATTGTGATGATACTTTATGAATAGGGAGCTTTGAAATCCCTTCCTTTTATTCTTTCTTCAGTTTAATCTGAAAAATTAGCACACAGTTAAGACCTTCAAAGAAAAAAAACAACTCTTTTTACTTCTTGGTTTCTGATCCTGTGTCATTTCAATAACTTTACAACTGGTACATTGCTGAAGTTATTGTTTTGAGTTGATCTGCTCATCAGAGGAGTGCAGGTCACTCTAGCTTGATTGTGTATCACACAGCCCATCTCACACTTCCTTTTCTAATAACCTTAGTAGAGGACATTGGTAACAGGCTGCCTATTCTTGTGAAGAATAGAAAGTTACTATTCTGTGAATAGCAAGATCTGATTTATCAGCTCAAATGGCACAGTAATGGCAGTGAGATCCATACTGTACACAGTCCCAACATCTCCGCATAGTCCGGTTGTGGAATGCCAATATTAATGGAAAGCAGCCCCTTTTTTTTCATGCCAGAGGGAATACTGAATCCCAGGCTGCTAGGAGTGTATTTTTTTAGATCAATTAGCAGCTTTTCAGGTGCAAAGTTCAATCAGCTTCTTCTGCAGAGCATAGTTGATAAGATAGCACTGACAGATAAAGTTAGGGCTTCTCGCTGGCAGCTCGCGCTGCAGTGACACGCGCTGGCAGTGACACCACTCACAGGAACTGGGGCTGGCGTGCTGCATAACTCACCTGTCACACGCCATGCTGGGAGGTGATGTGGCAACAGTCTGCACACTGTGTTGGAGCACTGGAAGCAAGTTAAAATACCAGGCAGCTACATGATACGGCATTTACCGCCTGTCCGTTCCAAGAGGAGAAGTGTCACTTCATCCAGCAACCAGGGCTTAATTTATAAAAACGAATTCAGTGGGAGGTAGGTATGTAACGTTTGCCATGTGCTGTTGGATTTATTCTGCTTGGTAGGAACAAGAATTTAAAAGATGAAGTGCAATGATAGCCCACTGTGTTTCAAAATGGGCTGCTAAATTCTGTTCAATGGATGCACCTTAACTAAGTTTGTCCAAAATTCTCTTTTATGGCTACACCATTAAGAGATGCATGACTTACTTAAGTTTGGAAATCCAAATGTTACCATTGTAATGGCATACTATAGGCACACAAGTTTTTAATTCACATCTCATATTATCAGTATTTGTCATTTAAATGACATATAATGTTTATGTAAAATTAATTATCCACCAGTGACAAATACATAGCAGTTAGTTAGTACCAGTAGCTAGTTCAAAATTGGTTTATAATTGTCTGTACTAACTGACACATTTAAGTACAAAACAAAAAAAATTTTCAAAGATATTGTGTCTTCTGTTAAATTTTTTTGCTTTTCAAATACAGTGCATTGCATTGCTACTCACATGAAAATATTACTCATTAGTAATTACAAACACAGTTACTAGTGTAGTGATTCTTTTTTAAATCCTGCTTTTAATTTTTGTATATTTATAAAACCCCCAAAATTTAGTTGTTTTCAATAAGTGAGTGGTTTAAGATCAGTCAAAACAACTGCAAGCTGAATGGGCAGCTGGCTGACAGGGACTTAACCTTCATCAGGCTGTAGCTGCAAGTCAGTTATTGTTTTGGATCATGCTAAGACATTTCAGAGCAATATGTGTCCTTTTCTCACCAAAAAAATGTCAAATCAAGGATTTGTTGTGGCAATGTCAGATTTTTAGAGAGGAGTGTGTTCGAGTTAGATACATGCTCCCAAGATTTAATCTTCAAAATTCTTATGGTATGGGCTGTAATTGCAGGAAACGTGAAGAGGAAAGTAAGAGGAAAGAAGCCAAGCTGCAGAAAGGGATGCAGAACGTGGAACAAAACAAGTTTCAGGTACAACAGAATCCCGCAAATCGGGAGAAGGCCACCAGTGTCCCACGGTTACCCAACAAAGCAGCTGACACACAGGGCAAGAGGCTTCTGTCCCTCAGTGCTTCACAGATCCAGCCAGGGAGAAACAGCAGAGGTTCACCTAAAGCTGGTCATGACAAAGGGACCTCAAAGGAGAGCTGCCTGTCAGCAGAGCCTCAGAGCGAAGGTCATAAGATCAGGCAAGGTTTGTGATCTTTTTAAATTGTGCTGTTTACCTGCTTTGTCCACTTCTTGGGGATATATAGAATCCATTTTGTCTTTCTGTGATTTCACATTCTTTCATCACTTGAGCAATTTGTGCAGCAGGGTAGAGTTAGATACAGATTCTTTTACTCTGGGTGAAGTAGTGAAAAACACCAGTACAGTGTCTTATGGTGTATATAACAATATATAATATATAATATATAACAATACCTAGAATATGTGGGAACAGGCTGTGGGCAATTTTTCTATTAGTTGCACCACTCAGAGAAAATAAGATTAAAGATATTTGACATATCTGTGGTGCACATGAAGAATGTAAATGGAGAAATGGTAACTCTGTTTTTTAAGCTGGATTTATCCTCTCGCTCAATCCAAATGATGTTTGAAAGAATGCTATGCCTTTTTTAGGTATGCATTCTCTTTTTGTTACTGAGGTGACGCCAGGAAAGTTGGTGCAATAAGGATCAAATCATAAAGTTGTATAGTCAGTTCTCATTAGGTGTTTTAATTAATCCTCTTGTGACCAAAACCTTAATAGACTTCATTGGTCATTTTGTTGGAATTAAATATAAATTTAGACCCTTTGGGCCGCAAAAATTGTGATTCAGTTGTTGGATGTTTTCTGATCTGATTATCCAGTCAAAAGGGTATCCTGTAAAGACATTACAAATACAGCATGGTTTGATCAGGTTTTGGATGATCTGGGTGATTTTGTGGAATGACAGTATATCAAGGATCTCTTTCTTTTCTTTTTGCCCTGCTACCTACCCTGTAACATCCTGTCTATTGCATTTCGTCCTTTCTGGTCTGTTTTTTCATTCTCCTGTTAATTTCCAAGCAGAATGGAAGGTGGATGGAAGATGGGCAATTTTCAGTTATGCACTCCAGTCTGGCTTCCAAGTCACCCTCACCAGAGTGTTTAGAAGCAGTGATCACACAGCAGCAAGGGAGAAATAGGAAGGCCTGCATATTTTCATTCAGGATGTCAAGGGAAGCCAAGTGCTTTGGGTTTCCTGGGTCAGTGGGTTATCCTGTGCCAGGATACAGCATGGATAGATCAGGAGTTTTTCAGGCATCTAACTCACATGTAATTTTAGAAAGAAAACCATTTATAAAACATTAAGCAAATGAAGGTGTTAGGGACTCTACTGTGACAAGCAATCGTGTCCTCTTCTGATTCTTCCTGCTTGCATTTTTTTGTTCATTTAAGTGAATCCTAATGTGCCCCAAAGGTAACTGAGCAAAAAAATCAGAGACTTAAATTATGCTTTTCTGGGTCAGAGACTGAGTTTGTTTTCAATTTCTCTGTCTAAAGATTCATTGAGGAAACACATCAAAAGCAAGTCAAGTTGTGTCCAGTTCCACAGTGGCAAAGCAAACGAGGGAACTAAAGCTGAAGTGAAACATCAGGTTGCAGCTGCTGCCGAACCAGACGGAGAAAAGCACAAGGAACACGCTGTCGACACAACGGATGGCTGTGCTCGGAGGAGCAGGAGGCTTTCTGCTTCTGCATGTAGGACTGCCAGTGCTGGGGAGAAGATGAAGGATCCAAGTCAGCCTCCCTCTGGCAAGAGGGACCTTGGTGAAGGAAGGGCTGTGTTCTTCTGCGATGTCGGTTGTAGTGGTGGAACGGCGCGAAACTCAAAGCCGGGTGAAGCTTCTTCCAAAGGCAAAAGGCACCAGCAGAAACCCAGAAATAAAGAGGTAAATGATAAGAGATGTTCACCAGCTGGTTCTAGCAGACCAGGAAGTGCCAAAACAGTGTTAGTAAGCACCAGAAATGACAGCCTGCATGCTGTAGAACAAACTGTCAAACTGGGAAACAATGAAATAGCAAAAAAGGCATCTTCATTATTGTCTGCTGAGGCAGAACCTACCAGGACTGTGCCAAAAAACCCAATAGCATGTTCTGCTTCTGATGACAGTTTGAACTTGGAAAAAACAGGCATAATTGGATCCAGGAATGCAGATGATCAATTATGTTCTGTTCCATGGCAAAGTACAAATATTGAACTAATCCCTTTAGAGATTCGAATGCAGATCATAGAAAAAGAAAGAAAAAGGAAGGAGCTTTTTCGGAAGAAGAACTACGCTGCCACAGTCATACAGAGGACATGGAGAAGGTAAGATTACTGCTTCAGTGGCTAGAGAAGATACAAGTAGATGTAAATGAGACTAGGCTTGTTGGCAATGTGTTTTATTTTGCTTGCAATGCTGCCAGTGCCAAACGAAGCAGTTAATAATCTTTCTCCACACAAGGGGAAGTGGGTTCCAGTTGAGTAGAATTATATTAGTAAGTTCATAAAAAGTGCAAGGTAAGTGATGGCTTTTAATAATCAGAGAAATTGTTTAACTTCTATTTCAAGCTCTGATATTTCTTTAGAGAGTGTAAATCAGGATTTGCCTAAACCTGGAGTTCGGTGACATACTTGAAATTGTGCTCTGACTTAACATTTAACCAGATAACCAAACTATGGAATGTTTGGGAGATTTGAGTGTTCATTTACAAAACTTGAAGTTAGCTTGAATACCTTGATTAAGCAGGAACAACTGCTGTACAGAAGAATGCTTTCCACAGCATTATCCTGCTTTCATGAATGTGTGAGTTTCAGCCTCAGAAATGCAGTCATTCTAAAAGTACATGCACCTTAATATTGAATTTCTTATCAAAATGGGCAGGAAGAGGATGTAAGGGAAGTATATAATATGCAAATTATTTGTATTTCTTGTTTTTATTAAAAGTTTCTCTGATTTTACTGGATGCAGAAAACTATAAATTGCATATGTTTACTAATATTCTTTCTAGGTCTCTCACTAGTTTAACAGTTTCTCTGAGGGACTCTGAGTTGAAGATGTCCCTGGCCATGGCAGGCAAGGTGGATGAGATGATCTTTAAAAGTCCCTTTCAACCCAAACCACTCTGTGGTTCTGTGATTCCATGCCATATTTCTCTGAACTGTGAAGCAAACCAGTCACTTTTTCTCACAGGTTTCCACCACTTCTGCTTTCTCTGCTGCTTGCTCCTTGGCATTCTTCTCTGAAATAGATCCCAAGCTCTTGTCTTATGGGTTCAAATCCCTTGGATACCACAAGCTAAAGGAAGCCAGGAGTAGGTTAGGAGAGTGTATCTGCAAGCAATGCTGCTGCTGGCTCTGCTGCTTTCACTCAACACCAGTTTAAAATCCTTACAGAGGGGCAGGCACGTGCCGTGGCTTTGAGACAAAGTAGAACCACGTGTAGTAAGTGCTTGTGCAAATTTCCTCACAAGAACTGGGATCCAAAGCCATGCATCAAGCTGCCTTACCTGCACAGAAATCTGCATTCCATTCACACTACAGATTTTGGATAGGCCTTTCGAAACTGTGCAGCTGCTGAAGCAGGGATGGCATGTGTTCTCTCCAAGTGCATGCGTGGAAATGGTGGGGATTAAAGATTGTTTAAGTTACATTTGTTATTTAAATACTTAATAGTGAAAAGTAAGTATCTTTGTTCTGTTTGCAAGAACTCACAGAACACTAACAAAGATCTTAAATTGTGCAAGGCTGCAGGGACATTAGTTGGGCAGTTCTTCCACAGTCCTGTGTTTGCTTTTCTTCCAAACTTGCACATGGTAAATAGCATGTACTTGTAGACAGCAGTCAAATTATACAATGTTATTGTGTAATTCTATATTCGAAACATGTAGAAGCACATGCTTGAGTTCTGGAATTTCTCTAAATTAGAACTAAATGCCTTTGTCTCACTCTGCAAATGTTATAGTCTTAACTAACTTATTGAAAGCAAACACAACAGCAGAGTGGTACTGGTCTACTTAAGTGTATTATGCTTGCCATTCTCAGGAGAATGTTTCAATTCCCAAATCTGCAAACTTTATAAATGTACTCCTCAAAAGTGTATATTCTAAGGTATATTGCCAAAGGTTAATTGCTTATCCTGCTCAGTGAGGCTTACAGGTTCTGTGTCTGTGTTCTCTCTCCTGAGGGGCACCAGGGCCTGTACCATGCTCCATGGCCCACAGGAAGCTGACAGAAGCTGGAATAAGTTGGTTGCTGTCACTGTTGTTCTCCCACTGGAGTCAAGCTGTATTCTTTAAATATATTATTGCTGTGTGCATACTTTGGCCAGCAGTGGTTTTTAAGGAGTGAGAATACCACTTGCCAACTTTGTTGTTCTGCATGTGAATATTCCACTTTTCTTTTATGTGCAGCAGTTTTGTTGACTAAGCATCAGGTATATTTTAAGGCACCATGTCAGATTCATGTTGTATCAAACTTGGTCCCATTCTCCTTTTTTCTCACTAGGATCAGAATGATCTGTTATGAGAGAGCTGAATTAAAACGATATAGAGCGCTTGCTCTGCAGATAACTGCCTACCTCTTCTCAATGTCAGAACCTCACAGTTGATTTCTTGTTGCTAAAAACTACCAGAGGTTCTCTGCAAACTTAAAATCACAGCTGGGTGCAAAGGTGCAGTGACTGTGAATGGGTCATTTCATATATCAGCAAAGGCATCTGGCAGTAATTACTGAATTCCAAGAGAGTAGCTTAGTATTCTTTTCTGTTCCAGTATAAAACAGTTCCCCAATTGTTTTTCCTGCAGTTAATATTCACTTAACCCATCCTTAGCTCAAGTTATGTTAGCAAGTCACTGCAACTGTGCTCTCTCTTCACTTTCTTTTCCTCTCTTACCCCGTTGAAAATTTAAAAGTGGCATATTATTTAAGAAGACTGGATCATTTTTCCCCTCTGTCTCAATAATACTCCTGTTCTGAATTCCTACCATGCTTCACAACTTGCAGGCCCTGACAAGATGCAGTTGCTGCCTGCATTTATGTACTTCAGTGAGCTGTGTAACAGTACATGCCTGAATTCTGAAGCATTACTAAATTAAGATTAAATACATTTGTCTCACCCAGCAAATTTCACAGAGGTAATTTACTAAGCTTATTGGAAGTTTTAAATTATTTGGGCTGTAATGGAGCATATCATCCCCCTTTGGCATTCTATTGTTCTTTTATGTACTCATTTTTTGTATATGGCTGCTGCTTTGTTTGAATTAGGTAGTTCATTGGCTTAGAACATATATTTAAACAATTTGTATCTGGCTTGTTGTCTTTTGTTTTAATTTAGAACTTGTTGCAGAGGGAGCAACAGAAAAAATATCACCTCTTTCTTTCTCCTTCCTCCTTTGCTTTACTGGGCATCCTTTTTTACTGGCCTTTTTGAATGCCAGAGGGGATGATGATCAGTGTGTTTTGGCCCGTTACCAAACACTTATAATTAATATTTTACAAGTGTTACTCAATGCTCATTTGTGACAGGTTTGTACTGGGAGGATTCAGAGTTAATTGCTAAGCCAGTTAATTGAGTTGTGAGCGTGAAACGCCGATATCTGATCGAATACTCGCATCCGATTCAAGCGGGGGAAAAAACCCCAAACAACTCCTGCTGCCGGTGCCATTTGCCACCGGAGTGTGAGGGACAGATAATCTGCTGCTGCCACTCGCGGAGGGATGTGACTGTGTGTAAGATCAAAGGCAAGGCTGGGTCAGAAGACAGGGAGCCTTTCAAGGGAAGGGAAAAAACACAGATTGCTGAAAACAAGGTGAGGGGAGCATCTTCAGAGGAGGGGTGGAGAGCAGCTCAGTTTTCTGCAGAGGAAATGTACAGTGGAACCCACAGGAGGCAGATTTGGTTTGTCTCTTGCACTGATTGCCTGAGGACATGAAGTGCTAAGGCACACGAGAAAGTTTGGTGTTATTGAGCTGTGGGTATAGTGAAAATGAGGAAGCTGTACTGATTATCCTGTTACCATAAATATTTATAGTTTTGTCTTCTGCTGATTTTCTATTTATAAATCAGCTGATCAGCTGATGGTGAAGCGCTGTAACTTTTGATACCTGTAATGCTAGATCTTTACTAACTGTGAAATAATGGATGCATCCAAAATTGAACCCAACTACTTTTTCTTCTGAACAAACATTTCTCATCCAAGTGACTTAGCACATCAGTGGGAGTTCTGTTTTCCCTGTTACTCATGTAATCCACCATGTGAACTGATGCGTGGAAAGCACGGAAGTTAAAACAGGTCACCTAAAACAAGTGCTCTTCTCTTTTCTGCTCTCTAGTTACCAGCTAAGACAGGAGTTGTTTCAGCTCCTCAGTGCTAAGCGGCACTGCAAGGAAGATGAAGACAAATGGAGACAAGAGGCAGCTGCCTTCTTCATTCAGGTTGCTTGGAAGAAGCAGCTGAACCATAGCCCTCTGAAATCAGTTCCTTCATGTAAAAATCTGAAATCTGTAAACAAAACCAGCTCAGCCATAAAAACCAGCAAGCAGTCCATCCTAAAGCAGATATATGGTAATTTTCTTTTCACTATAATTTATTTGTATAACTATGCTTTCATTTTTATAACAGAATGTATTCATCTATGCACTTCTTACCTAATTGTTTAGAATTTCAACTATTTATAAAAACTAGTCTCAGGTGTTCTGGGCAACTGTATTTCTGTTTCAGGTTAAATAAACCAAACAACTCAGTGATTTAAAATGGCTGCTGCTAAAGCTGTTTGAAGCATTGTTTCAGCACAGGTCTTGAGCAATCAAATAATTCCGTTGCCAGAGCTGCTCACATATATCAATGTGGAAAGAGAACAGAGCAGTTAAGCTGGGGATAGCTGGCTGTATCCATGCAGAGTGGCTGTCTGGATCATGGTTTGGTTTTTTTAAAGCACTGTTTTAAACTTTTTGTTCCTTTGTTTTGTACTGTTTTAAAAATATTTTCATACAAAGAATATGTTCCATGTTGATAACTTTCCTGTATGAAGATGTGGTCTTTATGGCAAGAGCAAGATTGTCTTTTACAATTTTGCACTGCTTTGCACTGTGCCTGAACGTGCACATGCAAAGGAATGCATCTTCAAGAAAAGGTAAAGGAAAAGTATTGCTTCTAGACCTTGAGCTCCTTTACAGTGTGGATCACTGATGGAGTAAGGATATGCTAACTAGATGTACTTTAAGAGATGGTAAGTCACTTCTATCATGGCTCTGTAGCTTTGAGAACCAAAAAGGATAAAATCAATAAAGCTAATAAATTTATTTTCCTTTTTTTTTTATAGCAACTTTTTTTTTTTCTTAATAGCAAGATGTATTTTAACACTAGTTAAATTTCAGTTGTGGTTGTCACGATTTTCTGTCATATGGAATGTCTCATGAGTTTCCCCATAAAAAAAGAGAGTAATTTTTAAGATAAAATAATGCTGTAGCTTACTGGAATAGTTTGTAGCTATACACCAACCACATGTCTGTGTGATAAACACAGAGCTGTTCACATTGTTTGTTAAAGGGCGTTCTCAGGAAGGCAAAGTGTGTCAGTCAACAAGACCTCCTTCTAAGCTGAAACTTTCTGATGTGCAGCTGGTCTCAGGTAGGACACATCCATTTTAAGAATACTTTGATGTTTATATACTTGAGATTGGTTTCTTCTTAGATAAGAAAACAATCTGCTTAAGGACTGGGCTGTCTTATCAAAATGCGTAACTACTGCCAAACTGTTTGTGATTGCACACTTCTTCTTTCACCACTTTTGGGCTTAACTGAGCACCGCACTTCTATCCTTGAGTGATTTGGATGAAAACTTCTTTCCTAAATACCATTTGTCAGACTTTTTAAAGTGTATTATGGACTTACTTGGGTTTGGGAGCTGTGGTAATGTCGATGCTTCACCACGTGAAGGTTTAGTGCCCCGCTGGGCATTTGGTGTTCGTGGCTGTTGCCACAAAATTGCCACACCTCAGTCAGACAGGCCACAGCTAGATGGGAACACAGCAACTGCTTCAAGGAGTCAGCAGTTCAGGTAACTTGCAAAGGAAAGTAAAATACTTTTCCAAGTAGTTTAACACAACTCTGAAGTCAGAAGGAAATCTGACAGTGGACCTATCCTTGAGTTTGTTAGAACTGTTGGTGAATTTCTGCCTCACTAAGAGACAGAGGCCTTTTTCTTTCACTGCCTGGGAACTGTTTTAATTAAGAGGCATGACCAGACAGGTGTTTGATTGCCACCTCTTCATGCAGATATGAATCTAAATTTTAAAAGAGCTTTTAGCTCTTTTCGTTTAACTTTTCAGGACAACAGATCTCCCTGTCTTCTGAAATAAAAAGGCTTTCTCTTGAGGCTGGAGTGGCCTTTGCTTTCATAACTTGGTGACGAATAGGTTAGTGATAGGAACTCTGCCCAGTTCCTTTAGAACACTACCTACTTTTATTCACCTAATAGGAGCTCAGGGAACTTTAGCCCTTACTTAAAAGACAATAACATGTTTTTCATCTGCCTGCCTTTGTGCATGACAACATTACGTTTGTTGGAAAAGTTCAGAGCTGTCAGTGGCTAATGCCAGATACTCCGTTTCTGACGTCGGTGCCTGGAGTAGGTCAGAATGGACTGTTCAGTTGCATTCTTCCCTTGCAGAAGGTACAGCTGGGAAGGTGAAGGCTGACTGTCAGCCCGAGTTTTAATGTTCACAGAGCTCGTGGAAGAAGCGTGCGGTGACAAATCTGTCACGGGGATTGACGCCCACCTCAGTCAAACACTTTGGAAGGGGGGATATGCAGAGGGTGTGCAAAGGAAATGTTCAGTAAGGCAGGTGACAGGTAGAAAAGGAATGGGATATACAGGCATGGGGTAAGTGCTTTGGAATAGTCTGGCAAATAGGCCCTTTAAGATTGTTACCATTAAAACATTTCAGAACTTAAAATTTGTTCTTTTTCTAGTTTGGCTTTTTAAAATTAAATAGATTCCTTTTGTCAATTCAGCAAGTGGCACTTCAAGAGGTGCTCTGCAGCAGAACCAGAAAGCCTGGTTCTTTGTTTCACTGTGGACATTAGAGTGTGTTCAGAGTTGCAAAGGAGAAGGTTTTGCAACTTTTGGCATTAGAAAGACATCCTTAAGATGTGCTGAGTTCACACCCTCAATGAAACATTTGGATTTGCACTTGGGATGACCCTTTAGCCCATTCTAGTTTGGGATAAAGCATCAAAATGTTTGCAGACAAACAAAACAAACCTGAGAAATGAAAACACTCATATTAGTTGTAGCACATTACAGGAAATAAAAAAGCATTGCATGAGCAATTCAGAGCACTCGCTCTGCCCACTGGACTTGTTTCCCTGACTTTCTGGAGAGAGCCCACTGCCTACCTCATGTTGCTAAAGATTGCTCAACACAATCTCTGCTCTTCAGCAAATTCAGCCAAGAGTATAGTATTAGTCTGGAGCCCTACATTCATTTATGGGGGTGAACCTCACTGCACCCATGAGAGGCTGCTGAAGTCCCACATGCAGCAGCAGCATCATCAATGTTCCACACAAGCTGTACCCAGTGCTGCAGAAACCAAACTCTGCTGAGAGACAATCAGCAGTGAGATGCCAGGAAAAAGGCATTTTCTGCTCCCAGCAGATTTGCTGCTTATGAAATCTAGAACACAGTGTAGATGAAGCTGCTTTTCACCCACTAGGGTTACTTATCAAAACTATTGTGTTCTTTTACAGTGAGCAACCTACAGTGTGTTAATTTGTTGGAGAACATGGGAAAATCAAGGCAATTTTCATACAACATGAGACCAACTACTGCTGCAAAACCAAAAAATACAAGACTCAAGCATTAAGCAAAACAATGTTTGGAATTTAAAATCCATTCTAGCACAGCTGTTATCTTTCATAATGTATAAGCCATCTATGATGTATTAAAGTTGAACATTTTCAGTTTTGTATTATCACAGCATTACATGCCAAGCAGACTGCTAAGGAGCTGGACTCATTTTGTGTACAAACTAGTTTCTAAATGCAACTGTTAATTTCTTTATCAACACAGGATGAAATCTGAATTGCATTTGAAGACAGAAAATGAAGCACTAAGCCCAGTATTGCAATAACATTGTTGAGGCAATCAAAGCTTTCCATTGCAAAAAGTAGGAATTTTGAATGTGTTTGTCAAAAAGCATTTCAAAAAAGAGGGAAACTACTAAAGACGTTACAGTTCTGCGAGACCAATGTTTACTTTTACCTCAAGTTCATTAAATTAATTTCAAAATCCAAGCAGGAAGGGAAGAACAGCCTTCATGCTCCACTTATCTACTAAAGAAACAATTGTTCCTTAGCTAACTATGCATTTGAAAGGAAATGTAGACATGTTGCCATAAGACACTAAAGAAATTGCTTTCACAACCTATGGAAGCCATTAGGGCTGTGTTTTCTACCCTTTGAAATGATCACCAATTTTTTAAATAACTCTTTTTCTATATGCATTAAATTGAGAAGCAAGAAAAGATGGTCCCTACTATAGAAAAAAAAATAGTTCTTGTAATAGCTTTGGAGCTGCCACAGTGTACAGTATTTACCTTGCACAAAGTATTTAAAATTATGAACTCAGCAAAAATAAAAAATGTTACTCTAAAGCATATTGTTTTCTAATTTTTTTTCTACTTGATTGTACACAATTCTATTGTTTTTCTAAATAATGTGATGTTTCAAAATAATAGATGAGCAAGTCAGTTGACATCTGTTTCTCTGCAAGCTCTTCAGCATCAAGGACTGGACTTTCTTTAACACCCCTCACTGTGGTCACCACATTTTACTAAAACACTTTCCAGTAAGATCTACTTGCTTGAAAAAAAGGCAATAGCGGTATTGCAGTTCTCTGTAAAATTTTTATTGTTTCACTTACAAAAAAATTGACAAGCTTTGTTCCAACATCTTCCATTCAAAACTAAATAGAAGTAAATGCTTTACAATAAATGCAGTTTGACCTCTTCAATATACTGTGTTCATAGGGCCAGGTGTCTGGGGGTGAGAGGCAAGGTAGATGTTGAAACAGTAATGGAGGTCTGTGAGCCACTGCTCCTGAACTTCACCGCTCTTCAGTGTCTAGAAAGGAGAAAAAAGGTAAAACTCAAGCACTTGCAAAACTTGGCTTTGTTTTTACAAGTAATCAGGTGCACTGTTAAAGGGACAAGACAGCCCTGTTCCCCTGCACACAGTGACATTGTTCTTCTCTTTTATACATTTCAACACGGTGCGTCTGTTAAAGCCCAAATAATGAAGTGTCACAACTGGGTACATTAAGTCATTAAGTTACCAAGTGTGTGAGTTAACACCAGATGTGCTTTCCTTACTCTTAATTAGTGGCTCACTTACTTTGCAATTTTGCAATTTATAGGCAATTAAAATGCAAATGAGCATGGTACTACCAGTGCAGGAAAGCGCCCCAACCCAGTCTAAAGAGAACTACTACCAACAGATCACCCCAGGCCCAGGAATTCCCTCTTCTCAGGATTATGTAGGCAGCTCAAAAAACCCACCAAGAACGAATACAACCCACCCACGGTGGAACATTGGTTGTGGCATTTTCAACACTAAAGAGAAACAACCCCCTCCTAACCTGCAGGTTAGAGAACCTCACCACAATGTCTTACATCTGCTTTCACCACCACTGTTTGAAAATGGCTCTTCTTGACTGTTTGCAACAATTTTTAAAAATAAACATGACATACATGTGGTTTCTGGGAAACAAGAAGTAGTTTCATACCATGATGTCCTTGATGATCTGTTGCACCAGAAACTCGTTAGTGATCATATGGCTCCTGAGCTGCCCGTGCTGCATTAGTAAGCGAAGCAGCTGAGCAACAACGGGCAGCTCTTCCCGACAGATCCTGCTCACTTGCAGGCTTTGCAGCATCAGCCTCAGCAGCCGTGGCAGGAGTGCTAATGCAGAAATGCATGATCTCCACAGCATGTCCCTGACAGGAAAAGATAATCAAAACTGAAATGATTGAGGACACACATTTCAAGGATGCTTCTGTGAACTGGCTGCATGGCTGTACGAGGAAACCTGCTTCTGTGGATCCAATCACACCAGCTGTATTCACCAGAATTAATGGCAAAGCAGAAAATCTGTACCAGAAAATGCCAAACTTGGAAATATTCCAAAAGTTTGTACAGCACTGGAAAAAAATTAAGGCCCTGCCCTGGAAGCTATAAATGTTGCTTAATCTGTCACACTGTGCAATTTCTGCTTCATACAGCTGCAAAGAGGTTTTGTTTTAGTCACTTTTCAGGTACACCTAAATCTTTGTTTGAGATTCATAAGAAATTAAATAATGGACTCAGCTTTTTGTGATATGCAACTCATTAAATACAGTAAGAGAAGGAGGACTTGGACTTTGAATTTTCAGGAAGCTTTTAACAACTTTTCTGTATATGGAAAAGTTTGACCTGTTTAAAGACATTTCTGCATTCAGGTGAATTTGTTTGAACTCATTATCTGTAGCTTTTGAGTTTTTTAAATCAAATGGCTTTGCAGTCTATGCAATGATGCCTGAGAAGTTTTAAAACTGAAACATCAGATCAGTTAAGAGTACTCATAAAGCCAAATCCTTTGCATGGTGCTTTTCAATGTATCTAATGAAGCTAAGGTTAAAGATTAAGGTACAAATATCCGACTTTACAAAATCAGAATGGTTTTGACATCCAAGTACAGCAATTTCAGATGAAACCTTCTTCAGGTACTGCTTCAAGTAATTCCTGGTAACTTCGCAGGTGTTTTTCTTAAATTGAAGTACTGATTTGAAGTAAGCAAAAGAGAGACAGGAAGAAAAGCTCTGGGGGGAGGGGGGTATCCTTTCATTTCACATCTCTAAATACTTGTGGCTGCAAAGATAGAGACAAGAAGATAAGAAGAGCAGCTTTACCTTTTCTGTAAATGTTCTGCATCCTCTCTGTCTATAGTTAGCAGAAAGTACAGAAGACTGTAACAACAAGAGGCCAAGAACCTGTGCAGGTTTTCACTTATGATGCAGGCTTGATCCAAGAGCTTATTTATGGCACACAGAACAGATCCAGCTGTGCTATCGGGTATTACAACCAATCCAACCTGGATTAAAAGGACACAAAAAAACCCAACAACCCAAGTTCATCACTTCATACAAAGGATTTTTAGCTGGGATACAAGCAAACCTAGAGCTTTCCTGTGGTGACACGTATTACTTTGTTTCTGTTCAAACTCTAGAGACCACTACATTTTTCTAAATCCCTGCTTTCCCAATAAATTGCCACCCATACCAACAGAAGGTTAAATTGACATCTTCATTCCATGCCTTCTAAACAAACACTCATCTCAAACATATTTGCAAAACACAGCGCTGCTTTGAGCCTTGCTCTGAATGACAGTGCAGGCACAAACAATCTTCTGGGCAGAACAGGTCTTTCCTTTTAAGCATATATCATGGGACTGGGAAGGCCTTCTGAGTCTTGAAATGGCATTGAGCAGTCATTGAGGTAGAAGGAAACTCTGATTTATGCTACAGAAAGGAAAGCTTCTCCTGGATTGTCACCAGGGTGAGTCTCTTTTGAAGTCCAACAGGAGCTTTATGAACCGAGGTAAATCAAAGCTAATGAAATATATGGTAAGCCTAAAGTGGGGTAATGCTCTGCTGTTGTTGAAGAGAACATCATCTTGAGTAAGGATTTTATAGGCACCATTAATAATTTAGGAAAAAAATCTTGTTTTTTGTAGAGGCAGTGAATTAGAAAGCAGTTTAAATTTTGAAGTACTATGTAGTAAGTACCTAGATTTTTGTCTTGTAAAGCCATAAAAAAATCATGCACTACTAGTGTGGCACCATTTACCTTTAAAGAACTATTTAAGGAGTTTGAGAGTCTAATTTGCTCACCTGCAAGTACACTGTTCTAAGCTGACAGAGGGAGTTGGTTCACTTAACAAGGTCAGCTGTTTCTTTTAGAAATGTTAAGAAAAAAGATCAATAAAGTACAAGCTACAGAAATGTGAAATGTATTTCATTCATACCATTACTTGTGCGAGGTAAGAGATACAGAACAACCATGAGTTGAAACTTTTAAATCCTTCCAGCCTAAGACACTGGGTGCATTTCAAGGCCACGAGCACAGATTGCTGTCCCAGGCTGACCTGTGCCAGTCAGGTGCAGAGGCAGGAGGAGGATGATAGTCTTGCCTGACAAAAGGTGGGACTGCAGCTGTCACCACAACAGGACACTGAGGTGCCAAATACTGAATACTACAGGACACTGAGGTGCCAAACAATTAAAATGAGTAACATTCTTCCTGATCAACCATAAGACATAATGGCAGCGGTCTAGATGGATAAAAAGAACCTTCCTGAAGACCACCTGAGCCAACACTACTGATGGGATGGGCTGGTCAGCCAGTCTGAAAGATGACAGGAGTAGAGACATTTCAATTTATACAAGTCCAGTATTTGAAGCTGCTCAGATAAGTTCCCATATAGGATGTTGCCTCCGTGGTGCCTTTGCTCCCTGAGAGGCGTCACCAGCCAGTTGGAGACCTTGGGCAGCAGCCTTGCCAACCATAAAAACCCACTTAATGGTTTGCTCTCAAAGGAACAGGGCAGTAGAACATATAAGCCTTTTTAAAAGTTGATTTAAATCAACATCCACACCTAAAAATCCAGACTATGGTGATAGGTAAGCTACTCCCTATGGAAGCTTTGGTCTAGTATCTTCTCAGTATGGATCCAAGCAGGGAATGGCAGACACTGGTTAGATCACAGAACCACCCTGACAGGAGGGCAGGCACAGACCTTGTGGTCCTCACTCTCATCAGGCAGCATTCACAGGGAACTGCAGATTCTGTCCCTGACCATTCTGTTACCCAGCTCTGGCTTTGCCATCCCCATCTTCAGCTCAGGCATGTTCAGGATTAGACTGGCTGTAAAACCCAGAGAATGGGTCAGGTTGGGACACAGTGGTCATCTGGTCCAACCTCCCTGCTCTGCTCAAGCAGGGTCATCCCAAAGCACATAGCACAGGATTGTGTCCAGATAGTTCTTGAGTATCTCTGGTGAGGGAGACTCCACATCATCTGTGGGCAATCTGTTCAGGGCACAGTCACCCACACAGTAAAGAAGTTCTTCCTCACATTCAAGTGGAGCTTCCTGAGCATCAGTTTCTGCCTGTTGCCTCTTGTCCTACTGCTCAGCACCACAAAGAACCTGGCATCCATCATCTTGGCATTCTTTAGATACTTATATACATAGATGAAGTAAAAAACCTCATCTAAAGCTGCTGATTGCTCTTTTGAAAAGCAAACCAAACCAAGAAAACAAACTGCCTTGAAAGCAAGCTCAAGTATTCACAAATCTGAGCAAAATTACCCATATAAGTTTAGATACCAACAGTTATTATGTATTTTTTAAATTCTCCCAAATCTTGTTTAAAGCTTTTTCAAATGCTGAAATTATACATTAAATACACAGGATAAGTGGATTTGAGGATTAATGAGACTGCTAGCAAATTATCACAAGGAAGTTTTAACATAGAAGATAAAATGGTACTTACCAGATATTTACAGATGCCAGTCTGGAGGATGTCAAAACACTGACTTTGTGAAGGTATAGTGGACAAGCTGTGACAGATCACCTGTTTTAATAAAACAAAATTATATTTAAGCACTCCAAATGCAATCAGCAATCACTCACTGTGCAGTCATACTCTGCTGACAGACCTAAATCCAAAGAACCCACTGGGACATGCAGCAGCTTTGTCTCAAAGTACTGATTCTTTCCAGTGTAGAAGAGTAGCATTGTCAACATAAATTGTTCTGTGCTTAAAGAGATGATGGTCTACACCATTAGGTTTTTTGGGAAAGGCTCTCTGCATTCTATCTGTGTGACAGAAGGCCAAAAATGTCTATCAAGCTAGACTGCCACACCAAGCCTCCAAATGCCTTTCCTCAGAGGTGAAGAATTTCAGAAAACAACCTCCTAAATAATTGTATCAAGCATGAAACAGAAGGGTCACAGTGAAACAGAAAAGTAATACAACAAAGAAGAATGTAGCAAAGATCCATGTTCAACATATTTTCCTCTTCAGTGCCAAAAATGTCATGGTCAAAAATGATACAAAATGTAATACTACAATGGAAAATCTTGTTTTATAAACTGCATAAAGTTTTCTGGTGCTTGTATAATCAGGCGTTAGCAAACTACCATGAAATGTTCTACATCTCCTGGATAGGGTAAAGAAACCAGAGCTCCAGTAGAACTGCTGGTAAGCTGTACTGCAATCCTCAGTAGATGGCTTTCTCTGTTCCTCTTTTCCTCCCCTCTATTCCAATGATTCACAAACTAGTTGGAGAGCTCGGAAGCCCTCCCTCTGTTCACATTCACTGCTTATCTCACCAGAGTGGCAACAAAAGCCTCTGGAGAAGCCAACATGCACAGCACAAGTGCATCATCAGACCATGAGCAATTGTGATGTCCTGCTAAGGACAAGGAAGATGGAAGAACCAATACGTGAGGAATGGAATCTTCCCTTTGTGCTTAAGGGAATCAGAGAATAGCCAAGATCGGATGTTTGAAGGATGAAAGAATTCAAGTCCATGAGTTTTACAAATATCTCAACTAAGCAAAATGCATTCCTCTAAGATGCCTCATGACTCAAAATCTAAAGAGAACTTGCACAGGAGGATCTGACCTGAGGGATTAAATTCTGTGACAGTGTTTTGGTTTTGAGACTCCAGTTGAATCAGGCAGGTCAAGACACCCAAACGAGATAATGACAAAATAGAACATATCAACCGTGTTGTGTCAAAAATAACAGTCCACAACTTTTGCAGCTGGAGCATGGGAAAGGTTAGGGAAAGAACTATTAGCTCAAGGTCCTGTGGTATGGAAACTCATATGTGGATACCAGTGCTAGTTTAATCAGAAATGGCCAAGTGGCGCCATTTGTGCACTCAGAAGTGCACTCAGCTTTTTCCAAAATTATATGCCACACCTGTTTTCAGCCATGCTTACACCAGCCAAATTCAGGAGATCCTTAACACATCTGCCTAGTGGCACTTAACATTGTTGGGCTGTCAGGACATTGCTCATGTTAATCAGTATCACAGGTGTAGTGCAAGTGTTTCATTTGACTAGTAGGACTTAAAGCTAATTTCATAGATACTCTTGCACTGAATACTTTTACTATACATTTACTTTATAATGAAACAATATTATTAAAACTGAGTACATCATCCTAAATATAGTAGGGCTTTTGTCCACTGCAATTTGAAAGTGATAAAATATTAAGTACTCTGGAATATTCCCAAGAAATCCCCTCAAAACATCTGTGTTATTAGCAGTGTCAAGGAATAAAGTCAAGCTGCAACAGAGGTTATTACTGGGGACTGTCATGTCAAGGACAAACGGTGACACTAATCTGACCTGGTATTTTAATGAGCAGCACTTACACAAAAGGTAAAGCTGCACTGATGAAATCTGTTGGATGACAGCTCCAAGCTGAGAAACCCTGCCAAGCAGGAGGACTGGACTAACCTATGGAAAAGATCACACAGGTTTGATAAGTAACAGCTGCAGAAAAAATTCAGTGCAAAAAAGTGGTGGGTCATGTGCCTGGAGACTGATAAAAACTTCTGCATGCAGCTATGAGTTTTACCAGTTGGAAATGAGGAGGAAATTCTGTAACAGCTAACCACAAGTGGTTGTGATACCACCACAAAACGGGCAACTGTTACTTCAGGATGTAAAAATAAAGATAATCCCAACCGAAGTGCTCAGACAGAATAAGGGTGATCTCTCCAATATTACTCTGTAAGATTTTTCCTAGAATTACACCATTTCTGACATACTTTGCAAAGTAGGAGCCACTCATTTTCACAAAAGGCAAAATTCAAACCAAACAAACACAGAAAAATTGCACAAAGAGAGATCCTGTCTTACTGGTGTCAGTGCAAAGAACTGAACCTGCCTGGGCTGGCACAGTGACACTCAAGAAGGGATCTTATTGTCACTTACAAGTGGTGAGAAACACTGCACCAAAACAAATGTCACCAAACAGCAACTAAACCTAACAATGATCATGGCTGGCTGGGAACCCCGATGAGATGGAAATTGGGATGGATGATTATGAAAGGGGAAAATGCAGGAGACAATTGTTGCTCATAGGGCAGAGCTTGGGCACTTTACAAAGAGGTTTTCCATATGCTTGTGAGCACATCACACCAGTCACAGTCTGCCAGAGAGATCCCTTTTGGTTCAGTACAGTCCCACAAATTAAAGACCTTGAAGGCAAATCCACCAGGCCCACCCAACAAAAATACAGATTCCTTATTAAGATTTCACCCTTAGGACTATGTCCCTGGAGCAAGTCCACCACCCACTGAGGCTCTCCCTGAGGGGACAAGTTGTAGGAGGATTTCATTACAGGATATGCCCACACTCAAGATTCTTCCTGAACTGCCAAGGAAGACAGGCACCACTGGACAGCAGCATAATTCCTTAGAAGGGTTGTGGTAAAGTGCAAGTTGATTTTTCAATCTTTTCGATCCTTCTGACCCTCAAAACAGCACCACCATTCCCTACATCACTTCTATTTTCCTACAATTAAGTGGGAGAGGCAATTCTTTTCAATTCCATAAATTAAATCCTGCTTGAAATGCCTTTCAGACCAAAAGCCTGTTATAAAAAGTGTAACTGAAACAGTTTTAGACATGGAAATGAAAGGAAAAGAAAACTTAATTATCACATGAAAATTAGTATTTTCCCTGACAATTTATTTTCCTTAGGCAAGGTTTTGCATGATTTTTAATTTCCATAATAAAATGTCACAGCTGATTCATTACATTACATTTGATTAGCATTTATCACATTTTTGGCACATTCATAGATTGATTTTGGAACAAAGCCAGAGTAGTTTTGTTTCAGAGCAATCCTGAAGTGAATGGACTGAGAACAGGCATTTTTGATCAGGGAGGGGTGTGTTTTATTCTTTTTGAGGCAAGTATTTTATAACAGGTTTAGGCTCAGACATTTTGTTGAGGTGTTTTTTTTTCTTTTCAATTTAGTTTGAATGTTCATTTGAATAAATTAACCTAGAGAAAAGCATTCTCTTGAACACAGGGATTATCTGTTATCATTATGCAGCAAATGCTACAGGCCCTGTAATCCATTGGCAGATTTTCAAATCAAACCCTACTGATCAGACAAGCCCAAGTATCACGAGCCACACAACTGCAACAGCAGGTTCCCTACTGCTGCTTTGGGAAGTCATTGCTACAGGGGCCACACTGAAGACAAACTCCAACAGCAGCCAACCACAACAGGGAAGAAAACTACCCAACAACAACAACAACAACAAAACCACCACCAAACAAAACAAACAACCCCCAAACAAACAAATTAAAAAAAAAACATGCTGGAAAGGCCCCTCAGAAGCACAGCCTGACCCAGGTTTTTTGGAGATCCTGACACCATGGAGTATTTTACTTCAACTGGATGAGTTAAAAGCATTTTTGCCACTGACAGCCCCCCTGACTGACAATGCAATCCCACACAGGCTTTTCACAGGTCTAATGCAGAATCAGAGGAATTCATCAATTTAATGTTGTTCATCTCTATGCTCTCGCCTCCAGAAGACAGAGTTGGGATGACCCAAGGAAGCCTAATCTCAGTGTGAGCCCTCATGGCAACAGGAACAAGCACACCTGATGAACCAAGACTAATGTTTTGTTCATTATTGAACTGTTCCCACTCCCTCAACGCTTCCTGTAACACAACAGAATCCTGATTCAAAGTCTCAAGGAAACTACTAATCAGCAACTGTCCAGAGAAAATTATTTCAAGTTTAGTCATGTTGCAAAGCACTCTTTTTTCAAAGAAAAATACTCACCTTCCCCTGAAGACACACACAAGCAGGAGCACAAAGAGGATCCCAAGCAAGAAGGAATGATAATGGATCGAGTATTTTAGCATGTCACTGTGTGGAGTCAAACCAAAGGCAGTTCAGACTCCCTGAGAAATGATTTTATTAAAAAAAGAAAGTTGGCACACACCAGATACTATAACCTAAGGTGAACTTGAAAATATATTTTTCAACTCCCATTGACATGGACCTCAGACATGGATAACTAAAATGTAACAGGCTGTTCTGCAGTGAATTCCCCAGCCCTGGTGAAATGCCTGTTTGGAGTAGGACTGTATCCAGTGTAACATGTTGGTGCGGAGCGTAGAAAACGAGAAGTTTTCAGGTGATGGGGCAGGCAATGAAGCTTGGCTTCTGAAGCCTGGCCAGCTCCCCTGAAGCACTCTCACTTATCAGACACTGTACTCCCCTGACAGGTGCTGCTTCTCTTTCTGAAATAAATTGATTTGACAGGGCAATATTAACAGTGCCCTGAGTTGTTGAGAAAGCTGCATACAACAAGAGATCTTTGTTCATCTGCCATGGGTAAGCTCACAGGGGCGGATATGAAAGATATTCCTGATCACTGACTTCAGAAAAAAACCCTAACAAAACCCCATAAAAACCTCCACATGAAACCCCTACACACTCACAATAAAACAAAACAAAACCTAAGTTAAAAAAGAAACAGCCAAAAAGAGGAACGGAGTCTGCAGGAGAACATTACACAGGTGAGCAACAAGGGAAAAAACCACGCTATTGGGCTAATTTTACATTCAGGGTAGCGAAATGGGAATGCAAAAGCTTATTTAAGAATTTAAAAATGCTTAAGAACATGTATATGATGTCCCACATATTGATAGAGACTTTGTATTTTCAAAGACTTAGAATAATTATGACACACAGTTCATGTCCTGGTCAGTGTAACTGCAGCACACAAACTCATCTTGCAACTGCTAACTGTGACATTTGCTTGGCTGCAGGCTCCTTGGCTGTGACACAGGGTCTGATACAAAATCTATATTTGAGAATCAATTAAACTAAGTGAAGTTATCTTTATTTGCCACTGGACACAAATACCTGAATGGCAAGTGCGACAGCTCACCTCCTGAGCAACAACTTGACCATGTGTTCAAGTCTGGGTACCAGCAAGATTTGGTGCTACAAGGCAGAGAGGGCTAGAGACAATCACCCTGTTTCTCTAAGTGAGAGGCATTTCTGAAAACACTGTCATTAGCAAAACCAGGGTTTAAGCCAACAGCCACTGTGCTATCCAGGAGCAGACAAAGCCATACCTGAAGAACATCACAGGTCGGGTTCTCTTCTCAGAGCCATCTTACTAACAAAATTCAAAGAAAGGACACCACAAAACAGCTTTTGTTTCATCCTCTTGCAGCCATAATATGCCCTTCTTTCACAGCTCTGCAGCTTCCTCACAGCTATAAAATGTCACCACAGGCAATTGCTCCTCCTCTGGATGCCTCCTTGTCAGACTACACGCAGGACAGTCAAAGGAACATCTGATGCTGAAGTCTTCAAATTCACCTGCCTGCCTCTTCTACAAACAAAAGGACTTGAAAACACAGAAAACCCAACACTCAGCTCTTGTCCCACAAAGCCTCTCTTTCTAAGCAAACTTAGGTTAGGTATCACAAGCCAGGATTTGAATATAAAGCACAATACACAGTACCTGTGGAGTTGTAAATTCATGCTAGTTACGTGCAGTAACACTGCAGCAAGCTCCTAGCCCTAAGGTGTTACAAGATATGCTGGAACTATATGATGCAGGTACTATGCAGCACTGGCCTGAAGATCAGCTTAGGTTTTCTAGAAGTTTGTTTTACTGGTGGGGGCTAGTTTTGGTGCTTTTTTGTTTGCTTTGGGTTTAAGTTTTATGTCTTATGAAAGAGACCTTTGAAAAAGAGCTTTATTAATTTTAGGAGGCATTCCTTTTACTTAAATTCTTTCCCTTCTGTTTCTCTAGACTTTGCACTACTTTCCAAGAAAATAATTATTTTCACCTCTAAACATTAAAGCTGGCATAGGATGTAGCCTGACTAAACACTAACAGGCTTATACAGAATTTTTTGTCTTTCTTAAAGAAGATTAAAATTGTACTATATTCCTAGTTTAGAAGGAATTTTATTTAGAAGGAAGTTTATTTACCCTTAGCTGCCTTTTCTCCCTGATGTAACTTTAACCTGTAAATCTCAATAAAGACAACAAGCTGAAATCTTTCAGGAACTTCAATTCAAAATCTACATTGTAAAAAATTTTTTGAGGTTTTTTTAAGCATTCATCTCTGCTTCAAGTTAAGCTACAGCACTACAATACCACCATTTACTTCTCAAGAAAACATCCCTGCAGGGCTTTTAATTTATATGCACTGACTTGCTATCGTTATTGATTTGCTGTAATTTTTTCATAGCACATCTGTGCAGATCCAGCCTTCCCAACTGTATTTCACTTATAAGACTGAACAGGTTTGGACACAGATTAGTGTATTACACTACCTGCATCTCCAAGTTTTTGAATTCAAGTCTGCTTTTAAAAGCACCTGACCTTCCCTAGTGTTTGCTCTTAAACATTTTAAACAATTGGTTGAATATTTTATTTCTTCGAGTCAGCTGTGGGCTCGATACAGCTCTGGAATCTCAACTTCATGCAAACCCTCAAATTATCATTTGCTTTCCCCCTCTGAAACGTTCAACCATCACAAACATCAAATATTACAACAGAAATTACCATGTATACACTGTTACCTTGTTAAACTCTTCATTTCTGTGGGCACTTTTTCATTTGATCCTGGCAGAGCAATTCAATTACAGGGGAGTGAACAATATCACTGACAAACACTAAGGGCACAGTTAAAATGAGCCACGGCTGAAGCTCTTCCCTCGGGCTGCAACCATTTATTCTGGAGTCCCATTTATTTCAGCTACAGGGGGGTGATTTTAAATAATTGGCTTCAACAAGACAGAAGTAATTTTAAGCAGAAGTTCCTCCAGAAAAGGAACCAAAGTTCCTACATTTAACATCTCTTTTAGACAAATCATGAAGACTAACCTTTAGAGCTATGCAAAGCAGCATTTAAAGAGACTTTTCTGAAGCATTGCTTCTTAAATGAAAATCACCACTATTTCAAGCTTCCAAAAAAAAATAACATGGTTTCAGATTGCCACGATTACGATTCCAATTCCAAACCACTCTCTAGACAAAAGAAAAGTAATTCACAAACAATATCCATCTGAAAACAGGTTTTGTTAAAAACTACCTAAAAGCATTACTTCTTATCACAAGTGCATTTGTTACTGTTATCCACATGCTACCAAGTGCCCAGGCTATAATAACACTCCAGAAGTCCAAACTGCTGTTTGAAAATGCCTCATGCTATTCTTTTCCTTTCCAAAAGTTGTCCTTTCTCCAGAGGCACACTGCTTTTTCTCCCAAAATCTCTGGCATGCATACATTATACATGAAATTCCCTCTTCCAGCTCTTTGCCCTTAGAAACACACATCACCCATTGCACAGCTACGGGCAGGAAGGTGGGACTGCCTTCTCCTGCACTGGGAAACAAAGTTGAGCAGTGAGCAGTAAGGCAAACAAGCTGTGGCCTCCAGATTCCCACCTGGGACCCTTCTTCAGTGCCACCCCCCTGGCTGCTGCTGCCTCACAACCCTGACACCCCGCTGCCAAGCAGGATGTTTTAACAGAGTTAAAACCCACCCTGCACTAATGCAGAGATTTTTCTCTTCCACCTGCTTATTTTCATAGAACTTGTGGGGAATTAGTATTTGCAACTTTATTCTTTTCAGCAGAAAGCTAAAAACTAACAATGGCTTAGACAAAACTAGAGGTGGAAGAAATGAAAGAAGACAGTGGGAAGGACTAATAGGAATCTGATCAGCAGTCTCATTTATTGATAGGAAACCAGGCCATCAAATTCTGATTCCATCAGAGTTCCTTATTTATTTTTGCCCACATTAAAATACTTTTCCATTGAGAGGAAATCCTGAATTACAACTACATAATGAGAACTCTTAAACAAACAATTCTCAACACAGAGTAGAGGCCTGGTCTGCAGCCAATGAGCACTGTTCTCATTTAGCAGGTATTTAAAATTACTACAAACATTTTGCTTGACATTACAGCACCACCATAAACTTCCTTATCCAGCAAGGGAACAGATGAAAGGTTAGCATTCAGAAGCTCTGCACTATACCAAATTTCACCAAAAGCACGACTAATTCAAGCTGTGGTTTATTATTTCCTGTAGCACTTCTCTATCTAAATAAAGCAATTTTCTGCCACAGCTAAAAATATTCTGACTCCAAAATTCTATCACATCTTGAACCATCTCCACTTGGAAGAAGGCAGTCTCCAAACCTACCTCCCTCAAACTCAATGCTCACAGAATCCTCATATCACACTCTTTCCAGACACCCTAGGAGAGCCTCATGATTTGATGGCAGTTTTCATCTTCCCAGAGCCTGCAACTCAGGGCTTTGCTTTTTTGGCTGGGATTTTTTTGTTGTTGCTGTTTAGTTTGTTTTTTTTTTTTTCCTTTGAGAACAGATTAGCTTGTTCAGTACCTAGTGAAGACTACTTGATCTACAAAAAGTATTCCTGTGGAGTTTGTGGCAAATCTTGAATGCAAGGGTTTTTAACAAGCCTGCATTTTTCTTTTTTTTTTTTCCTTTACCTTCTTGGTCATAGAAAAATATAACTCCAAATCCCAAGGTTTTTATGGACTACAGTCCCCAGAACAATTTTTTCAGAAACTGAGCATTATAGACCATATTAGTCAACATGTTTGAGGTTGGAGAATGGAACTCATACAAGGAAAACATAAAAGCCCCAGAACTTAAAGAACACAGTGCTGTATTAGATATTTAAACACAGAGAAAAAAGTAATCTAAAAGCTGAAGAGCTTCAGCATGGTTTTTTATATGCATCATTTACCATATCTATGACTGCATCTGAAATCAAAACCAGACAAGTGAAAAATGAATGGAATTCTGCAACTCATAAAAGGAAGTGGTTGCCTCAATACAAATGATCACTTCTCATTGTAACACAATCAGATATACCACCATTATTACCAGATCAGAGGCAAGATTATCTTAATTTTTCTCCAGTATGAAAGCAAGCTACTGAAGAGGTGCCCCCACTTTTTTGTTCCCAAAATTCCATGGAGGGAAAAAAACCTAGCAAACCTGGGGGGAACACCCCAAACAGTACTGCAGTACCTGGCAGGCCTTAAATGGGAGCAGTTTGACTTTTAGATCAAATGTAAATGTAACAAACCTACCAAATAAAATAAAACAACAAATCCTTACTCATATGTGAATTCCATTTTGCCTAAAAAGCAAAAATAACGAAGAGATTTGTTGATGGTGAAACAAAAAGACCTGGTTGTTTCAGAAGGAGTTTTCAAATAATCACAGAATCCCTAGAGTTGGAAGGAATACCCTCAAGCTCCTCTAATCCAAGGCTCTTGCTCAAGTGGAATCACCTGGAGCAAGTCACCATACACTGTGTCCAGCCTGGTTTTGAGTACATCCATAGATGAGAACCAGCCTAGAATGTCTCGAGGCTACTCATTCCAGTATTTGACCACACTCACCAGGAAAATGCAACAGTTCAGAACCCTCTTTGGCTAAGAGCCTACAAAATCAGGTGGGTCTAGAAGGTCTCCTCCTTCTTCACACAGATTTTTGATGCATGGGATTTTTGCTCCTATTCTCTTTGATAAAATAGTATCCAGAAAAGACTTTGGGCTAGCACATAAGTGCAGAAGTAGTGCAGTGCTCCTAAAGATGTCCAAATCATCCTTCATTACTAACCAAGGATATCCAGCTCTTTGCTTACTGACCACCATCCCCTTCTAAGAACCTGGGAGAGCACCTTGCCTCCTTCCTGAGAAAAAGTACTTTAACAATAGTGAGTCTCAAGTTTCTGAAAATACTGACTCTCCTTGACAGCACCAAAACACTGAAGATTGTGGTAGAAGAGACTCAAACTTGCAACCAGGAATAAAAGGCACAAAAAAGAAATCAAACTACTTCACTGTTCCCTTTGTGAAAACAGTCCTATTTCACTGCCAACTTTGAAAGATTTATGGAATAGAAGCAAAAAGAGGAAGGAGAAAGCACTGAAGATGACATTTTAGAAACAGGTACGGTGTACATAAATCCTTCAGATGCTGTATGGGATTATGCTAACTCTGAGAAACAAACAGTCGCTCTGTGCATTCACAGAGCAACAGGAAAGAGAGTATTCTGATGCCTCCACGCTGGAGAAAGGTATTTTGTTGAGAAAACACTTCTTTACTGTCCAGAAGAGACAAAGCAAAACAAATTAGAAAGTTCAACTGCTCCACAGGCTGAATGACTGAATGCAGGACACCCAAAAATGTGTGAGTCATGGTACCAAACAACAGCCCTCCTTAAAATACTTTCTAATACACAGCAGCACACATTCAATCTGTATTTCAGACTATTATCAATTTCAGAACATTATCACTTAAACACTATGAAGTAGAAAACATCTACTATATTGCTTACTTGAATGAAAAAGCATACAACTCAAACCTTCTGTTTCACTCTTCTTTCTGAATTCAGCACTACAACTTCATAAATAGTGTCAAATTGGCACATCATTACAACATGATTTCACACTTTAAAGTGGTTTCTGGTGAGCTAAACAATAAAAAGAGTTGATGCAGAAAAACAGCTAATGCACCTGTTTTGAATAAAATCTGGTGGCTTAAATCCCTTTTAGAACCAACAATCAAATTAAGTTTTCAGTTCTTATGATGTTAGGTACTGAATTCAGAGTGAGGTTTATAAGCCCAGCATATTTTGGTTAACTAATCAGGAATTATTCAAAATAATGACTAATGCCAAGTTAATATTGCTTCAAAGTTCCAATTTTATTTAATGCAAGTGCTTCTTAATTAATAGCAGCAATTATTCTCCAGGAAAACTCTTAATAATTAGTATTTTTACAATTAATTTGTTTTTGAAAGCCAAAATATATTGCTGGTCCTAATATTAGTGCTTAAGAATTTCCACCAAGGTTTCTACCAATTTTTTCCTTGAGTATTACTTTGCATATTACGTGTCTAAACATTTAACTTCTAAATCAGCTTCCTTCAAAATATTATCTGATGGCTGTAGAAAAATGTTGGCTGTTCAACAGCTTTTATATTTTTCATTCTTTTTTCAACTCAAATCACGACAGGATTTAGCCATCTGTGGAAAAGGGATGGAGAGCACTCAGAGTTTGTATGCTGTCATTTAGAATTAGGGTTGATGTATTACCTCTGTCACAGCCCAGTGGTGTAAAAACTGGTCCAGATCAGTTAGGTAAAGACGGATAGGTGAAAGCTGTGTCTGGCTAATGTGTGGTTTTCCTCTAATGCCCTGGAGACTAGTCAGCTCCTCTCTTGAAAACCCTGGGGAAGAAGAAGCAGTACAACAGTATCACAAAACAAGCCAAACATTGTTCTACTTCAACAGCATCATTGACAAACACTGTCTTTTACAGTATGTCAACATAACAACGTTTTCTTAAAAGTTCTTGCTTGGTTTAATAAACTAAGTATATCAAAGTACAAGTTTTGACCTTTGACAGAAAATAAAAATATTTTTAAAATCCAATACTTTATATATACTTAAAATCCAATCCAATCACTATAATGTGTTACAAAAAAAAACTTCAAGAGGCCAGTGTCATGCTATTATCAATATATGTATCTTTAAAAAAATACCAAACTACTTCATGTGCTCACAATAACTCAGTTATAAGTAATATAACCTCAGGGTTAAAAAAAAAAAATATTTTGGCTTATTATTTCTACACAGGTATTAGATGTTTTAGTAAAACAGGATGACCACTCCACAAGAATTACTTGGGATTTGCTTTCATTTTCTCTGCTATCAGTTCAGCACTTTTTACCATTTTAGGAACAAAAGGGTAATTTTTGAAAATAAAGTAGCTGAACATTATAAATAACCAAGGTGATAAAGAAAAGACACTATTTTTTACTACAGCACAAGTCAGTGGGAATTACTTCTCAGCAATATTACACCATTTTAAGCACTGTAACTTCCCAAAGTTGCATCACCACAGAATGCAACTATTTTTATAGCTGAGTAAGAATAGAGTAACAGAAGTAGCTCTGCTCACACACTGACCTTGGCCAGCCCACTTTAACGTACTTTGGTTACTTTATTCTGATGGAATGTTTTTAATAGCGTAAGCACGTTCACAGGAAATCCCAGAGGCACTCATTTATATTGTTATGAGCCAATAAAAGGCATTTACTTCAAGCTAGGAAAAAAAAACTTGTTTATGTCATATGCTAAATTTAGATTTTCCACATACTTTTCTGAAAAAGTTGCTAGAATGAAGAAAAAGTATGCAAATATTCCGTGCAAATGGAAAAGTGTAAAAGTAGAGCGCCAAAAATCAGATCAAGAAAATAAAATCTCATATCAAAAGTATATAACAAGATTAGAATTACTTTCAGGAAGTACTTACTAAACCATTTACTCTAAATTAAATTCAGTAATTGACTATCAAAACAAATTTCATTTTGTTAATTCTGAATTATTACATTCATATGGATTACCTATAAGGGTTGAAAACAAGAAGCTGAAATAGTCCACATCATTCACTGAATTATCCTGCACTTGGCACTTCCAGCCTGCAAAGGATGATCTACACAAAACCAATAGCAGACAGTTTATTAAAAAACATATAATTAAGAATTCACAACCTACCTGCACAATACAATCAATTAGCATGCCTAAACTGTTATAATTTTAGCATTCCTGTTTCTAATTGTTGTTAGAATAGCATTTTAAATAGATTCAAAACCAGAACTGGCTCTTTTAAAGACAAGACATACTTAACTTTGTACCCCTGCATGGCCTTAGCTTGTGAAGATGATTAAATTAACTGAGATAGCAACTTTTCATTAATACTGGTATAACCTTCAGTACAGTGATGACACCGTAAATTAAACTAATTTTATTTCCCTAACTTGGTAAAAGTCTTTATATTACAAATGCTGGGCTATATTTTTCATCATATCCACTACTTTTAATACACAAACAACAAACCCCATCTAAAAGCAGTCTCAGCACCTCTTCCAGAACTTATGAAGCTATTAAACACAGCTAAGTTAAAAAGTTGGTTGGAGATTTAGGACACAAAAAGGAGCAATATGCAAAGACAGGAGCAAACCAATTATCAAAGCTGTCTGACACTTTCCATCTCAAGGGCAATCTGGATGGAACAAGTGGAGCACCAGCCTATTTGGTGGCTCAAATTAGAAGCCAGTGCTGGTGGAAACTCGGAGCAAACAGACACCAGTGACCACCTAAAGGCAAAATCTGGCCCATGTGTCAGTGCTGAACCAGGAGGAAGCCAGGAGCAGGGAACAAGGACATCTCACACATGTTTTCCTCACAAGGCTGCAGCTCAGACCCACATCACATTATGCAAAAATGCATATTATTCAAATTGCCTTGTATGCTGCTTTTGGCACTGGCACTGCAGACTATGGATCTTTGCTGTAAGAGGTTGCTGCTTTCCACTCTTACAATCTTGTGAAATTTCAGAGCTTCTGAATGCAATTTCCCAAGCCAACTATCTGCCTCAGATCTTTTTTTTTTTTTCCTAATTTCTCTGTGCCAACAGCCAAAATGGTTTAGCTCATGGGTAACAAAATTCTGGAAAGCTTGTTATGCAGGAATTTTTTACAGCTCCATGCTTTGGGAGCAAAAATATCAAATTTGGAATACTTTTGTGCCAGGCATATACATTTTGCCACCCACAAAAATCCATCCATAATATTTCAGCATCCACAAAAATGACAGCTAGAATATGCACGTGTCTGGAGTTATTCAAAAAGAAAGGACAAAAACCCCAGAATTTCAGATTTTCTTTAAATTAAAGAAAAATTTCAGGATTCCACCAGACTATCATGTAGGATACAGTTAATTCTAGGGAGGCAAAAATCATAGGTGAGAGAGCACCAAGTAAGGCTTCATTAAATAAAGCTCCCACTTCGCAATGAGCTCCTAATGCCTGGCAGCAGGGATTTGCCGTATTTCAGGTGAATTTGCAGTGCAGGCAGCTCTGCAAGCTCCCCTCTGGTTCCCAGCAGGCCTTTGGTCCTGCCCTGTGGCCTGCCTCACTGCTTCCTTTTCTTAACCCAGTCTCTCCATCTCTCCCCAGACCCAAGGCTGCTACTTGGCTCCCAAGTTCTCCCTGGACAAATCCCTTGGCCATAGCCTGCCTCAGATCTTGAGAACCATTCACCTGAACTCTCAGGTGAATTTCTTCCATCCTTCCAGGGAGGTCCCAGTCCCATTCATTACAGCACAGAAGAGACTTCACACACACTCAAAGAAATCAGCAAGAGCTCTTGCCACCACTTCCCTCCATAAGGTGGATATTCACACAGGAATCAGATCCATACACCAGAAGAGAGAGTGAAATCCATGTCCTGCTCAGCACAGCAGAACAATCTCCCTAAATCTGATGCAGAGAGACCTTGATTCTGACTCGAACTTGAGGTCACTCGTTTTACCAAAATAAGCACTGAGGAGCATGGAGAGAGATTCAAGAGAGTTTAGGACTTGCTAGACTAGACACAGAAATTCAAACTGTGATGCAACCACTGAGCAAAAGGGTGGGAATGCAAGAGACTGGGAGAGATAACAACAGATGAGAAGCTGTAAAGGCAATCAGGCAAATGTGAAAATAAATAAATCTTGGGTAGGAAAAGAGAAAGAAAAAACATGTGATAAGCCCCAATTCAGGAAGTAGGGACTTGCATGACAAATCTTGTTAGAATCTGGTTTAAAATAATCAAATTAAAAAATATTTTTCCATATTGGAAAAATTCCATTTCCATATGCAACAGCTAGCAAATGCTTTGAATTCCTTACAATAGGACCAGTGCACACAAGAATTTTACATAACCTCCAGAAGAGACTGAACAAAAACTCAAAATTCACTGCAGGTTAGCAAGCAGAAACTGCAATAGGTTCAGGAGATGCCTGGACAGGAAAAGCAATTCCAAAGCTTATTGCAAAACATCTGGAAATCAAACACTTCATCAGTTTTGCCTTCCCACGCATCTACAAACTCACAAACAGGACAAGCATGTTAAGCATCCTAAGAGAACACCAGGCTAAGGGCCACTGATACAGACATGAGAGGAAGCAGAGAGAATCCCTGCAGTTCTGCCCTGGGAACATGGAGGCAGCATAAGGAACAAACCCTTGACAGAGCTTTTAAATGGTTTAATTTAAGATTCTTCTCTACCAGCAGAGCTACACTGAGTCACACATGCACAAAATCAAGATCCCCAAACTCAGCTGCAGTTTACTTTTTTAGAAAGTGAAAGCTATTACATGCACAGAAGCAGCCTCAATGTTAAAAGAGCAATAAGGTTAAAAATAATCCAGCATTAAATTTAGAAAGTGGCAGAGAAGGTTGCCTCTGATCTTCAGCTTGGCCTCTCTGTGCATACACCTTAGAGTATGATAATATTATGTGTCATATTTTCTCTTAAAAAAAAAAAATCTATGTCTCATTCAAATCATGGATGAATGGATCAATCAGGATTAGACCATGAAGGATAACATAGTCTGACCTGCCCCTGCCTTATTTATTGCATCATCTATAATGTGCACAGTATATGAAGCATAATTAAAAAGGCAGAAGAAAGTATTAGCTCACAAATTCAGGTAGGTTATACAAGATGCAAGATAAAGACTTCCTAAAACTGGAGAAGTCGGTGGTAACACATTCTGAACTCTCACAGATTTTTTTTATTATTATTTTTTTTTTTTTTACTTTCAGGACAGAACAAACTCACATTATTCATACTGGAAGCTTCTCTCTTCCCTTTTTTTCAGCTAGTTATCCATAGTCCTGCAACAGCTCAACAGTGATTAAAAGATTAAAATGTCACTAACAGCTGTGGAGAGATTCAGTTTCACCTATTTCTAAGAGCAGCACCCATCTGATCTCTACTTCTCCACTTGAACTTACAGTGAATTTGAGGTCAACTTTTTGTTTTCAAGACAGAACATGCTCTGAAAAAATCAGAGCCCAAATGTTTCATACTGAATTCTTAAAGTTATCAGGTATTTACGCCTACGTACTTCTGCCTACACCTTTTCCTTGCCTCAGTTCCTCATCTTTAAACTGGGAAAAACATCACCTTCCCATCTCCTGCAGCTGTGAAAATTACTTGAGCACAACAAAAAACTTCTCTGGGTGGGGGCAGGGGAAGGGAATCTCTTTGTTTTCCAAGTGGGACCTAATACAATAGAGAAAACATGAAGCCTCCTATTGAAACAGGGCCAAAGTGTAACATGAAGTAAACGCTCCATCAGTGCTCATGATGTACTCCGTACAGAAAGCAGGATGGAAAAAAAAAATGAAACCATAGAATTGAAACACCATATGAGAATCTCACAATAAATTAAGACCAAAACCAATGTCTTTCTAATAATACAGACACAAACAGAGCAGCATTACAGCATAAAAGTTTATTTAAATACAAGTCTAACCACCTGTCAGCACCTCAATTACCTTAGAACCCAAGTGCCTATAATGTAGACACTTGTTAAAGCTGCTCAATTTTGAAGTTCACATTAAAGAAAATAAAAAATAAGGTAAAGAACACAGAACAAGAGAGATTCCATTCTAGAACAGATGTTGATGTACTACAAGTACATAAAAATTATTTTTAAAATCTTAGCTTAATATATTAGGACTATCATGAATAATTGGGGACTGCATGCACTTTTAAAATGCGTTTTCAAGATGCTTGCAAATTACAGAATCTAACTAAAAAAATTATCTGCTTTATATGTGGAAGAGAGGTAATAACCATATTATAACTTCTCTTTTTTGTATAAATTATTACTGACAATGGGAACCTGTTATCAAACTACATATGAGTGAGACCTCCCCAGTCATATAATCCAAACCCACATAAACTATGATGAATTGCATCTTGTAATTTCCATAAGGTCACCTGATCTCTGCGGGAACCTCTCTTTTGAAGTTGAGAATTGCACCTTTAGGTAACCTGCTCTGTACACCAAATGGTATTCAAATGGTATTAAAAGAAAGTTGAATCTAATTAACTGAAAAATTACTGCTTCTCTTGTCATTAGCAGAGCAAATATTTCTCAGTCAAAGCAAGTGTGCAGTGCATTTCTTTTATCACTTGCTGCAAGCTTCTAACTCCAGATGGACTTCACTACTTTAGTTTATGCTGCTATTATTTTCAGGCTGGCTATATTACACAGCTGTAAAATAAAACAACTGCAGTTTGTGCATAAGTGGTTATTCCTCAACTGCAGGCTACTATCTCTCTATGCCTCCTCACCTGAGCTAGCTAATTGATTTATGGTTCAGGTTTAAGGCATTGATTTTGGCTTATACAGTCAAAAGGAGTTTTTGGGTAATTTAGAGGTCTCCAGCAGAAGAACTCTGATGAACCTTGCTGTACTCATTTTAGAACTTATCCTTCCACTTGTCCTCCTATAAAACACACTGCGCAAACTCCAGCGCAGACAGCAATTCACCTGTCTAGCACTTGCTAAGCAAGTCTTCCTTAGAATTTGGACTGGGGTTGGGTTTTGATTTTATGGTTTTTAGCAATAAAATTGAAAAAAAGTGTGACTAATTTCAATCCTGAGTTCAGACTCCAGGTATTATTTAAGTAAAACATAAAAAAGCAAATGCAAGATTCACAGTTCTTCTGAGGCATTAATACTATCACCCTTTTGCTCATAATTGCGAGGGTTATAAGACTTGAGAAGTGCAAGGCCATGTGTTTGTGTTTTCTGTTCAAGGAAAATAAAATCCAATTCCCTCACCTTCCAGGAAAATGCTCCCAGCACCATCTTTGGGAATACCTAGTGCAGAGCATTCCCAAAGCTTTACAGAATTATTTGAACATTGGCAAGACAGCAGCCTGAGATACACAACTTGTACTGTACTAAGTGACCCTACTTTAAATTGATTTTATCAACCACTGATCAAAGATTTAAACCAAGCCCTCCCACAACTGTTTTTTTAATTCTAGATTATGAAATCATTGTAAAAGGAGTTTCCCCTCTATTTCTTTCACTGATACTTTTGTTCCACACAGAACATTTAAACAGTCACAGGCACAGTCAGTAGCTGATTCACTAATTCCCTAAAAAAACCTAACTGCATTCTAGGCCTCAATGCTTTGAAAATTTAATAAAATTTAATAAAATTATTAAGTACAAATCCAAAATAATTCAATGACTAAGTCACTGTGTTAGAAAATAGGAAATCAATCTTCCCTTCAGATGAAGACAGTGAACACAGACTTTCCACAACCTCAGCAAGTGCTTTAACCACCAAGATACTATTATTAATTTATTATTAAATTGTCCTTCAAACACATCAGGAGCAGAAAACTTCCTGAGATTCTGTACACCCAGCAGACAAGCCCTGCATGAGAATGGCAATTAAGCCTAAAAAGGCTCTAGGACAGTGGCTACAGGGACTCTGCCCATCTTTGATCACCAGAGAAGAAACTGTTCTGGTTCCCATCCCAGAACAACTCCTCAAGATATCCTGTTGTAACTTCAAGCAGCTGCACAAAATATTATGCAACCCAACAAACCAGGATGAGATGGAATTCACCTTGCAAAAGAACTCCAAGGGAAGGCAAGAATGAACTGAATTAGCAGCCATGAGCAATCTGATATCTGAGAACTTCCCTGACACCTGCAAGAGTAAGGAGTGACAAATGCTGGGTTTTTTGGTGGGGGTATTTTGAGGTTTTTTGAGCTGGTTGGTATGCTTTATTTTTAAAAATAAGTTCCACATAACTAAAGTCTGTAACATCAGTGCCTGCACCAGGCAAATTAACACTGTAACAATGGATGAAATGAGCTGACACATGAACACCTGTGTCACGCTTGGGAACAGACAGAACGGTTTCTAAAAACAATTTTTGCATGATGCACCTCTTAGAAATCTTGTTAATGGTAGCTGCACATCAATACGAAAGACCCTATAACACTTAGGGAAAAAATTCCAGAAATCTAAGCAGCCTCAGGGTAGGAACAAAGGTCCTTATATCAAGAGACAATTGGTTTAAAGGCAGGAGATGGTGGGTAGAACCGATGAGCTCATACAGCAGAAGGCAGACAACACTGGACATCCCAGGTGACTACTAAGGTATAACCCAGAAAGAGATATGACAAAAGTCCACAAGCCTTCACATTATTTGTATACAAAAGTACTTAGAAGTGTAAGTTAATCAAGGCTACCCTGCCTTTTTTGTCTCTTGACAAAGTAATTTGGTCTCTTTATCTACCTACCACTGGAAATGACACACCAGCACCTCCCACATTCTGTTGTTCTGCAACTCATCAGGATACAGCGGAGCAGCTCTTTTGGCATATCCAAGAGTTCAGTTAAGGCCTTGGAAATATGAGAAGTGAAGTGCTGCTTCCCCAGTAGCCAAAATAATCACACTGCAATCAAGGATCATAAAGAATTGTTTCCACTGCATGAAACAGGCCTGAGTTTTTCTTCACAACCCAGGGCCACAGATATGCAGAACAGCACTCCTTTACCACTTGTGAATCTTCCATTGTGATCAACCAGAAATTGCATTGAGAAAAAAATCTTTATTGATACATAGAGAAGTGTAGAGAAAAGGCTTCCTTGTTTCTTTTGGCTTCCTATTTTTATGACCTGTGCTACCTATGACATCTCAACACAGCAAGTTTAACATCAGCCCAGAGTTTATCTATCAACACAGAACTGTTCAGCTACTGATCAGTACGCATCAGAAGTGGGAGACTTCCACACAGACACTGCAGCATCCTTGCCTTAGCTCTAGAAGACCCATCCAAATCCTTCAGCGCAGTGCCTAGGGGTCACTGTCTGAGCCCAGAAACACTGCTCTGCTGATAAAACCACATTGGAACAATACTGTACATGTGTGTCTCCTAGCCAGCCTTCTCACAGGACTGTTATGAACTCTGCAGGTCTTACAGCCAGCCAGCTGTGTAATGACAGCTGCATTGTCTGACTGCCATTTAAAATAGTGCTTACACGTAAAAACACCTGTCAAATATGAGGTAATGGATCACTTATGGAATTACCTATGAGCATGGAAAATATGTTACAATACATCCCAAACACTTCCATATTTTCATTGTCAGGAACTGTGTGTATAAACATACTGAAAGGAGCAAAATCACATACAAATACCAAACCAAGAGTGTCGCACCTTTATGGAAGCAAAATATACAACATTTTCTCCCAGTGTAGGCATGTACTTGCACTTCTGTAAAACAAGTTCTTTTCAAACATTAAGAAGCCCTGTGCCAATATTTATCTCAGCGTTGGCGCAGTTTATTCCTGTTCAGCTTTTATGAAAAATAATTTCTGTCAGATTGAAATGCAACTGCAATAAATTATAAACTCATGTCCCTGCATCAACTTAATCAAATCAGTTTTGAGTTCTATTGCTAATGAGGATCAGCACTCTCAGTTTTCATATCAGTTCTGAAAAAGACAGAAAACCATGCCTGTCACAAAGTTATGTTGAAATTGCTAAAAAAAAAAAAAATTAAAAAAAACCAAAAAATTGAATCTTTGAATACTTCTCCAACCATATACCCATCTCATCGTTCAGACCAACTTAGCTCCAGGTAGCACAGTGCCTGAACGTAAGCTCCAAAAGCAACTTGGAGGAGTTGAGGAGTTTTTATCTTCTTTTTCCTCCAACAGGTCACCATGTGTAGCCACTGGTTTGTTAGTGTAAGTTTTTTGTTTTAACTTTCATTATCTCTTTTGAAGGATCAAGTCTTTCCATTTGAAAATGCAGCAAAATACAACAAACATCTGAATGGAATTACCAGGGATTTGAGGAAAAATATGAAGCCTATTTTAAGAAAACAACAATTTAAGCTATGCATTGTTAAAAGTAAGCCTGTCAGCTGCTCATTTGCTCCAGAGCTGCAGAGGTTGTCTGAAGCAAAGCACTGCTTTCACATTATAAATGAGAGCACAAATCAGAAGAAACATTCACTAATGAGCAAACGGCATTTACTGACGGCGGCAATTTAGTGCAGCAACATAATTCTTTTCCCTTTGATTAGGAACCTCACACTACAACCAACCTGGGGAAAAATTTAGGGGCTGTGTCCTTAAATACAAGCTTGGACTTCTCCCTCTTTCAAGCCCTAGACATTTACAAAACAGTGAGCAAGGAAAAGGAAATTTGCTGACCAGATGTGGACGAAGGAATGCACTGTAACCCACCCTGGGGTCTGATTCTCAAGAACTACAGATCTTTTCTCATCTTTCAGCAAGGAAAACAGATCATTTTTTACCCTTCATCCTCAGTGGTACCCCAACAGGGAAAAGATAGCATTTTGAAAGCATAAAAGTTTAGTTTATTCAATAGTGCCTCAAGCACTTTTGTTACCATTTTAATACTTTCCTCCCTTACTTTTGTTTCCAAACTGAGGGGTGTAAACATACAGCCAGTAAAGGCACTTCAGTGAACACAGACCTTACTATTGTTGCATTTTTCCTAGCAACCCATTGATAACTACTATACCTCTCTATACATGTATGATTTTTGACTTATTCACCAAGATGTACTGAGCTGACTTTTTATTATATACCATTTGTGTATAAAAATTGAGAGTTTTCTCTTCTTTGTTTTGTGTTATTTATTTAATATGAAATTAGCTTATTTTGGCAAAACTTTCATTTTATTGATGTCTTTTTAAAATAAATATACTGTCCTGGAATATTTTCTACACTTTACTTACATGAGAATTACTGAATTCAGTTGTTCTATCAGTGCTGTTAACCACAATAATGGGTTACAATATCCTCTGCAAGTTCTCTCCTGGTTGCAAACACTTTGGGAGAATGTGTTATTTTTCTTTTTCTTGACTACAATTATGCATTCAATAATTCTTTAATCAAGTAGTGTAGAAGGCCTTCATTAACTATATTTTGCATTCTCACTGTGCCTCCTCATGCTGTACTGGCAAAGGCTGAAGATAAAATAACTAGGATGACTAAATAAAGAAAAAGTAGGATTTAATTACAAAGGAAATATCCATAAAGAACTCTATTATAACCCTAAAACATCTTTGAGTAATGTATCTGAAAACACAGAATTTTACACCTTACAGCAAACAAATGTTAAAATGTCCATCTCAGTTCTTTCTAAGCACCAGATTCCAGAGGATAGCGGGAACCAACAGGCGTGCCTGGATGCTTGATGAGATGCCAGCTGAGCTCTCTCATTATTGTCTGGAAAGCAGCAGAATATTTTAAAGGCACTACCTCTTAAGAGAAGAGTTCATTTACAGTTACATCAAGCAGAATGCAAGTTACCCCCAGGGTTATCTCAAACCTGTGAAAACTTGGAACTCCCATACAATTTATGCCACAGTGCACTCAGCTTTCATTTATATGGTCCTCACCCTGCTCCTTTCCTACAGCAACAGAAACAACACTTGGCAAGACCCCAGCAGGGAAAGAGTCCCAAAAGAATAAGAAATGGCTGTTTGAAGCCATTGGAGATCTCATTTATGGACACTCAGCTTCAAGAGAGAAATGCCATAAATTAACTCCCATTGTTTTTTATCTAGACAGTGAAATATTATCTGTCCAACTCTCTATTACAGTGAAATAATTTCCAGACACACTGTTCCAATGAATAAAAAGTTGTAAAACAACCATAACTATTATGCATAAATAAGGCACATAAATAAGTCACATTTCAGTTTCCTTATTTGTATTTCAAGGAATGAGAGGAGGCAGCAAATTTTCCCACAAAGTCAGCAATCTAACTTCCTGATTTATATATTTGATCACAATACCACAATCTGGATTTCTTAATCCACAATTCACAAAATAGAACACATAACAGTAAGTACACAGATTATATATTAATCATCTTAAACATAGCACCATATGCAAAAGGGAAGGAAAAAAGATAATTCTGTTTGCAAGAGTGTCTGACACTCAATCCCCACAAAATCACTGAGTAGCAACAAAAAATATTAAGCCTGACAAATGGGTTTCTCTGCAACTACAACAGTACAGGGTTTGGTACAGCAGACCACTTTTTCAGGCAAACAAAGTAATCTACTTTATACAAGAAGGTACATTTACAATATTTAATACATTTCCACATTTGACAAAAATACTTGCCGCAAAGTCAGTCTTCCAAAAAGTGCTTGAAACATAAGCACATGCCCCACTGGTTCTTTAAAACCATCTTGAAGTAGCCCTTCTGCCCTATTAATGCAGAAAGCAGGCATAGGGATATTACACCAAAATTTTTTCCAGCTCTACTTCTGACACTGCTAAACTGATTACCTTAGTCCCTATCAGACCATCCATGATTTACATACTTCCTCACTTCCTGAAGAGAACCGTCTGTCCATATCCATGGCCTCAAGGAATTACCAGATCTCCACTGTCAAGGCAAAGCTAAGACTGGAATTTCAAGCCAAAGATCCACTCATGCCATATATTGCATATTCCAAACCAACACTTAAACCATTCACCTTGAACTAGCAGTGAACTACTATTTGCTTATTTAATAGCTGTTCCAATAAATAATAAATGACAAATAAATACTGAAGTTAACTCTTCTAGAAATGCGGCACACTGCATCTAGATAAATTGCCTATCTCAATATATCAAAACAGTACCAGCTAAAAGATCACAAAAGAAATCCATCCAGTAAATTTGATGTGAAGCACTTTCTAAAATACTACCCAGACCCTTCCATTTTTCTCCATAAATGTAAGCTTATCAGAGGCCAAATCAGAGAACTCATCTCCTGTCAAGAAGCTGCTCTCTCTCATTTCTCAGGCAGAAGTGACAGACTGTTCACTCATGCTGCTCCACACCCTTCCTCACCTGTATGACTTATACCCCAAAACCCTGGCACACTTCCATCTCTTAGAACTCCACCTGCCAGGATTTATTGAAGCTACTTACATCTCAGATCCCATGCAGCAGGCAAAAAGCAGGCATTTGAGGAGAACAGCAGGGAAATTAAGCTACAAGACCTTTTGATCCTCAGTTTCACCTGAAACTAACCAGCTGTAGCCATCCCAGTGACCTTAACACCAGCAATGTCTGTTCACTGGCACAGAGATCATGACCAATTACTGCAAACCTGGCCATGTTCATAGCAGCATCCACAATGGGGTGGCTGCATTTCAGCTCTCTTTTTGGAACAGTCCTTGGTCTGTACCACCTTCAGCAAATGTAGACCAAAAGTGCTACAGAAACCATTTTAATAATTTAACAGTATAGGTAACCAACCTCCCAGGGGGTCATAAACCTTCCCATTCTATATGGAAATACTGCCAACATCATTTTGATTCTGAGCACACAGAGCTCACTTAACAGGCTCCTACACACCACTTGGGTATTCACTTCACCATTGCAAAAATAAAAAGTGAAACCACTAAGTATTTTCAAAATTTGCTTCTAATAAACAAACAAAAAAAAAGGGCCTGAAAGATAACATAATGTTGTCTTTCATTAATGTTACACCTGATGTCATCACAGAGTTGTGCTTTGAACCATTTGGATACACTTACTATTAGTTCTATAGTTTACACACAAAAAAACCTAGAGTTCCTTCAGTTTCTAATGATTGCTCAGGGAATAACTGCAGGTTTTATCATGATCCATAGGTACCCTCAGTGAATCCACCTCAACGCAGCTGGTCCCTGACAAATATACACAGCTCCATACGAGCACTCTCGGATGCGTGTAAAAACAGCCGTCCTCTGCCAGTCAAAATAGCGCTGGAACAAAGGCTCTTGAAGAAATCAGGAAGAAGTACCAAACCCTCTGACGCTCCTGAACGGAATCTATTTAAAGCCTGACTGATAAGCAGATTCCATAGGAGAAGAGAAATTTAGGGAGAGTCCCCCCTCAGCACAGGGAACGGGAATGCACCGGAAGAGAAACAGCGCCATCTACTGACAGCAGCGGGGTACTCGTACATGACGGCTCCCCGTGGATTTGGGACGGCTTCTCCGTCCAAGGCACAACCTAAAAGTACTGAAAATGTCCCACGAACCAAGCTGTGGCACAGAAACGTGGAATTACTAAAGTTTTTTTATGGTACCATTCATTGGACAAACTTGAAAGTTGAACTCTGAGTATCACAAGACTGTAAATGATGACCAGGAGTTACCCAGTCCTCCTACTTCCTTCCAGGCTTTACCCTCTTCCATCCATGCCCAACCCGACTGCCTGATATTAAGTATTTCCAATGAAATATATTTGTATCCCCTTGCTACACAACCCATTACAGTATGTATCTCTGCTTTTGTAAAATTTTGCTAGTACTCAAATCAAACATTCTCTTGACATTTAAGGTCTGTATTTTTAATCCTGCTAAAACTGCACTCTCCCATTCCTTTTTAACAGCCTTGCACACAACTGACTCCGACTTCTTCCCAGCCTTATCTACCTAAAATGACCATTTGTCAGTCATTCCCCATTATCACAACTGACAGACTATCATTCTCTGCTCTTCTTGAAACTCAATCCAGTCTGTCCATAGCATTATCTAAAAACAAGCCACAAAACTGGATACAATAGTTCGGCTTGGTCTTTCTGGTAAAAGATAGACAACTGGTTCATTTATCCTGTGTGCAATAATAGGTTATGAAGCTCATAAAGCCCAGCTAAGGTTCATATCTGGAAAACCTACTATTGTTTCCTAGACGGTGCAACTTATTTTCCAATGAACAAGAAGTATCAGACTCTTCTGTTCTTGAAAAGTTAATATTTACTATTACTTATCTCCCTATCTTTGCATGTTGAAGTAGAGAAAGCAACTTTTTTTGGACACGCCCCTCAGCCAAAAACATTTTTATTATCTTTGTTCCCTAAGTCCTTAAGGCATCCTAGATGAATCTTTTAGGATAAAATGTTTACTGTCATGATAATCAGGGTAAAAAAAAAAAAAAAAGAGACAGTAAAAGGAGTCTTCCACAAAATACATTTCACCTAAGCCAAAGCTAAAAAAGCTGTCATCTACAAGCACTTTGTAACCTGTACAAGTTTTTGCCTTGAGTATATACGTAAGAAAGTATTTTCAATCCCTTGCATTCACTTTGTCTATCAAAGAGTCATTTTAATCTTTCCAAGGACTTGTATTATTTTCAGATGTGCTTCTAAACAAAACTAATCAACTTCCTGTTCTTAATACTGATTCCTCTCAATAAAGTGAGAAGAACCTTATCAAATAAAAACAATGCTTGGTCAAAAGCAATCTCTCTTTTTCAAGTTTCGTCAAAACTTGCAGGCTTCCAGAAAGGAGGACTGTCAAGGATTATCAATATAAAAAACTGCACCATTTTAAGTACATCAGCACATTTTTCTTCCAATTAGTGATTTCAGATAGACTTCTTGATCTTGGTTGATTATCGATAGTCTTTGAATCCAAAGTAAGTTTAAAACATGTTTCAAATGCCATAAATTAAAATCAAAATACTTCCTTTGCACATCTGAAAACAAAGAGTTTACTCCTCGTCTGTTTTCGGAATGTAACCTACTTTTGGTGAGAACACTGCCTTCCATCTGCCACTTGCATCTTCTGCCAAAAGGATCAAATGTCCACACCACAACCCACCTGCACCTTTACGGTAATTTTTAGAAAACAGGCACCCCATTACTACAAAAATCTCCCACAATGAAGATCCACTAAGATCTAACAACAAATTAGGCACCTGAGTGCTCATTACTGACTTCAGTTCATACAATGACTGCCTTTGAATTGGTTACACTTTGCCTCTGAGCTTCCAGTATATGGCAGACAACTTTTCATTTTTAAAAATAAAATCTGATGTCCGGCTTCCCAAAACTACACAGAATTTCACTTTTACAGCAGTAATGCATTACATATAAAGGATATAAAGTTCACCACTATTGCTTCTTATGTTAGTCACCTTATCCACATGTTACACAGCTAATACAAACAGGTCTGTGTTCGACAGTACATTCATTGTGTTGTGTCCTATTTTAATTAAAAATGTTTCAGATCCAAAAAGCATCAAGAATCACTTAAAGTATAATTCATATAAGCTTAATTCCTGCTTGCTTATCCAAGGTTCCACAGTATTGACCAATGAAGAAAAATGTATCTTTCCCAGAAGCAGGAAAGCAAAACACCCTTGTGAAATCTCAGCAAGCCCTCCACTCACTTCAGTGGAACAGCAGCTTTGCTCCCTGACTTCACAGGCAAACCTACCCTCTTTCAAGCCAGGACAAAAAAAGCCAAGAGCATGAATAATTTCAAACAAGGCACTTGCCTAGCAACTATATAGTTTGGCTATTTAGGTGTGGTAACTGGAGAAAAAGTGAGCTGAAAGAAAGCAGCACATGAGAAAAACTGGTTGGTTGTTTTTCACTATCAGCTGTGTCAAGTTGAAGCATTCACAAGGAAAAGATGCAATTAGTGGCAGAACAAAGACCACTGGTGATGATGTTCTGGGTAGAAGCTGCTCAATACCATGCAGCCCTACAGATTTCGTAAGAGATAGGCTAATGCTGCTTTGCATCCCTACTGAAAGGACCCAGGTATTAAAAGCACTAATGTTTGTATTTCAAGATGAAAATTCTTGGCAAACTTCATTAATATACACAAAGAAAGTAAAATAATATGGATAGATGAATATGGCACTTATAAACGTGGTTTTAGTGGTGGACTTGGCAGTGCTGGATTAACGGTTGGACTCGTTCTTAAAGGTCTTTTCAACCTAAACAGTAGAATGATGTTCTCAACAGTATCATAGAAAATCGGGCCGTGCAAAGACAGAGCCAAAGCACCAGGCCAACCACACCACCAGTTCCTGCACGTTGCATTGATTTTCTGTGTGCAAACTGATCACCGTAGTCACGCTTCATGACTAAACACTCCCCCCCCGGGCCTGTTTCGGCTGGAGCCGAGCACGGCGCGCGGTACCTCATGTGCAGGATGCCGATGAGGGTGGCGGCGAGGTCGGAGGACATCCTGCCCATGATGCAGCAGCGGCTGAGGCAGGCGAGCAGGCTGGCGGGCAGGCAGGGCAGGAAGTACACCAGCTGCACCAGGCGCCGCTGCGCCTCGGCCGGCAGCAGCACCAGCGTGCCCTCGAGCGGATCTGCGGCACACAACGCACGGTCAGCACGCGCCCCCACACAGCCCGGCTGCACTGACCTCAGCTAGCCACTGACATGAGGATGCTATAACCAACGTGAAAGAGGGGGGGAAAAAGGAGAAAAAATAAGGCAATACTAGCCTAGAAAATAGGAGGCTTGGAGAAGCATGTATTGCGCTCTACAATTAGCTTAAAAGAGGTTGCTGCCAGGTGAGGCTAAGTCAGCCTCTTTTTCCAGGTAACAAGTGACGGGATGAGAGAAAATTGCCTTAAGTTGTACAAGGGGAGGTTTGGATTGGATGTTAGGAAAAATTTCCTCACTGAAAGGGAAGTAGTGGTATCACCATCCCCTGAAGTGTTCAAAAAACATGTGGCATCTAGGGACACGGTTTAATGGTGGACTTGGCAGTGCTAGGTTACCACTTGGACCTTAGTGGTATTTGTCAACCCAAATGATTCTATCATTCCCTGACACACAAAAACTGAAGTTTCCAGTCCATCAGATTTAAGCCCTACTAACTTGAACTAAAGATCTCAATCTTCTTACTCTCTAATAAAAGACACAGTTCATTTTAGGGGACTGAAGTAATTTGCAACCCATCCCCCCATCCAGTCTTTAGGTTCATCGAGGAAACAACAGGATTTTCCACCTACTGCAACCTGTCTGCCAGAAAATTCCTTGAGCTGTAGTGTCAAAGTCTTACCGTATATTCGAGCAGCAGTGGCTTGTAAACTTTGCAACAATTCCTTGTTTGAGCGAGAAGCAGCGGAATGAATGATATCAATGAGCTGATTGGAAAGCTCAGGGTTCCTCAAGCCAAGCAGAGCCAGTTGCTGAGGTAAGCCAGCCAACCAACGAGATAAAACTTTACTTCGACTTCTAAAGAAAGAGGGAAAAATCAGTTGCAGAAAAAAAAAATTAAACAACAGAAACCCACAAACTTCTCTTCCCATTCTTGACTAAGTTGCTTTTATTTCTCCTTTCTGGCTCAAACTGAAACAACTGTATGGACTAATCTCATCTTTCACAGGCAACAATTTTTATGTCACCCTGGCTTATCAAATCAAGTATCATTTAGAAACCAAAAACATTTCATCAGCTTATTACTAAAGTGATGATCGCAAGGAAAAAAGCTGCCAAGTGCAAATCAAGAAGTTCAAAGTAGTTTGAAGATGTCAACAAGAGTAGCGTGATGATGATAAAGATTATTTCACTCTCAAAGACCTGTCAACCAAAAACTTTTCAAAGAAATTAAGTACCCATGACACAAGAGAGAAGGGCCTTGCATGAAGATGAACTGCTCAACAGCAGGAAAAGCCTGGAGAACAGACCATTGAAGTGGGTGAGTTGGAGGTGGGGTCAGAGGCCTCAAATCACTTGACATGGAAATAGTGGATGGGAATAAAACATTTGATTCGTCTTCCACAGAAAGAAGTAGATGCTAGTATCAAATGAAGCTAGAAGGAGCCAGGATTAAACAAGCAAAAGTAAGTTGGGTCTTGACACAGCTGAGCTTTGTCACTCCCTGTCAGAGGATGCTGCATTTGCTCTTGATTTAGACTGGTCCAAGGAATGATGAGAAAAGCTCATGATACAGACACCCACTGAGTGATAAACTCACAGAAGATCTGTAGAGTGAAGTACAGGCTTCAAATGCTTGGAAGCTTAGAGTATTGTGTAAAAGTAATTCTTGTCTTTTTCCTATAGCATCTCACATAAGTCAGTGCTGAAGGCAGACTGTGAGGCTGAATAGCCTTTTCAGACTCTTACCAGTATATAAATGCATACGTGCACATAGACACACACACAGACACACACTACATATAAATACATATACACAGTGCATGGTATGTGTGCAGTGATTAGGGGTGAAGATAAACTAAAACATCAAGAGAAAACTTAATTCTGAACCATGTAATAAATCAGTCAATATGGGTTTTTTCCACAAGGCAGCAACAGGCCAAAAGCTCCTACTTTATCCTTTGAATCAGACACACCTAAAAAATAAATACATTCACAAAAAAATTCTGAAAAATGCTCCAATGTGAATTCTATTCCTCTTAGACTATTCTTGACAAGCTTCTGATAAAAAAAATAAATTAGAAGAATGAGGAGAACAGTCAGGGGTTAAAGAGCTACGACGTCAAACTGAATGGAACAATATGAATGACGTCCAGGAGCTACTGAACAGTCCACATTTTGAAGAAATTAAAAAACCCCACTTGTTCCTAAAGGAAAGAAATGGAATAGTGTAGTATACAAACATTATGTTGTCTTCAAATGTCTTGTCAGACTAAGTGTAGTCATACATTTTTGCAAAAAAGTTTTGAGATTTCGTTCATCTGTTACTAAAAAATGTCATAGATCCATGTAGTAGACTAAGAGGAACAGCAGCAAAACTACTGCTATTTGTGATGTCTAAAGATAGAAACTTAAAGCTTTCCAGATGGCCATATGATCACATGAAACTGAATGAGATGCTCAAGACTTTCAGGTAAGTACAGAGAACAGTGGTTATGTAACCTCAGGGAAATTAGTCAGTATTAGTCTTTTTCTTTTTATCAGAAAAAGATCTCTTTTTCACTCTGTATGAAAAGAGGAGAAAAATGGGATATTCCCAAGTGTTTTTCCCTGTCTTTCATATTCCCTACACTTTTTATAATGTTCAGAGCATAGCACTACATTATTTCTGGCTGCAGATCTAATTACGTGTACTCAGGCATTACCACAACAGAAGATGTAACAAAGCAAAGAAGCTGTAGAAGGGAACAATCTTCCCAAAACTTCACTGTGTTAGCAGATGCCATAACGTCTGAGAGACCTAAGGTTTGTTTTTTTTAGTGGCAGAAACAGATCACATCCCCCAGAAAGTCAACTGTGTCCTGGGCTGTACCAAAAGCAGTGCAGGTAGAAGGTCGAGGGAGGGGATTCTGTTCCTCTAGTCTGCTCTGGTGAGATCCCACCTGAAGTCCTGCATCCAGCTCTGGGTCCCCAGAAATAAGAAGGACATGGAGCTATTGGAGCAAGTCCAAGAAGGCCACGAAGATCAGAGGTCTACAGCACCTCTCCTATGAAGACAGGCTGAGAGAGCTACTGTTGCTCAGCGTAGAGAAGAGAAGGTTTTCCCAAAGCCTCAGAGCTGCTTTACAGTACCTGGAAGGGGAACTGCAGTTCCCAAATGAGCCAGGACTGACACATACACATCAACACGTGATTTGTGTTTAAGGTTTTTATGTCCTGGATGATTTGGCTGAAAAATACATCCTAGAAAAGTTAAGATTTGGAGACAATCTGGACACACCCGATTAATGAAAAACTGTTGCAACAGTATTACATAGAGAGAATAATCTGCTCTTACTGACTACATCTGAAGCAAGTCAGTATCTAAAAGCTGCCCATGATCTAATAGATCCCTCTAACAGATGAACCAGGAGCCCAGAAGGACAAGAACACTTTCTTAAATCCAGTCTCTTTGGAACCACGCTCCCAAAACAACAGAGTATTTTTCTTGAAGAAAGTAAGTCAGAAAGGCTACACAGCCACTATCAGAACACCAACAAAGGCACTAAGTAACAAGCTCATGGCCTCAGGCTGAAGTGATGGAAATGCTCCATGGCTACAGCTGCATGATCTTGATACATCCACCGACTGCCACACAGTCAGTAACAATATGCTTGTAGCAGTGTACTTCAAGCTAAAATTTAAGTCATTAAGATCTATCTAGTACTTATTCTAAGACAGACAACTAAGCTGGTACATCTCCATTTCACAGAGCACACAAACTTTCAAATTCCACTGACACAGTGTGAACAGATTCAGAATGAAGTTTTATGACATCTACACATAAATTCAGTATTCTCACTCCCAAAATAAATACATTATTTTGAAATTAAAAACAATATGCCTTTTGTTTTTTACCTGATCCTTTGTGTCCTCAAATCTTCTTTTTGGTAAACTCTGCTAAAAAATTTCAAAAGCAATGTACGAACTGGAAAGAGGAGATTCCTTTGCTGGTATAGTGTATATACTGCTTTTATCAAGGGTTCCGTTGCTACTGGAACAAAAAAAATGGGAAGTAATACTTTTTAATCTTCTGATTTTATACATGCACACACACACAGAGCTGTGATCTTTATCTACAGCTGTTTACACTGTACTTCCAGAGGGAAGTACCAAAATGTTATGAAGAAACTTCTGGACAGACTTCTATACCATTGAAACAACATTTCTTGTTCAGCTTGTGAAAGAAACAGAAAAGAAACAAAGAAAAAATAAACAGAAAGAAACACAAAAGAATAGAGACTATATGCAAGTGAAAACTTCAGAACTTCACGAAGACAGGTTGCAAGGTAGCTGAAAAGCAATAAATTCCTGCTTTTCACAGCTATCTTCCAATCCTTTTCCCTTAGTGCAGTAACTTCAGACCAATGTTCTCTACTCATTTACTTCTGCTCTCCAAAACTTCACTGTCACAACACCTTCAGTTTTCTCTGTACTACTCCTTTCTCCCTGCCACACACTCTCCAGATCTCCCTGTCTCTGAACCAGCTGGCTCCAAGTTACACTTGCTAATTAACCAGAAAATAAATACCTCAAGAGGCTGCTGGCAAGACACTGCAAGAACTGCTAACTCCCCTGCAACCTTTCCTGCTCTGAAGCTCTCATCAACCATGTGTTATCACCAGACTTAACACAACATTTGAAAGCTTTACCACTGTAACCAAACTGGCTAAAATTAGCCAGCAAACACAGAACTTACTGTAATAGATTGAAAAAGAGACCAAATATTTTCTTTGAAAACCAGACTAAACCACTGGATGGAAAAATTAACAAAACATGGAAAAAATACCTGAATTCAGAGAAGACAAGCCTGGAAAGAATAGGAAAGCATCTGAAAACTTAAGCAATACATGAATGTATAAGACCAGTTTGTCACAGAAGAGCTTGTGGTCCCAAGGAATTCAATCCAAGTAAGGCATACTTAAGCAGCACCAATCACTTCATTATCTTCATAAAACACAGCTGAGAAACAACTGTCTTTTCATCCAGGTATACAGATCAGTCTTAATAAGTTATGAGTGCAAAACCAGATAAAATATTGTGTTCCACACTGAACAGAGCAACTTCTGCTCACAGAGACAGACATGAATGTTCTTTTCTAAAAATGATTCTGGATCCACTCAGGGGCCAATCTTGGTCTGTAAAACTCTGACTCAACTTCAAGTTACCATATAAGGATTCTCACTGCAAAGCACACTACAAAAATCACCTGAAATGGCACGGTCACATGCCAGCATGAAGCAGGAGCCATTTAGAAGTTGAAATCTAACATACCTTTAAACAGAAAAATAAAATCCATTCTAATATTTAATGTAACTAAGATATATAATAATAAATTATTTTCAATGTATCAGGAGTATCAGCTTACTCAATTCACATATTCTTCAGGTGAAGATTCACCTCAGACAGCATTTTTTAAACAGAACACTGGCTTATTCTTAAATGAATAGCAATTACATATTTATGTAATTTATAGCTAATTGACGAACTGTTAACTGAAAAAAATATAAAAATAAATAAATATTCTAAGTGAGTAGAATTCTCACTTCCCTAAAACTCTGTGTCATGTTAAGTAAAACAGATCCTACTATTTGAATTGTTTCATGTGAACTGGACAAGTTTAAAAAATAGAAGCAATTTTAAAAGGTACTCTTAAAAAAGGTATTCTTATGAAAAAGTAATACTTTAAAAGGCCCACATCATACAGATGTCCAAAACACAGCTGAAGAACTCACAAGGTTTTAAAATACTTCAGTTTTAACTGGTACATGGCAAGCTTCCTTCTGAAGTGATTGAGTGAACTCTCTTTTGTTGCATGAAGGAAATCTATCAAAAACACAACTAGCAGGCAAGCTGCTGTTGAAGTCATACCTGAGAAATGCAAGAAAGGAGCAGATCTCCTAACTACAGAGAGGTCCCATGTTTGATCTCAAGCAATGGAGATAAATCTTCAAACAACACAGCTACAAGCTCTTCTACACATTCACAGAAAAAGGGGAATATGTGCATCTCACTCCAGCATAAATCCCTACTCAAAACAGGCAATCCAGAAAAATGGAACCATGCTTGTGCAGGATAATGCACAGGAGGTTCATTATGGTTTTATTCAATCTCTTTTTCATTAGGTCTTTTGGTTTTTCTATGTAAGCTTCCCCTCTTTTGATTTCCATTGTGCTCCCAACATTTTATTTTTTTCTTGTAATGGCTCATTTTTCATTTTGCATTGACTTCTAAATAACACATACCCTTCCAGGCTTTAATCTCAATGTCAAATTGTTTTCAACAAATCAAGAGTTAATTTTTTTTTGTGTGCACCATCTTTTGCAGTCCCATCTGACACAACTCAGCTCAAAATTTCTAGTGTTATCAAAAAAACCAATCAAGGACAGAATGTTTTTCTTCCACAGAATCACATAATGATTAAAGTGGGAATGAATGACTCTGAGCTCATTTGAAACAGGATCAGCTAGATCTGGCTGCTCACAACTATCTCCAGATGGCTTCTGAGTATTTCCAAGGATGGAGACTCCATTATCACTATGGGCAACCTGTGCCACTGCTTGGTCATGCTTACAGTGAAAAGGGTGTTGCCCATGTTCAGATAGCATCTCCTGTATTTGTGCCCACTGCTTGTCCTGTCACTGGACACCACTGAAAAGAGCCTGATTCCCTCTTCTTTGCACACCTCCTTTAAGTATTTACATACATTGATGAGATGCTTCCCAGAAGTTCTTATCTCCAGTTGACTCAGGCTTTCCTGACAGGTAAGATGCTCCAGTGTCTTCACCATCTTCAGAGCCTTTGCTGGACTCTCACCTGTATGTCCATGCCACTCCTACTCGGGAGCACCAAACTAGACACATTACTCCAGGAGTGGCCATACCAGTGTAGAGTAGAGGGGCAGGATTACCTCCTTCAACCTGCTGTCAACACTCTTAATGCAGCCCAGAACCCCACTGGGCTTCTTTGTCACAAGGGCCCATTGCTGACTCCACCTGGACCCCTGGTCCTTTACTGCCAAGCTGCTTCCACCTGGTTGCCCCCAGCATGTACAGGGGCATGGGCTTGTTCCTCTCCAGGTGCAGGGCTTTGCACTTCTCCTTGTTGAACCATCCTCCTGTTGGCCCAGTATGTCAAGGCTGTATCTCCTCTAAAGATGGTAGATTAATTACAACATGACATCTAGTCAGGTTTTTTAGTACTGCACAAGGATTATCTTGAAGGGATGAGATAAATCATCCACACGAGCAGAAACAGCTTTGTGAGGTAACTAATGTCACACTGAGCTTCTACAGGATCAGCAGAAAATTATTAAATTATCCACTATTTGGTAGAAAAAACAATTTCATTACAAAGAAAGGCCTGAAGTATCTGATCTAACAGTCTACCAACTGCTTGGAAGCTACTTTCCTGAGTAGCAACTCCTCTGCTTTAGCTCAGGTGGTGCAACAGGCTCTGACTCTGGATTATTATTTTCCTTTAACATAAAGCTAAATTTGAAGTGCAGACAGGAATGAGTAGTTATTACCTTTGTCACCAGGGACATGGGAATAGACAGATTCCCAATTAAAATGGATTTGGCAGGAAATATAACTAACTGCCAAAATGTATTTGAGGGACATTTGACATCTTTTCATTTTATACCTCTAACAATTGTATCTGTTGCTAAGGGCTTTTCTATAAACTACTTGGATGTGGAATTCATTTCTATCACACTGGTAAAACATAAAAGACTGCTGTCACTTTTCTGGTTATTGATAAAGACTTTTCTTGAAGTTCTATATATCCAAGGTCTCATTTGGAATACTACCAAGTAGCCCTTGAAATGAAAGAAAAAAGCAAGCTAAAATATTAGACTGGTCCTGCAAGTCATAACTGGAAATGTTCTCTGTTGGAAAAGAGTTCAAATCAAACACCTTGGAAAATACTCAACAGCAGCTTCCATCAAAGCATCTTGGCATTTCACATCACCACAGAACTACAGTGTTCATCTGACAGTACTCGAGAAAGTCTATCAGCTATGTTAAAGACTTTAAATAAGGACTGGTATATTAAAGTATCATGCACCTCTACAGCCTAGTACTTATTTTTCCAACATAAAGCTAATCTTCCATTTATAAGAGTATCTTTAGAAGCAAAACCAGAAAACAGGTACAAATTATTCATACTTTGGATATCAACAGCATGAATCTCGCATTCCAAAAATAAAGTTTCCAATGCTACATGCAAGGATATTACCATGAAATTCATTCTATCTTGATGACAAAATACATTTTGATGTAACAACTGAGAATGTCAGGTGGAGCATTAAAATGCTAAAACAACTCAAAGCTTTGTCAGTGCATCATTTTGCTTTCCAGAAGCTACCCATCTTACCCTTGTTTTGCTGTATTTGCATTAGTCTCCAAGTCACCCCAAGCAATCTGTTCACTTGCTTGCTATTCAGCTTGCTGCCATCCTGAAGAGTGTCTGTCACAAATTTCCTTATCATGTCCAGCCAACCAGAGTCTGTCTGAAGTGTTGAAGCGCTTGCTAACGAAACCATTATGTCACACAAGGTTAAATTCAGTAAAAGGTGGTCAATGTTGTTTGAGGATTTCATACAGTTCCTGTTGCTAAGGGGAGGAGGGAGGGAGAACAGAAAGATTTCAAAAAATTATCTTTGAAATAAAAATGCACACCAGCTGATACCCCTTGTAAATACACCAGTGTTCTACATAGACTGCAAAGGTACAAAACGATTTCAGAACAACTTTACCATGAATTTAGTTTCACATCTGGGAGCTGAGAAAGGACACAAGTTACTACTAGCCTGTACCAAAACAGAATTGGTGCATCTGTTCTGACAGCTCAATAGTGAAGAAATGTGTGTTTAGCTTCTGCTCCAGTACTGCTTTACCCTACAAGACAGCCACAGTGTGCCCATCTCCCCTCCTAGCCGTGCTCACCCAGCCCCACAATACAACTAGAGAAGACTATATGGAGGTGAAAAGAATGTCTGAACTATGTTTAATGTAATTCAGCAGTCAGCTGAAGAAAACATGCAGAAATATGAAACCAGTCAGCCTAAAACAATCACCATTTAGCAATATGCAAATTCCAGATCAGGAGTTGAATAAAATGCTTTAATTTCCCTGAGGAGGCACTTAATTTTCTACTGGATGCTATTCAGACAACTTCCTATACAATGCTTTTACAAAGAACTAAAACTTCTCAATTTGAAGCAGTGCAACCTTCCTATAACTGCATCTCCACAGATCTTCAAGCAACACAATAAAAAGTTTTCTTTTCCACCATTAAAAACTTAATATTTGATAAAACATGTGAGTCACACTGTCCCACCTCTCTTAAGAAATTAAAAGCTGCTACGAGACATTGATTTTATTCTTACCTTTTGCATGGATCCTTCTTTTTGTGTTTTACTGTATCTTGTAAAGAATAAGGAAAATGACGCATGAAGTGGTGCTTGAAATCAACAAGGTAATTCATTCGAAGCCATAGCTCCTATTAAGGAAAGCAGATGATAGACAGAAAACATGGTAGTAAATTAAATAAATCCATACTATTATGCTCCAAAATTCATTATTGGAATCAATGAAACTAGGAACTTTAGCTTCTGTTTGCAAGTTCTTTATACATCTTTACTTTCAAGTGCTGTGCATGAAGGGCCACAAAACGAGGGAGTATAACAAGATGCTGTAAGTTAAGGTTGAGCATCAACATGTAACCCTAACTAAACCACTGTATTTTTAGCACATATTTATGTGGATATATGCAATACTAATCTGAGTTACAGATCTGAATGAAAGAACTTTTATATCAATTTACCAGGGTTCTTAAAATCAGAGTGGACTTGGTTTAACTTGCAATGACTGTCCTGAGTTTTCCATTAAAACATATTCCGATACTTCTTTCACCTTTCCCTGTCATTAATGTACTTGTGGCTGAAAGCCCACTGAGAAAACATTTTCCAGTAGAGAGGCCACCCTCACAAAAAATGATTCAGTATTTTAAAATAATTTTGCTTTGCAGGTTAGCAGACAGTCACCATTCCATAAAGTGTCCAGCAGAACTCACCACTAAAAAAGCCTGCATTGCTATCAAATTGATCAGGCAGAATAATCTTTTCAATATTTGACTATTAAGAGCAGAGAATGGCCATTAAACTATTTCAAAGATCAATAGCTTTCCACCAAGCATGTTCAGAGTGGTTTTCCACAGTGACTGTAATAACCACTTTGGCCTGTAAGCCCAAGAGCAATTAAATAAGCAAAGCTTTCATTTTCAAACTGAGCCATTTGAATGCATTTTGTATATAAAGCTAACTATAAAGACAAAACAAACCATTAATCTAAAATAAAATTTGCTCCACAAAAAACCAAGTTGTATGAACCTCAGATTTTTTTTCTCCCCACAAACAACTTAAGGTCATAATCCAACTGTGTGTACCCAAACCAGTTCTTATCTTGACAGAGGAGTGTGCCATTCACATGACCAAAATACAGGCACCCTATGACTAAGGGCAGCAGCTCTCCAGGATCCTTCAGAAAAAGGCTAAGGACAGGAGGCTGCCACAGGCATTTACCAGGTCAAGTGCCTACTTTCTGCCCACTTCCAAGAGGGCCTCTAGAAAAGATGAAGAAGAAAAAAGAGGAACAGTGTGCTTTGCTCAGACACACTGAATCCATCCCTCAAGGCTGGGTATGTTTGGTAACTTTGGTCTAAGGTAATGATTCCACAAATGTTTTCCAGTGGTTACCCTATGTGTAGTTTTTCATTTAGCAAAGGGACCTACAGTCCTATACAAAGGTTAAACCAAGAACTGTCAAGACATTCCTTCCAACTACTCAATAGCCAAAGTGGAAATTGGGTTCCTTTTCCAATTTCCAAAATTTTTGGAAAGCAGAAAAAGCTACCAAAAAAAGCAATTCAGTTATCTAAATAAAATACAGAGAAAATAACTTGGGACTTGGGCAAAAAAAAAAAAACAAAAACCACAACTTCAGAGTATACTTCCTAAAATCCTTTTTAATCCAATGTCTTAGGATCCTACTAATTATGCCACAGCAACACAGATTGCACCAAGCAATTACAGGATCTCAGAGCACCATTATCTTCTACCTTTCTAAACACTTAGGGAGCACTTAATTTTTCAACACACCAAAACAAAGAACAAACAACCCCATTCTAAACTTCGTTCTAATTTATATTCTAGAGGTTATCTGAGAGACAAAATGCTCCTCTTCTCCATTACCAGTGCTACAGTCAAGGAGGATTCCTGGAGACTATTTACTGACCTCATGGCTCAGTTGAACAGATTCTTTTCTACAGTAAGATGCAACAAAATCCAGATTCAAAATCTACTCAACACCTAGGCTTTTTCTCTCTTATAGTATCTTCACTACTTCAAATCACCAAACCACTAGTTTCTTATCAAAACAAAATGAACTGTCATCATTATGCCACGGATCATTTCTCCCTTACCATTTTGTATGTTTCATCATGTCGCTTCGTGAGTTTCCACAACAAATGTATTATGCTAAGAACTTGGTGCATAAGCTGCTGAGATTCTGATTCCAAAAGGTTTCCAAGAATGGGAGCTGATTGTGCAGGAGATGCCTCAATCCAGCACTCAATCAGTAATGGAATTATTATCTCAATAAAACCTTTTAAGTTTTCAGCCGAGGACAGGCCTTTTTCTGCACTGTCCATTACACTTGTCAGAGACCTAAACAACAAAAGCAAAAAAGCATAAAAAGATAAAGATCACACCTTTCAAAACAAGATTACAGTAACACCACTTTCCTGTTTTCTGAATAATGGGAAAAGCTACTTTTTTAACACATTAAATATTTGCTGGCTTTCTTACTAGGTATTTCAGTATGGAAAAAAAGGGAATTTAAACCATCTACAACAAACCTGCTCCCAAGACTCCCTGCTAGTTTGTGTGCTTCTTTAACAACTTCTTAGATTTCAGTATTTCTTTCCCCAGTTACATGTAAAGTCTATGAAATGGAGAAATACGATATGAATTATCCTATCACTTTCAACCAAGGGAAGGAATTAATTATATTCAGCACAACAAAATAATAAAAAACCCTTTTAAGCTCATTAAATCAAAATAACGAAGCTGACTACAAGGTGTTGTCAAATGCATAAGGTTTATTACAGTTAATAACCATCTCCAACTATAATAAACACGGGTTTTTTTCATACTAAATGTGGAAAAAAATGTTTCTGTAAAAATATACCTATGGTTCCCACCTGATGTTTAGCTATTATGCTCTGAAAAGCAACTAAACAGAAAATCACCTGATAATGAAGTTAAAAAAAAATTTAAAAACGAAGATACAGTTTAAATTAATGTAACATCTGCCAGAAATCCAGAAAACCAACTCTTTTTTTCCCCCCACTCAAAAAACATTTTGTGTCTCTGAAAGGATAATCAGCAGCTATGACCCAACTCTGTTACTGGATAAATACAAGCCTTTTGTATCCAATTTAAAAAGAAGATTCTTTAAAAGAACTAAACCCCTGAATAAATCCTGTTAATTTTAAGGAGTACAGATTCCTTAAAAAAAGGCAACAACAGTTTCAATCGATCATTTGTAAAATTGTTTTCCATTATGATTTTGTTTCCTAATTCATAGCAGGGAATTCCTACCATAATTCTCATTTCCTAACACACATAAGATTAGCACACTGAACCTCCTGCTAAACTCCCTTCTATTTCAGTGATGATCTCCAAGTCATTTTTCACATATACACTCAAAATAGGAACTGAAAAACTTTCAACAGACCTGCAGAAGTTTTGTTGACAAGTATTTTAATTTCATATTGAAGATGTAAAGCAGTTTTCTCTAGTCATTTCTAAATTCTCCAATTAGTTATATCCTTCTAGCTACATGTTGCTGCCATCATCTAACACAAATAATAAGAGAAAATTTTATTCTGCCATTTCTCTCTAGTTGATATCAGTGTATCAAGAAAATTACTAAACCAAAACAAACCCAGGTATTAATGATGTGTAAATGGAACAGGGAGAAAGAATAAAAACAAAGTGTGAGACAAATACAAGCTATTTTCCAATGAAGGCAAGATGGGAGAGAATTTAGATTTCTAGCACAAAATAAAAGGCATAAGTGGAAACATAACTGATCATAAGAAAAAAAATTTGCTTTACTTTTACTTACTACGATTATCAAACATGTTAAAATTTTATAAAGCTTAGCTTTAACTGCAACAACCAACATATCCAATAAATATAATTTGGTTTATTTGTCTTTTTTTCACCTTATTTCCTTTCTGTAGTGCAGGCACTGCAGTAGACACTGGGTTCTTTCAGACTAGAAAGAGTTTAAGGTGAATGGTTCTATCCCAGACTTTTTAAATCTCAGTCATCTCAAATACAGTAGACAAATCCCATCTTTCAGTTAGAATCACAATGAATTCTAAAGCCTGTTGATACCAAGACTATAATCTCATTGAAAAAGTGAGGTTGCCCTGTAAATGCTATGCTGTGACAGGATTATGATCTCAGATGAGTCTCAAATTTCAGTAATTGGCTGGAATAGTTCTGAAGTAGTAGTCTTTAGAAACTTCTTTTCTGAAAAATACCTGATATTACAGCAGAACTCTGGAATTCCAGCAATTTATTTAAGGAACATGAAAATCTCCCAATTAAAAAGTGAATAATGCATGAAACCTGAGAAGCTGGTAATCCACACTGGAAGATTTCTACAGAAGTATAACACACATACAACTATTTCAGTACTTTTCTGAAACAAGGAATGGAAAAAGGAAGAATTAATGCCAAAAGGGATACTTCTCCCAGCTGCTGAAAGCATTGGGGTAAGAATACTTAGCATAGCTTTCATGTACCCCTGCAGAAGAAGTCCTTATCTCTCAAGATAAGATTCCTCCACATATTCAAGGTTAACAATCAAAGTGTAAAATAAAATTTAAGTGCCAGTAACAGATAATGACAAAATATTATAGCAATCTGTCCAGCATTTATTTGATTAGTACAGTACCCTCAACAATACAGGTTCATTCAGCTTGGGCAGGTTTGATGTCAATTGCTGTCACATATCTGTTGTCACTACTCTTGAGTGGTAGGATGACTTTTAGAAACACTGCAAAGCATATTACACCTTTATATCAGAATGAAATACTATTGAAGGGAGCTGCAAGATATTTGCGTACCCCCTAAGCTGCCATTTTTCTGTAAAATGCCAGTATTTTTATACAGCAGGGCCGAACAAAAATTGTGTAAATATCTGCCATTTGACAGTAAGAAGACAACATAAATTCAGCAAAGGGAAGACAAGGAAGCATAAAAGAAATAGAAAATAAGGAAACAACTTGCTGTTCTTTGAAACAGGAAAAGTCTTTAGAAGTTAAGTTTTTATGGCTTGCAGTTTAAGCCAGATTACTTGTCCTCCTTTTCTGTGTGCACTGCCAAATGCAGCAAACACACAGCACACCGAGTGAACTGCATTTTCCATTTCTCTTTGATGTACATGTACATATTTATTTGCTATGCTTCATCTTCCATTTCAGTTTCCCAAGTCATTTTTGCTTTTCTCTGCAGCTTCATATTGGACTCTCTCAGCAGAATGTGAATCTCGACTGTTTCTCTTCCAGTCAAAAAAAAAAAAATCACACGCCTTGGTACCACCACATTTGAATTGTGAACGCTTTCTCTTTTTCCACACCTGAAATGAGTTTAATGCAAAAAGCAGCACAGTCAGCACATAATGCAGAGAATACATTCTAACAATTTTCTAATACACTGAAATTTTAATTTACACACAGTAGGAAGATCTAGCACACAACAGAAGATAACAAAGTCTTAAGATTCGCATCATTGAAACATCTAGCATTCCAAGCTCAGAATCTATCCTTTTTATTAAACAGTAATACTGCAAACTGATTCAGAAAATCTCATTCCATAATCACTAGGTTATCATTGATATGTCAGCCCTGTCCAATGAGCTTGCAAGATTAAACAGATACAGGAACTTTAAAAATTTAGTATGCTATTATGCTGTTTGGAAGAACAAAGTTGAAACTTACTTGCAGTGTTAGTGACAAGACCACCAATACACACACACTGCAAATAATTACTTATGGTTTGGTCAACTCATTATCCTTACCTAGTCACAGACTTGACTATTTGACTTTAAACACACACACACTGAGTACTGCACTTCTTATTACAACTAATTTCTGTCCTTGAAGTAGTGGCCATAGCAGAGGCCTGGGAATGCCCATAAAAGGCATCAATTGGAATTGGAAGTGACAGAATTGAACACCTTTAGATTATTAGAAATTATTTCAGCGGCCAATACAAAAACCACCACCACAACTCTTCACTATTGGAACTTCACACATAGCCACTAAAACAAGCTGTACTCTTGTGAAAAACGAATACAACAAAAATATGCACAAATGCAATAAAATGAGAACATTTTAGTACCTTCAGCAGATGATCCTTCCCTTTCTATTCTTCTGTTCTGCTGCCATCAGCTCGCTTTGCCAATCTTGCCTTGGATTCTAGCCATGTTTCCTTCTATTCTTCTGGCTCCTCCTCATGCTTGCAAACATCTTTTTGTAAGTATTTATAACCAGAAGCACATCACGATGTTCCACCAAAATCTAGCTCCTCAGAAAAGCGGAATCCAGTTCAGGTGACACCAGATGTAAAGTTTATTTTCCTAGACCTTGGATACAATGCATCTTCAGCTATTACACAGCCTGGTACGTCACACACTGCATATCACCCAGGGCACAATACAAGCATCCTCTGATACACAGTGGTCCACAACTGTGTGCTTCTGACTGCAAAGATGAACTCAACAGGACTGTTCTGTGCTCAGCACTGAGCCCTTCCCCTGCTTCAAGGGGGCATCACCAGCCTAGTTGCCAGCTAAAATTTTACCTGCAGCAGATACTGCTGGTCATGACTGAACACTTATGCTGACAACCACTTTTAGGAGAATAAGCTGACCTTCTTACTTAGCTTAATATGTTTCCTATACCTACCATAAGTAATATGCTACCTCCAAAGAGGAAGCCTAGGAGAGCAGGAATGGATGTCTCTTCCTGACAGAGATGGAAAACACCTGCCAATTCAGGTCAACTTGTGGTATTCAGAGAGAACACCTCTTCTTCTACCCCTCATTCCTTCAAAGATATAAGACAGACATGGTAATGGAGTAGGCAGTGGGTTTTATACCCCTTGTTGCCACTGACTTCCTAGATGAATTTGTCTTCTCTTATTTTGTCTTCTCCATTAGTAAAACAAGGATTGTGTTTTTTCTTCAAACCACCTTGGTATCTACAGGGAACAGAGCTGTGTAACAGCTAAACTGCTTCAATTTTTTAAGTCACCATTCCAGGTCTCCTGCCAGCAGGTATGTAACATCCATATGAGGATGCCAATGCTCAAAAAGCATCATAAAGTGAGGTGGGAGGTTCACCTCTAGTGGGTGAATCAGAGAGGAGGAAGAGAAATCAAAACAGCTGTTTATTTCTCCCTTAACTTCAGCTCACATCTGTTTAGAGTACTACTAAAACCCACACAAACCTCTCTGTGACTAAGCACACTACGCTTTGTTTCATATTCATCAGCACGTCTCAGCTGAGACATCTTTCATGCACAGTGAATATATAAACTGGTGAAGTGATTAAAATATCTAGAATTGGAAACTCAGCAGAACTTCATACCACCAGACACATCTCATCCTGCTGTCCTTTTTAAAAGGAGCTACAGTCAAAGATAACAGACTCCTAAGCTTGTGATAGACTCTTGAAGGTAAAAGCACAAAATTTCAGTAAAATTCATTATCACAAACAGGCTCACATTTCACATAAAGAAATTTGCCTACTTGCCCCTAGGTCTGTTAGACATCCTGCAAGAAGTTGTCAGTTTGCATTCCAAAAATATCCCAATAGAGCTGGTAATCCAAAATTATCATTAGTAGCATAAAGATTTTATAACGGAAAGGTTCATGATACATACATAACACAGTCATCTGCTCAGTACTTCTGTATTTTCAAGACTCTGCAGCAAGACTACACATTACACTAAGTGTCCTAAAATATGGCTAAGGGACAATCCCACAAAAAAAAATTAAATTGCAATCACACAGTTGACATTAATTCCCAACTATTTAACATTTTCTCACCTCAGTCTAAATGATGAGTTGATCTTTGGTCGTAAGCCACCACTTTCAAACAGTTGTATATGCTGCTGATTATTTGCATGCAGCTTCCAACTAATACATATTGGGTTCCTCACAGAATTAGAGTTATCCTTCTGCTCTTGAAGCCCTTCATCCTCTGTATCACTGGATCCATCTACCACTGCTTGGAGAAACTTCTTGAGCCTGGTAAGTACATTCAGCCTCCACTGCTGAGAAGTTACTCTGCGATTTGGGTTAACAGAGAGCATCCACGACAGTTTGTCCCTGCTTTTCAGTCTTTTGGAGAGTTGCTGGTGAGAAATAAGCTCTACAAAATTCTTCAACAATATAATGCTGCGGTCTGTAAGAAGAGCTGGGTACGCTTCCAATAAAACGTCCAAGACTTTCAATGAATCTTCCTGAATTCCCTCACTGATATGAGTCATGGCACTAGAGAGATGGGCACTTACCAAAGGAAAAAATGGAGCAATCTGTTCCGCTTTTATTTTTGAAGCCAAGAACTGCAGCAGGTGAACAGCTGCTCCTCTGACACCAGAATCTTTGTCTGTAAACACAGCTGCCACCTCACTTATTATACTGGAAAGGTGTGCATCAATTACAAAGGGATACTGAGACAGGAGTTCTTTGAGTCCAAGAAGTGCATTATGCTTAACCCCAGGACTATAGTGATGCATCTGTGAGAGCAGATCCTATAAGGAAACAAACATATACACTTGCCATCGTCATTATTCTAAGCCGTTCAAACTTCCCCCATGTATTTTCTGCACATTTTTCCTAACACTTAAAAATACAGAATATTCTTACAATGTACTGCTGCTCATAATAGCAAAATGGGTTTAGAACGAACATGGCGTGCATTTTATAGCACAACAATTAACAAATAATCAGAATTCAGTGATAGGAAAAACAAGATATAATGACTTGTCCTTAGGTCTCCTTAAGTTTATGCACAGCCCTACTGACTCGACAGAGGGATGACCAAAGGAAAGTCCTCTCACTCTTGCTCTCAAAAGCAGAACTATGAAACCTCAGCCTGAATTGCTTTCCTCCATTTAAGCAGAGAGCTGCAAGAGACAGAAGATGACACAAAGGAAGGAAAACAAATCCACTCTGCAGAGAAATACAAGACTCTTTAAAAACAGGGCTGCATTCAGATAGCCTGCTGCATTTTTTTTTAAATAAATGGTTTTCCCCCTAATTGCAGTAAACATAGTCAACCTAGATAAAAGGCAAGCAATTTTCTGTCATTTCAGAATGTAATATCACAGTATACCTTTATGTTAAGTTTTCTATTTTGTGTAGGAAGCACTCCATCTTCTTTAAGCTGCTGAGGAATTTGTATGGCCTTTGTTTTGAAGGTAGTATCAGTTGCATTCTCTAGTTTAGGCTTTTTTTTCCCAACTTTTAATTTCACTTTCTGGAAATCCTCCTGACGTTTCCTTTTTTTAGTCATTCTGATTCTCTGCAAAAAGAGAATTTAATTTGATTAAATACACAACAAAAGTAGTTTTTCCACCAAAGAGCAGCAACCTCCTAACAACAGCTACTGTTTTCATTCTTTTATCTATGCATAAATGAGTGTCCACTCCTGAGACAACATGCTAGACTAAACAGACATGCAGACTGATTCCATGCAGCTGCTCTTCCAGTGTCCAGAAAACATTCTGCTGCTCCTTTGGCTGTCTTTGCTTTGAGAACTATTTTATTAAAAAGCATCCAGATATCTGCACCTGCCACTGCTTTATCAACAGTTAAATTGTTGATTTGGTTTTGTTTTAAAAAGTTCCTGCCAACAAAATAACTTTTTACATACTCAATTCTTGTCAAGCCAAGCAGCTCAGTGAACCGTTTCCATTCAATTGTACATTGCTTACCAAGTCCATCACTAACAGCACACAGCCTGCACATGTAGAATCATAGGTTTAAACAGGCCCTTCACCAATAAAAGGACACACACAAAACTTACATCAAATGGGCAACTACAGACTTAAAA